>OX453245.1:8377805-8977805 GCA_949709985.1 Luffia ferchaultella | reverse complement strand
AATTTTAACTGTTAACTACAGTTGTTGTTATGAATCTGTAAATTTATTGTGATCACCAAAATTCGATTAGTTTTTTTACAAAGAGGCATTTATTGCATTTATTCAATTAAAATTAAAATTATTCAAGCATTAATTGTTTTTCCAATTTAATTAGTGTTAAGGGGTTAATTCCATCATTTAATCTGGAGCGTTAAACAAAACTGGTTGTGAGCAATTAAGGAAACCGATCTATAAATTATATGTTGGATTATAAAGTACCACTACGTACACCGCCCCCAAGAAATGGAAAGTAATAAGGAAGCACGGCCAACAGTAGCTCTACTTAATGGCTAAGGAACTGATTTAAATTAAGCTCTATGTTCTGATTGAGCCGATTAAACTTTCTATTTAACGATAACAAGACTGAAAAGCTTTTAATAGTGTGTATAATGAGGCTAATTTTGATAAAATATTTGATTCCTTTGTTATTGACTATATTTTTTATCAGGATTTTCATGCTTGCATAGCTGGTTTACAGCATTTCCACAACATTAAGTTAAAAAATTTTTAAATCATGCACCGATGCGGGTTGAGAGCTGTCGACCTCCATCTCCCAGTGATAATATCGACGGAGCTATAATATTTCCATGAAATCATGACTTTTGTATCCAAAGCGGGGTGCTTGATCACTCGGCCACAACTGCATTGATATAATATTAATGTTCTATACTTTAGAGTCATCAAGAACTATGATTGCTTCTGAAGTATAATTCTTTTAAGTACTTATTAAATTTTAAATACCATCCTATTTATCATAAAGGTGCCATGCCTCTTGCATTGGTACACCCTATCGTCTTTCTTTTTGCAATCATACTTCTTTAGTGCCGCTGTCGACCCTGAGTTCGCCGTCAGTTTCCGTACTGCTCATCTCTAAAAAAATTTAACTTCTATGAAATTCATGAAAGGTATAAATATTCTAAATTAATTAAGAATTTTAGATTAGTATTCTTAAAATTGTGTATTTAGTAGTAAAATAATCGCAAAGATCAGAAAATTAATCATACATATAACAGCACTGTCGTTTTGTTGTCGTTAAACGTTATACCTTACCGATAATCTTTTCCTTATGGTGGGACGTCACCTGTCTAGTACGGTTATTTAATAATAGATGGAGCCACCATACAAAGAAATGATTTATATTTTTTTCATGATAACATTTCTATGTTTCAATTGATAAAACGTAACGTGCGACTATAAAAAAGATTTCTCTTTAATGTTTTTACCTGACATTATTAATTGTTTCAACAGTTTCGTAGCCTTTGTGCAAAAACCGAAAATTTGTGAAAAACAATGGTTTTTTCAACTGATTTATGTAATGGTTCTTTCAATAGCTTCGAAACGTTTGTCGAAAAACCTTATTTTCCACAAATTTTAGGTTCTTGCACCAACGCTACGAAACTGTTGAAACAATCAGTAAAGTCAGGTAAAAACATTAAATAGAAATATTTTTTATTATCATATGTTATGTTATGAAAAAATAGGAGAAATATTAAAGCAGATGTTTTATATTTCTCTAAGGTTTACAGAGACAAACATTATAAGAATAAAGATGGGATAGATTCTCGCGCACTGTTATTCGGGTCCCATTAATATGCAGACATTTCAATTTTATTTATTTGTGCCCATAATTTTACTTGTTAAAACCATGATCGTTAGTTCTACCATCTAAATGCATACATCTGTAATTGAAAATTCTACTGAATCCATTAATGGAGTCAAACAGTGGAACTCAAAGTCCGTAAAGCTTTTCGTAGTCGATCTTGTATTTTATCTTTGCCAGACGTTGCAAAGCAATATTGGCTTAAGATAGTGATACTGTCAAGAATTCACAAAAAATAAAATCTGTTAGTATTTTAAAAGTTTCCCGGTTTATGTTGTTACTGAATGACAATCCCATAACGACTGCATTCCTAATGGAATGGAATGTATCACAAAAATGTTGTAAAATTTTTGTAAATATTGTTCGGCATGCGCGACAGATTGAATTCCCAAACAGCTATTGAAGTAGAAGGCGAACATTGAAACAAAAAAAAAATGGAAGTTGTATAGAAAGAAAACTTAACCCTTATACGGCTAACTAATGCAACGCAACGGTTATCGTTGGAGCGCAGAGTCGGCCCTTTAAAGTCGCTAAGCCGCTTATGAAATGTGTATACAGCTATGTGCCATTTCTCATCGTCAATACATGGATTAACTTCGTGCTTTATAACAAAAATATATATTACATATCATCAAAACAGAAGTATATAAATTGATGTATGATGATTAGTTTCTCTAGATAAATCAGTCTTTAATGAAAGATTTGTTAAGTAACACTTGTAATTTTTTTATTGAATTTAATTGTATATGATTATAATAATATAATGCATACACACTAAATATGTGATATATATAAATATTTTTTTCCAACTGCAATTAGTTAAACTGATCGATCGGTCTATAGTACTTTGATACGCCGACTGTACTCCTAGATCTAAAGATCGCCGCTTCGATTCCTGCCCAGGATGAATATTTGTGTGGATTAAGGTATCTATTTGTTCCGTGTCTAGTATATAATGTGTATATGAATATATTATAAAGATATTTAAACATGTATATCAGTTGTATTGAGTTTGGGACTATATGACCGTGTGTGATATGTCTCACATATTTTCTTTTAATTATTATTATTATTATTATTTATGTGACTTGTGAATTGTAGTGACTGATGTTGATTTGTGATTTGTAGTTCGTTTTAATTTTGACTGTTATATTCTGTTACTAACATTTGGATTGTAAATGTAGGTGTTTTACTAAGAAATAAGTCTTTGTTACTTGATATGAAATAATAAATAAATAAATTACCAAAGATGTTACACTTCATAATCTGTATTGAGGTATTGTATTGTAGAATTTAAAAGTGCAATTTTTGAATCAACACTGATTATTCATTAGAAATCACTAGTGCTACAGAAATATCTTAATGATATAATCTTTTAGGACTATTTCATTGTCAAAAGAGAAAGTACGTAATAAGGACACAAAAATAATATTACAGAAGCTTACAAGCATCAGATCATAAATTACATCTCAAATATTTTATATTTGAACTTTTAAAATGTTACATATAATTAAGTTGATAGCTTTCGACATTTTTTTTAATATAATTAAAAATGTTAAAGAAAGCTATCGTACTTTTTATTCTTACCTACCTTCTTCCAGAAAATTAAGTTCAATTCGCTCGAAAGATAAAGTGCTTTGAGATTAAGTGCTTACTCGTGTTAAAATGAAAATAAATAAAACGTTTTCCGAGTTTTTAGAAAATGAAATATCAGATAAAATGGCACCCTATGAAAGATTTTGAATTAAGGTTTCTCTTTACATAGTAGATAGACATTTTTGCAGGTACTGTCTGTTTTTTTTTATGTAGTTAAACTTTTTTGAAAGCGACCACTGTCCTAATAAGCGACGAGATATGGTTTTAAACAGGCATTCGCTCGTTTCGTATATGGCTTATCTGCACTAAGATCGTGTCCAGTTATCGCGCACTAGTTTAGAAGGAACTCGGGCGACTTTAGTAGGAAGTGACCTTTTCTCACTGACCTTTAGGTAATATCGTTGCGATCCGACCGCGGCACTGAATTTCGTTGCCATTTCTATACGATAACGTTTTCGTAGATAATTCTCGATGCAGGAGAATAATGGCCGTGTGTAGGCGTGAGCATCGGTCACGTATTGGACTAAGTTATGGCCCGGGAACGAAATAAATCTGGCTTTGCTTTAAAGCCCGAGCGGACGTGTTATTGTAATATACTTGGCATACTTTAGGATAATCATTTGGTTTCGTCTATATCGACCGTTCTCGATTATCCCAAGAATTATTGATAGTTTCTTAAAGAAATCTATTAAAAGTTTTGATTTATTTTTATTAACGACACGAAAATAGATTTTCGCCTCGAATCGAATTTTAATATTCAATCGCAAGCTTTCAAGGTGATCGGTTTTTTAAAGCCATAAAATAACCATAAAGAAACTTTACTGATTAGTTTTTGTCGACGCGAGTTCTCGCTTTGCAGTTGATTGCAGTTGTATACGAAATCCAGTATTACAATGAGGCGTTTTTAGCTTTCGCTTCGACAAGGTCTTGACTTCACGCATTAACTGAATAATGAATATCTCGCTGCTACATTGTTAAGAATTATGGATTCGTATAGTAAGTTCGTGCGTACAAAACTATTAAGGGAACAAATTAAGATGGCGTAAGGTTTTCACTGCGAATGAGGAACGAAGGGCATTTGTAAACTCGTCGTTGTATTGTAATTTCGTGTTACTTAATTGGAAAGTTAGTTGTTTCCACAGCTGTTCACCCTTTACGGGTTTTGGTGTTATTTGAATTTTTGTGTGAGGTGAGCTCTGTCTTCATTGTAGTAAGATAAAATAAAAAACGGAAAAGTTTCTTATTAATAAAGACTGGTCTGAATCCTGTACTTTAAGAAAATCTTAATTAAACAAAGTATATATCAATTTTTCCATTTGTTTCAGAGTTTCGAATGGATCAAACAATGAGGTGCAGCTAGTGATGCCATGACCATTCATTTATTTTTATGAGCAACTATTTAATGTTGAAACGTCAGCACACAATGCTGTCAAAGTGTAAAAGGGAAATGAAACCTAGCTGTCACACATTAGGTACAATGTTACATAAAGAGGGAATTTCCTTGTCATGAATTTGCTTGCGCGTGACACTTCATTTGATTAATGGACTTGTGAAGTTTAACGACGCGAGTGTCTACCGAATCTGAATGTAACTTTATGTTTCTGATTCATAAATATTTATTACGCGTTGCAAAATTGACGTAGTTTTATGAATTATATTCATATTCGAAAACTGAGTTTATTTTATGACATACCAAATCGCTACGAGCATTATAGAGAAAGTATGTTAACATATAAGTACTGACATTCATTATCGCATTAAATAGCATGTAGCAACAATTGTATTTTGCAAGTATAACAACAAAATCGTTAGTGTGACCCGGTCTTTATAAAGCGATAGTATAACCAACATTTCCTGTTGGAGCCTCGATTTTCTATCAAACTGTAATGATTTGACTGTACAATACAGTTGAATTACGACTGAGTTTTGCTTTACATCGAACGTCCGTTGTACAGTATGTTTAAAAGCAAAATAGTGCTTAATCTGGAACTAGATGGGCGTGTGTGAGATGTATTATTATAAATAGTGAAGATGTAGCCAAAATATATTAACGAAGTTTAGTGTTATCGTGACTGACGCAGTACAAAAACCGGGTAGTTTTGACGTCACAAGCGGCGTCTTTTTCTACCGTGTATATAATATAATAAATAATATAAAAATATAATACATTACGTCAGAAAAGCTTGTCTAACCATTCAGAGTAATTCGATCCTTATATATGAAATGAAACCAGAATGTGAAAGGGAACATATTGCCAAAACTTATTTTATTCTTATGTGTAAACTAAATCTTTGTTTATTCTTAAATTTTCATTTAATAACTTCTACCAGTATATATAGTTAAATTTAATATGATTTTATAAGAAATTTGAACATTTTCCTGCAGGTAAAAGCTATTTGGACATGATCGCAAAGGTGGTTTCCGAAGTATCATAAAAATGCCTTTAGGTGCGCCCAACATGGGGGTAAATTGTTCAGTTTATTGCTGATGGTCGTAAGAGACGACCGGTGCTCGTATTTGAACTGTCGTGTATGTTCCAAGTTATGAGTACGGTTATTTTACAAATAAATTTTATCAGTTGTTAGTCTTTATCACACTCGAAAGCATAAAAAAGATCATTTCTACAACTTTGTGTGGTATACGTATAAACTGTGCATTTATTGTTGTTACAATTTAATACTTCTTTTAATTTTTTAGGGTTCCGTAGCCAAATGGCAAAAATGAATTGCTAAAATTTCGTCACATCCATCTGTTCATCCATCCATCCGTAGACCATAGGTTCATTCATATCTTACTATGATTTTGATAAAATATCACAGACAAGTTTAATACGATTCAAAAGAAAAATCATGATTTTTTAAAATAAACTCCTAAAAAGTTACTAAAATTGTGTCGCCCTTTCTAACTTTTGAACTATACAATTAAACAATCCGTAAAAAATTTAACAACATAGCATTTAATCAAAACTTTTACGACAACGAAAATTTATTTCACCAAAATGTACTTACAGGTTTTTAGATATTCGCAATTTTCAGTTATCCAAAAATTTAACTTTCTGTAATTGTTGATTATGAGGTGATTGCTTGAGAATATTTTATTTAAGTTATATTTTAAAATTTCTTAAAGTTTTGACACATATCTGTAATAAGACAGTCGTTTTGAATAAGAATTAAAATACCTATCAAACTTTTTTTAACACGGAGGGTCAGCTCAAACAAGTCAATGCTCCTAAACGTTGACTAAAATTGACCGACCGAGTGAGTGGTCTAGTGATCCGAGACGCAGATCCAAAGGTAACGAGTTCGATTCGATCCCCGCTCGGAACAAATATTTATTGTGATGAACAGGTCTATTTGTTCCTTATCTGGGCGTAAAACATCATATATGAGTATTTTATGGTATAAAGATATTTAAATATGTACATCAGTTGTCTGGTACCCATAGAATCTGGTAGGATTTGCTTAGTTTGGGGCTACATGATCCTGTTTCAAGTATTACCATTCCATTACAAGACAATTTTAATATTAAATTATATAAATGATTGCATAATAAATAAATATTGTGTCGCTGTTATCTAAGTAAAGGTGAACGTCCTCAGAGGTTATCCTTGAAGGACCAAAAGGACAGTTTTATTTGCGGAATCGTATAGGTATCAAGATGCGAGAGTCAAGAATGCCCCATGTAATTGTTAAAGTATGCAAATTACTAGCGGAGTGAGCGCGTGCATCGAGAGATTAAAAGTTCTACGGCGGCGGCGGGGCGGGCGAATAAATACCTGCATACATTGCGCCATACTTCTCTATACAGTAAAACACAATTGGTATAGAATTTTAGATTCAGCGAGTGAATAATTTATGTAATACCTACTCTTTCTCGTAACATAATTTTCAACTGAATTCATCGATCGGCTTGACACTAGAACAGGACGCCAACGCAACGTGTTAATGAAGTTCATTAAACTCTGTTATCAATTAAACGACTGTTTTTTTCGTATTAAGAGTTATACGCAGAGCTATTGGTACTTGAAATTTATTTAACGACTTAGTAACAGTTGATATAAATAAAAATAAATAAATAAATACATCCTTTGATCTTCCTTTAGAATCTTATCTACGGGTATAACTTTCAGCTGCAGGTTTGTTTTCTAAAATCAAAATTTAATTTTTCAATCTCTTCGTTATCGCTTTTTCATTATAGAAATTGTTTATAAAATAAACATTATATTAATATAACCTTGAAATTTATATTATCTATGCTTATAATTTTCAAACAATAACGTACTTATCCAGAATCTAATTCCGATATCTAATTTTCTTAATACATCAAACCACAACTTCACCGTGGTGGGTGTGAACCGACCGCAGACACTATTTCAATTAATAGTGTAGTTTGCTACTCCTAACTTAATCAAATATAGCTACTTATAAATATCGAATAACCATGTTCAAACATAATTGAAACGACACTTGCACACGTGTACGTGTCCATTGCCTATCATTTGCCTGAGATATTTACATTTAGGTGTAACAAGGATAGAATCACTTCCATTCTATTACCTCTCTATCATGACCACAACCTTGAGGTGTCATTGTAAAGTTTGAATGTATGTCGCCGTCCTGTCCTGGTTCATATAAACACGTCAATAAAACCAGTCAATAATGCATGTCTGATAGAATATTTATCGAATAGTACTTAAGGTATTTCAAATAAGGTCGTAAACTTTGTAATGTGTCCATAAATTTAGTTCGATTCACGTGATGAGTAGAACTAATATGTGTGGTTGTTCGTGATTTTATGTTTCTAATTGAATTGACGCTATGAACTACTTAATTAAAGCCTGTGAAGAATATAATTAGACATTAATGAAAATTCAAAGGGAAATTAGATGTTACGTAGGACCTAGTGGAAAAGTGAGCTGGTCGTTCATGAGTTACACGAGTAAGGTTAAAAAGAAATAAGTCAACTGCTACTTCGAATCGTAAACTTATGTCCAGTTGTCTCACAGATAATGTATTGGAAACTACCGCTTGATTGACGACCGCTTAGCTTAGTAGGTAGCGACCCTACCTACGAAGCTGAAGGTCCGGGTTCGAATCCCAGGTCGGGTCAGTAATTATATGATGAATATTATTACTGGTACCGGGTTTTGGTTGTTATATGTATGTGGTGTCTTCGCTTGGCACCCAAAACACAAGCTAATGCTTAGTTTGGGGCCTAGACGTTGTTGTGATGTATACGTATGTTATGTTAACTAAATGTTTCTTTTTATCCGACTGCTCGAAGCGAACCGCTTTTCAATGTGTTCAGCAGTTTATATATGTATGTATGTATGTATGTATGTATGTATGTATGTATGTATGTATGTATGTATGTATGTATGTATGTATGTATGTATGTATGCATGTATGTATGTATGCATGTATGCATGTATGTATGTATGTATGTATGTATGTATGTATGTATGTATTTATGTATGTATGTATGTATGTACGTTTGTTCTTTCCTGGTGCACTAGAGACGTAACGCATGTGCCGATTTCGATGTTGTTTACGACAGTCTTCTGAATATCAAAGAAGAATTTACAGTAATCAGTCAGTAGTACAGTAAGACAAAAGTCGATATCGCAACAACCAGACACTATATTGTAATTATAGATAGCTACATTCTCAGAATGGAGTGTCTCATACATGGAAATGGTCGAAAACGTGAATAAACTCTGTGATTGGACAAACCATATGTCATTATAATTGTTTTTCAATTGAAATTTCAGGATATTTATTCAACTAATGCGTACGTTTGGATGATATTGTTTATAGTATGAAGTTCCTTAGAGTATACTCATAAGCTGTGGGATCTGAGAGATAAATAGGACAGCTTTTATCCATCTTTTTTTTTAAAGTTCGTTTTTAAAACTTTTTCACGTTTTTATTTTTTTATAATTTATGAACTGTGCCAATTTACGTATACGAGTACGTGTGTTTTCAAAAAAATTTCGTTAATTTCGGATAAATGGTCGTTAGAGGAGAAGTGATTCAGATTTGTTGTGTATTACTAAAATAAAGAAATAAAATATAAAGAATTTAGGCCTTTTTATT
Organism: Luffia ferchaultella; assembly: GCA_949709985.1. Classification (NCBI taxonomy): domain Eukaryota; kingdom Metazoa; phylum Arthropoda; class Insecta; order Lepidoptera; family Psychidae; genus Luffia; species Luffia ferchaultella. The sequence goes on along the minus strand of OX453245.1, from coordinate 8,968,475 downwards.
TATAAGCGCTGTGGTTTAGGGCCTGTTATAACTCATTCTTATTGCGGTCAACATTTTACCACGCGAGGGTCCTTCGCAGGGCAATCGGTTTAATTTGAATTGACCTGAATACGGCATGTAAGTTATTATTCCATTATTATACGTGTTTAGGTTTATAAGTACTGAGCATGTTTCGGCAGTGGAAAAATATTGTCATTATTTTTTTACACAATTAAACAATTAAAAAAGAGACATTTTTATTCTTATGATTAAATCCTCTGTGTTTTTTTTTCAATTTCAATTTTTTGACCCTAAAATTATTTCAGTATAAACCCTAACACTTAGTAGAATTATATTTAAGATAAAAAAAAAAACAAAAACATCAAATAAATATACAAGAAAGCAAATACTCATAGTTAGCCTTTAACTTTATTATTATTATTTTCAGATCGGGTTTCATGTGAAATTAGGCATTGTTTGTTAATATTGGATAGCAAAAAACAAATGACAGATTGATCGCCGACAAGGAACAATAGGATTCTTGGGTTTACTATTGTTTCACCCTTTCTGAATTCACGGAGAAATATTGTTATGGCATCACAAAAAAGTGAAAACTGAATCTAGCGTTAATATTTATAAATAGTTCGAGACTCGAAAAATTATGTTACTATATTACTTAATATTTTATTTTTTCTTGTATTTATTCATAAAATACGATGCCGTTCGAACGTAAGATGATGAAATCATAAAAGTGGCAACAATTTTCACACTATAGCTGTGGTTTATTTTAGTATCGCCGTATACTTAAGTGGAAGTCCTTAGGTGTAGTAACTGTTTTCTTTTACTTCTACTAATACTACTGTTTGTTTACTATTCTACTAACGTTTAAAAAAAAATTCGTAAGTGACAGAGTAAATATTGTTTCACAACTAATGCTTTGCTCAGTGCTTAAAATCAGGATCTTCTTACTACGACATAGGGTTGTGCAAAATTTAGTCACTCAACCGTTGGCGTAGCTTAGTGGCGTAACCGATCGGCTGTGGCGACGACCATCCCACTTACTTGCCTAACTAACTTTACTTGCGTCAAAGTAATAATAATAATAATGACGTATACATCACAACAAAGTCTAGGCCCCAAACTAAGCATTAGCTTGTATTTTGGGTACCAAGCGAAGACGCCATATACATATCACAACCAAGAGCCGGTACCAGTATCAATATTCATCATATACAAACTGCCCCGACCTGGGATTCGAACCCGAGACCTCCAGTTTCGTAGGCAGGATCGTTACCTACTAGGCTAAGCGGTCGTCAAATATAAGAAGGGATCATATAATAACATTTTCTAAACAATATTTTTTAAATAAAATAGTAAATATATGTGAGGTATCTCACACACGGTCATGTAGTCCCAAATTAAGCATTACTTGTACGATAGGTACTAACCAACTAATATAAATACTTATATATATAATAAATATGTATGTAAATATAAATATTTCAGTAATAAACTATACATATTCAGACATTACACCCAGACACGAAAAAAAAGACATGTTCATGTCTACAAATATTAATCTCGGGCGGGAATCGAACCCGTGACTTGTGGATTTGCAGTCGCCGTCTCCGAACTCTAGGCCTATTGGTCAAAACATAAAAAACTAATTTATTTACCAAACTAATTGTTAGTTTAGATCACGTGAGCGTGGAACGTTGACATTTAACGGGTGTGTTGAAGCACAACAATTAGTTGTTAGGCGTCAATCAGTTAAGGCCTAAGACCCCAGAGGCGACTCGATAAGGTAACCATGGCGACGGACCACACACGACTGTCCCCGTACGGAAGAACAAATGCAAATTAAGACTCCATGGTTGTCCACAGATACATAAATAAGAATACATTTACGGAACCTTTTAATTAACGGTTTTTAAATTCAATTAATAAAGGTTACTTACCGTATCTATCGCGTTTGGTTATATTAAAAATCATTAACGTCTTATTTAAGCTTTAATAATGTTTTAATTCGGAAAATCACTTTTAATCATTTTAGATATATTTAGATATTATTATCGGCTTCATATGAAATGTTTAAGTTTGACACTATAAAAAAATTTATCTCGTTTATCAAAACGAATTCTATTATTCTTTATTATGAAGTGAGTTTCCTAAAAATATATAATTAATTCAAATATTACTAAAACTCTAAGTTTTTACTAAAAAAATTTACCATTTTAACTATTTAGGACAGGTTGACGGATAGCGACGTGGTGGGCGCCCACCACGGTCCACTTTCCGACGATATCGAAACAATTATTCAATGGACGATAAATTGTTCCTGTCACCTACTTTCGTTGAAACTTATTAAAGGATTTTAATATTAGATGTTTCGACCTTTCATTTTGTTTTTAACTTCAGTTACCTTTACAAAACGGGTTTTTATATTCAATATTAAACCATTTTGTTTCGCTTAAGTTAATTAAATCGAGATGAAGAAAATGGACACCAATGAGTCGATTCTGAAACAAATCTGATCCTATAGTTCACGCGCCGAAGGGTCGTCACGGATGTTTTTTTTTAAATTTCTAAGAATCTTTATTCTCGTTGAAATATCATGTCACTTACGTGAAAACTTACAAATAACAAGTTTTTAAGTTTCATTCATCAAATCAAATAGTTATTTATATACATAGCAAATATAAAATTTAAAAAACCGAAATATAATGTGATCAAATTTAGTTCGATTAAGGACGGAATTTTCCGTTTTTACGATTTCATATATATATGAAATTTTTTACATTGATAAATCTAACGTATTCTGTAATAATGTGATTTTTACAGAAAATCAAAAAATATATTGCATTTTAAATTATTGAAAAAATCAAAATGTATTATATATCTTTATATAAATTGCGAGTTTTTCACATAAAATACATACCTGTATATTTAATAATATATATACGATTATTGTACTTTTATTTTCAGATTTTTGAAATATACGTAAGTAGGTAAATAAAGTTTAGTAACAAAACTGCAATTTTATTATATTCAACCTATAAACGATATACTTGTGAAAGCAAACCTATGGTTATATACTTACTCCTACACTAATATTATTAATAGGTAATTGTTAGTTCATAAGTTTGGTTGTAATCTTCGAAACTGCTCATTTGATCTTAAAAATTCTTTTACCAATATTTAGAATCGACATTGGCTATATTTTGTCTGTCTGTTTGTTTGTCCGAGCTATCCGAAACAGCTGCACCGGTGTATTTTATGTTGTAATAAAGTTGTAATTTTTTAATTTTCTCATTATTTGCTGGCGGTGTTTGTATTATTGTTTACTTCATTGGTTGACAAAAAGGTTTCATCTCAAAAGTGAATAATAATTCAACTTTCGTGTAATGTGGATTTATTCTGTCTGACGAATATTGTTAATAACATCGAAAATATATCTTTAATAATAATAAAGTATGTTTGAACCAAACCTGAGCTGTCTATGTGTAAGCATTTTTTATTAATTTTTATATAAATACTAGCGACCGCCCGCAGCTTCGCTTGCGTAGACTACAAATTCCTGTTATAGGTACTATTAACGTTCGAGATGGTTTATACGTACTTTTTGCTAGAACCAATTTTGGTCACACCCATTCAAACTTTCAATGTTCATTCCCCTTCCACCCTTTAAAAAACCGATACCATTTTTCATCTCCCGTTTCCCACTCTTACAATGTGAAAATCTAAAAACCCTGAAACACGTCATTATTTAAGTCCCTCCATTCCCATCCTTAAGTTTGAAATTTCTAAAAAAGCTTTTCTTAACTTTATAATGCTCACGTTATAAAATAAACATATGTTCCAAATTTAAGCTTCCTAGACTTAGTACTTTCGGCTGTATGTTGCTAGATCAGTGAGGACAACCGACAGACAGATAGACAGACAGACAAACACAAAAAGTAGCTTATGACACTCTTGACAACCTTCTTTCACGTCTGCAAAGTTTCATTAAAATCTGTTCAGCCGTATTGGAAATTAGCTCGAATAGATAAAATTGAATTGAATAGACACATAGACGTACAGAGAAACAGACGGACAAAAAGTAGCTAATGTCAAATATCTCGACAACCTTCTTTCCCGTCTGCAAAGTTTCCTTAAAATCTGTTTAGCCGTTTTGGAGATTAGCTCAAATAGACAGATACACGTACAGACAGAGAGACAGACGGACAAAAAGTAACATTTGTTAGTTTTAACGACCTTCTTTTAATATTCATTGATGTTTCATTTAAATAGGTTTAGACATATGGACGTACAGACAGACATACAAAAAGTTCTGTATGTCACATATGGAAAGGGTGTAGTCAAAAGATTACATCCTGTTATATGTGTAAAGTTTCATCAAAATCGGTTAAGCCGTTTTGGCCGAAGCCGATTTTCTCGAATAGACAGACAGTTCGTTTTCATGTATATAGCCTATAACTCTCCGCTAGAATCAGGCTATCGAAGGCAAAAAGAATTTTTCAAATCCGACTGGTAGTTTCAGAGATTAACCAACCAACCAACCAACCAACCAACCAACCAACAAACAAACAAACAAACAAACAAACAATCAATCAATCAAACAATCAATCCATCAATCAATCAATCATCAAATAAATCAGCGCGCGCGACGGAAGCTCTCAAAAGGAATAATTTTTCCCGTTTTTGCAACATTTTTCATTGATGCTCCACTCCTATTGGTCGTAGCGTGATGTAGTATAGCCTGTAGCCTTCCTCGATAAATGGACTATCCAACACAAAAATAATTTTTCAATTTGAACCAGTAGTTCCTGAGATTTGCGCGTTTAAACAAACAAACGAACGAACAAACGAACGAACGAACGAACCAACCAACCAACCAACCAACCAACTAACCAACAACCAACCAACAAACAAACAAACAATCAATCGATCGATCGATCAATCAATCAAACAATCAATCTATCAAACAAACAATCAATCAATCAATCTATCTATCAAACAAACAAACAAACAAACTCTTCAGCTTTATAATAAGTATTTCTATTATATAGATTAATTGATTATAAGATAATAAGAAAATAAGATATTACTAAAAACCGTATCAAAGTCTATTGGTTTGGAAGTAAAAAGTTAACGAACAGAGGCAGACAGCGAATTTATTTTCTCCCGCTATAGTTTTTAAATTTCAATAAAAACTGTTAAGATATTAATTTAAATTGTATGATGTAAAGGGCAATTATAATATGCATGAAATGCTTAAGACAACTAACGTATTTAATTTGATAAGGATTAATGTCACGTTTAAAAAACATCTTCGCAAATAGTACATTATGTTGAACAAATTTGATTGTCATAAAAAAAGTTATAGTAAGTTAACCTTAAAAGATACACGTATGCTGTCGCGGACTTTTGGTTAGAACTTTTAAAGGAGTACAATTCCGTAATACATGATTTTTGCTTAACATCAACCGTTTACGCAGCGCGCGCGACGGAAGCTCTCAAAAGGAATAATTTTTCCCGTTTTTGCAACATTTTTCATTGATGCTCCACTCCTATTGGTCGTAGCGTGATGTAGTATAGCCTATAGCCTTCCTCGATAAATGGACTATCCAACAAAAAAATAATTTTTTAATTTGAACCAGTAGTTCCTGAGATTTGCGCGTTCAAACAAACAAACAAACAAACAAACAAACAAACAAACAAACAAACAAACTCTTCAGCTTTATAATATTAGTATAGATAACAACTTACCGGTGAACATTTTTTGAGATGTTTTGTTTTTGTGATTTACTTTTACATAGATATAATAGACAGACCGAAGGTCTTCGTTTTTATCGATTTGACCAACATTTTGTTGCGACAGATTACCTCTCTAAACAATTAGATAGCTCTATGGTTTATAACTATCAGTGTGAATAAACCGAATAGTTTATTTCCTTCACCAAATACAGTTTTCTATAAAATATATTTAACTCATTCGTCTATCTCGATCATCCGCCTTTCTGAGTTATCATGCGTCAGACAACATACTAACTCGTAAATTCCACGTGTCAATAAATATAACAGTCCATACCACGAACACGGTTAAGCCGGTAGCTAATTGAAGCATTCTACTATCTCGACCGTGGTTCTAGTTAATAAATTATTTTTAATGACACGGAAGTGTTAGCCGGACTGAGTTTGACTCCCCATTCGCTTCTAGTATCTCGTGTGTCAATGGTGACACGTAAAATTGATTATCGGCCTACCTATCGTCATAATTATTATGTGACTATGACTAGTGACTTAGATGAAGTGAGAATAAGCGTCTTCATTTCGTATATATAATAATTGATTTCTTTGGTTATCTTTAAAACTTGTTACTATCAAAAACAAATTTAAAAAAAAAACTAAATTTTTTTATACAATGTAAGCTGATGTGGATGATGAACGTACAATTATTGAAAGTCAAGATGTATTTACCGCCAGTTCGGAAATACTAGAAGAAAAAGAACTTACAAGAAACACTTTCCGGTATTTTAATTTTTTTTTAAATATATAGAATAGGTACTTGAAACTATTGCAAAATTGACCATGCATTATTGTGATTTCAATAAATATATCTTGATAAAACAATAGGCTTATGCTTACTTCTGATGTTAATATTATGATTGTCGCACACTTTACATAAAGTTTCTATTTTTCCTTATATACGTACATACATAACATTTTCGTAAATGTACTGATAACAATAATTTACGACAAGTTATTAAATACGTATATTCAAGCATCAGTTTTGAAATTCAGAGCAAACTTCCTCCACGCTTGACCTTCGTTGTTGTCATTCGAATGTTACCTCAAATATTATAACATCTCACGCCGCTTTTATATTCGAAGGTTCTAAGTTTTAAGCGCTTTGCAAAAATCTCCCATGGAATCGAATTTGCCGTTATTTGTCTTTCACTGGATTTTTTGGTACAAAACTACTGATGAAGTGGTGTCGGTAATCGACGTCGAGTGTATGCAGGTAACAAAACAATACCTAGGCTTTACCAATTCGATGACAGAATTTTTTTTTCGGTATTTGAATTCGCGCACTGTTCTTTTACGTATACTTACAAACACGTTTAATAGCATATTAGATTAGCACTATAATAGTTAAGCATGTAGATCATTTGTCTAGTACCCCATAATACAAGCATAATACTTGCTTACTTTGGGACTCGATGACGCCGTATAGGATGTTCCAGATATTATTATTATTAGCATGACAGTATGAAGTTCATTTGTATGTTTGTAGATTTATTAAGTAATGAACAACAGACACAAAAAAAATTCACTAAATTGTTTTATTATAAGTGTATTGACTCATTCTAAAATCTACACACAAAAGTCATACATACCTTTAACTGTGTACACAACCAAGGACATGAGATTGATCGTTATAACAAATGGAAAATGGTAATGGGAAATTCTGATTCATAGACTTTTGAAGTGTTACCTAGAATAGCCGTCATTTCTCTGTAACACGCTAACCACGTCACCGAGCTCGAAAGAGCTGTTACGTGACGAATTTAATACGAGCTTATTTGCTTTTGAATTGTCCATAACAAACTTTAACTTCATTTGTCACCTCCACGTCTTGGTCTAGGGTTTTTTTATAACGTATCAAAAAATAATATATCAGAAAGCAATAGAAATGTAATTAACTATATTTTCTTTTTTATACCAAACGCACTTCGACATGAAACAAAATATAGGTCTAAAATGTTATATGGCTCGCGTAATTCTTGTTAACTAAACAATATTATTTATTTATTTTATTTGTTATAATTTATTGTATATGCATTTACTTAAAGTGCTAAAGCTTTTCTGTCTGTTACATTTTCACGGCTAAACCGTTGAATCGATTTCGATGGTAATACAACCGTGTGGTCCACGGTTGGCGGCCAAATACTATCAGGAAATTAACCAGAGTGGTTTGTTGGGTTTATTGTAATCGGTAAATAAGTCACCCCTGAACCCAAAATACTCATTTTAATGTTTCTGCTGTTTGGGTAAAGCGGTACGACTCAAAAAGGATCACTTTCGGAGTCACTTCACCTTAAAAGAATTTTGTGGCCTTTTTCGGAATATATCGTTGAACATTGTAATAAAATAAAATCCGTACGATTTTTTTTTATTTGCATTTTTGTTTGACCTCTTGTACACCCCTACTATCACTGGAAACCGTTTCGACAAAGCTTTCACAATAAAATATATAAAATCATGATTTCACGTACGGTGTGCCTATGTACTCAACACACTGCTATTTTCATGAGCAGGCAATCAGGAAAAAAACTAAGTACATTATTTTACTTGTCAGTCCTCTGCTCTACAAAAAAAAAATCTGCTGTGTCATAACACATCATATGTGCGTTAATATCATATTTATGTAAATTAAAATTCTGAACTTACTAATCTTTGGTAAACTGAATAAAACCATATGGGTAAAGTCGCAGGTAAAAACTACTAAATAGCTCAATATTATGGAACACCATTTATAATGTGAACAGCATAAAACTAGGTTTTGCAACACAGCCTGTGTCATTAGATAAAAAAAAAACAATTTTCCCTGCAAAATAATGCTCTATTGATTTATGGCAGCAGTGAACTCAACGCACTTAGTCCTCTCATAGGTCACCTACAAACGACATGCTGTCACTTCACGTCGGCGTTGAATAATGTCACAGATAACAGCGTTTCAAGCCAAAGAAAAACTCTGAAAGAATAAATCAGAGACGTCCTTTTAGAAAATATTTTATAGCTATCGTAAAATTGTGATGATAATACTATGTGTTCTTGCGTTAAGTGATAACTAGCTGCTCTTCCCGGCTTCGTCTGCGTATAATCAATGATTTCCTTTTTTTCAAAACATGTTCAACTGCACACACTAACCGATAACAATATTGTAATAATTTGTCCTGTTCTCAATCGCGATAGAGGCTCGGATGATGGACTTGAACTTTCTGGTCCCGTTGTCGTCGGTAAAAATATCTGGAAATATCCCTGCCATTTCTTCTTTAGAAAATTTTAAAAAATACTGCTATTACTTCTTTAGAAAACCTTTTTGTTTAAAATGTTATCAGTGTGTATTAATTGGTCAATTTAATTAATATAGAATAATAGAGATAAATATATACAATTAAACGAGCCCAGCAACTTTATTTTATACATGTGGATACATAGAGATCGTATAGCAGATTTACTAAAAATTAACAGTGAATGAATACTGGTATATATTTAGGTACGTTTCTTTGTGTTTAACTTGCGAAATAGGTACAGTAAGTAACATTTTCATCGTGACATCAAAAAATGAAATAGAACATTAATTTAAAATAAACGCAAAAAAATTAATTGGATTTAATAAGCTAATATCACCATAGCAAAGTTGTTGTCTCGTCCTGAGAACTCGAATCGTAATTTACACATCGATGATAAAATTGGATAGTTTATTTGATTGTGTATTTTTAATATTAAATCCATGTGATATCATTGATAACAGAGTTGCAATGTAAATCCTAATTTTGTCATAAAAATCGCATTTAGCTAATTCGTAAGCACGCACTAACTTTGTACTGACCATTTGATGTCTCTGATACAGAAAATGTCGACCATGAATCAGGCTGTTTTACAAATTGTTACAAAGTTTCCCATGAACTGAACGCGTCAAAACGTCGCGTGCCACGAAACACAAGGTTAAGTTGATACTATCATTGCTACATAAAGTGTTATTATCACACTGAAATATTTATCGATATTTCCATGTATCGATTCATAACAAGTATTTTGTAACTTCGATTGTGAAAAGAATAAACTGCATAATTTAGATATCTTCATACACATATTTGTATCACTTTTCGACTGTGAACGAGAAATAAAAATATTTTTCCCAATTCATCCTTAAATCGAAACGTATTAAGAAATATTTTAGGTTATTTGAATTTAACAATAATTTAAAACCTTATTTTAGATTTTGAAAATATAATGTACCTACTCACAAAAAACGTTAGAACCTTTCTAGAGTTTATACATATGTTGCCAGCGGAGTCCTAAGTTGTCACGTGAATAATTTATTGATAAAAAATTATGAATTTATATTTCGTGTCCTGAAATCCCTCATTAAATTTTGACTCAAAAATTAAATACAGAATATTTATTCAAACAAAAGGGCACGCGCTTTTAATTTTGCTTCCATCACAGTTGACCTTTAAAATGTTAAAGGTACTGATACAAAAAGAAAAGATAACGCCATCGGCAAGGCCAAAACATATTGTAATAATTGGTATTTTGTCGATATGTAGTTAACTGATTGCTGACGTACATATTTATTAAACCATTCGTAAATATAGTGACGACGTATTGATTTCTTTTGCAATGATAGTCGGGACGTTACAAATAGGTATATTTTTATAGGCTAATGAAATACTTTATTTAAAAAAAAAATATTCTAACGGTATCCAGGTTTTTTGTATTTGTCAAATGACCAATTGATTTTCAGACGGACGATCCGATAAAGGTCGCCGTCGGTTACAAATGGCCTCAGATCGTGGGTTGTGAAAATCTGGATGCCAAGCCGTGGGCATCTAGATACAGATTTTATCATTTTAACTCATTTATAATAAAATTTTATTAAGTTCTTGGAGAAACTCTGAAATCTATAAATTTGTTTGAAATCACGATATAATAACTGAACGTAGATAGAGCAATGATAAACAGAAACGGAAGTTGCAGTGATATCGGAAGCGGGGGAAGAGTGTAAATGATTCTGATGAAATAGACGGGGGGTAAGATTTATCACATTATACTCGTAGATGTTAAAAGAAACCGTCGTGCGTTGAAAGCAAAGACGACGTGGGTCCGAAGACAAATTATTTTTTCTGTGGACACATGGCATGAAAACGGTGATATATTTATTTATTTATTACAAAACGAAAGAAAGCCGGTTAGAGAACCATTCACTATTACCGACTTTTTGAAATTTTCTTTAACTTCAGAAAAATTATATGCATTGGTCAGTTTTCCACTAACGACGAATCACGCCGGCGCTAACGATTTCCCGTCAGTCGCACTATCGCGTATGAATTATGGAAAGCGTATAGAAGTTTACCTTCGACCTAGATCTAGCGAACGGACTGGCCGAAATGTTACGCACTACTGTACACCGCCTCCAATCACGATATGCTAATGGCAGTTGTTTTGTTTTGTTTTTTTTTTTTTTTAGTTAAGGCCCAGTTCTCAATTTTGTGTCAGTTTACGCCTCGACTTCAAATGTTTTCAAGTGTTTGTTTTTCATATTAAATTCATTAATTTCAAATTCAACAAACACAAAAAAAAATGTTTTTTTTTTGAAACTATAATATTTTGACAGTATATTTTATTTAAAAAAATACATTATATGATGCGCAACAACGCAATATTTAGTGAGCAATAACATTATTTTTCGTTTTAATTCCAAATCAATCAAGATTTCTTTTTTTCTCAAATGTATGCAAACCAAGTGACAAATATTAAGTGCACAATATTATTCATCTCTTCCGTTTCTTTGGGTACCGCCGCAGTTTTCTCTCTCTAATTTTTGCCAAAATCGGACCTAAAACTTCAATCAACTTATAAAATTATTATTTCATATGTACGTATTTGTAACCTATTGGATCATGCAACCAACTGGATTTTTGTCTGTTTATGTCACAGGCGTTTATTTTCAGGAATGGTTGAGAAGGTACAATCTTATAACGACAGGGCATAACTCTATCAAGCCAGGTTCGCTATGCATCTCAAGCGTTTGAAGGTTCACTTGTACCTTTCATCTTTAATGAAATATCCAAAACAAATCGGCTAAACATGGAAGTCAATCATTTACTCTTCACTTTTGCCATGCAATGCCATCATCCCATTAATACAACACTGCAATGGCTTAGGCCTACCTTCGAAATAAGGAGGCTTGGAGCTTACTCCACAACGCTGCTTCAGTGCGGGCTGGTGGATTTTCACTTTTAACTTTCATTATTAATCGGGGATGAAGGAGTAGTGCACGTGTAAACATGGAAGTGAACGATTCACGGTTGATGTGGTTTCGACGACACCATTGAATAAAATAAATGAATAGAACGGTTCACTTTCGCTTCACTTCATCGCGAACGTGTATGTAAACACATACGACCGCTAACTATTGCTAATGATACGAAAAAATAAGCTTAACAGCAAGCCGGTGAGGCCCTAGATCAGTTGCTTTAGGGAAGAGCATAATCAATCTCACACTATGTTAGGTTGTAAAAAAAACTTTTTCATTATTTATACATGGGGACGACGCTATTGCTACAACCCAGGACCGTTTCGTGGTAAACGAAAATTCGTTTTTAGAATGTAAAGTTTGACGAGTTTTAATATAGATATTTTGATAACACACTGCAATTTTACTGGTCATACAGTGGCAGTTAAGTTAATATACTACGCAATGTGCAGTATTCATACACAACAAAAAATTTGTTAATAATAACTGTAAAAATAAAATATAAAAAAAACACAATTCACAGTTCACAGAGACGCAGCCTTCGTGTTGACAATTAAACCAGCAGAATATGTATGCTCGCATATGTTTAGTTGAAGTTCACAACCCGCTATTGGATCCCACAAGATAGAAAATCCCTGGGCCAACTCTGATAAATAGTAATGTGTTCTTTGTATAATAATATATTTTTTTGTTTTAATTTTATATTAGTTATTATGTTGACTCTCTGTGATCAGTGCTGCAATTATGTGATGACATTTATTTTATCACGTATATACCTACCAAACAAAACATACAGGACGTCACAATTTTCTCCCCATAATTTAAAAAAAATTTAATTACTATCATGTGTAAGTACAATATATTAAATATGTTAACAGATTTTTCTTTGTAAAATGAATAAAATGGAAACTCATATTTGCATACAAGTTCATTAAGTGAAAAACCTATTGAAAACGCTTCTCGTAGCTTCTTTTTGCGTAGCTCTATACATACTATTGCGTCAGTGGCGTTGTACGGTAAGCACATGAATACACTGCATTACAATAGAACAAAACGTAACAATATATGTTATTACGCAATGGACGTACACATTGTTATAGCGTCGAATCAAACCGATACAGGAAAGTTGATACTGTGCCCACACTGCCAAACAAATCTAGCTAAAAATATTACTAAAATTGTATCATAGAAACTAGATAATAAGAAAATTTAATTTCAAGTTTTGGCCATTGATTGTAATAAATGGAAAAGTTATAAAAATTCGAACGTTTTTCCAATCCTACCAATTTTTATTTGTCATAGGTACACTTTTTAAATACTTCATTTAATTTTTGTTAGTAAAAGCAAAATAGTGCTTTTAATCTTATTTTTTAAATTTGCTCTCTTGATTAATTTTTTACCGTATTATCAAATACGATTTTTTTAAAGTGTTAAAATAAACACGTATTGTTGCTGCTCCATTCCTAAAAATAACAGCGTGATAATAAATATCTACCATATACGTTGAACCGTAATATCGTATACTTAAAAGTGAACTTTTCGTTAACATTTTTGAATCAGTATACTACAAACAATCAGACGAAAACACAGGCAATAAAATTAAAATTATATTTGGGTTGAAGGAGGTACATTTAGTTGACTGGAATAATTCTAAGAATATATTCTATGTATCTACAGACATAACTCTGAAAAGTTTTTAATAATTTAATAGAACTATTTCTTGAAATTGATTGTAACAGGGCCATCAGATAAATTTCAAATAGCATAAAATTAAACCAACGTAAATTATTCAAGTCGTAGTCAGTAAGTAGACGGTTGTTAGTATTTATTAGTGGCATAGACTTCAACGCGCGGCACAGCGCAAGCGCACACCCTGATTATTAAGCGGCTGTTTATATGAAAGGTTTTGCTTGTCTTTATATTTTAAACACTTAATAATACCTCATTTGGATCTGTGTCTGTTGATATACTTATACTGGCGTTTGGTCGCAACTTTAACTGTGTGGAGTTTGGTTTTATTGGTAAATTCTTAACATTTACTTGTGTTAATTCCTTAAGCAATTTAGTTATTTTTGTTTTATGTCTTCAATATTATTTAATTTTTTAAAACGTTACTATGATGCTTTATACAAAGTGGAAGTTCAGTATTGTTGTAAATTATATTACAGAAAAAAATAATCGACCAAACTTTGAATTCGAACCAGAGAAAAATAGATGTCATACATTCCTTACTTAGATACTATACAATATCAATAAAAAAATTAGAAATTAACACTATTATAAATTAATAAGTTATCATAATATTTATCAAACTATTTTGTACACAATCAAGTGGCGCTGTTCACTGTAAACAATAAATCGACGCGCGAAGACAGCCATTGTAGTGATAAGTGAACGCCGAGATATCGTTTAGATACGACGCTACGGGAATAAATAACCCGGAATGTGATGCGGTTGAGATTAACGCGGTAAACTCACATCATGAGTTAGTATGGGATACCATAAAAAAAAAAAAGAAAACTGTTGCATTATTTCGCTATTTTTAACTGTTATATTTGATTTGATATAACTGTATTACTATACACTGAAATGCTGATATTAAAACTCATGTGCTGTTCGTGTTTTCTATTTAATATGGAAATTTTCAATTTACTGTAAACATGAAACGGGAGAATATAATTAAAAACATATTATGAAAACACTATCCAATAAAATAAATGTATCTACTTATTTAGAATTTAACTGCTTACATTCAGTCCGAGGTTATATTTATATTGTGAAACAAAAAGATATTAACATTAGCTGAACTAAATAAACCTACCATTAAAGTTAAATATCATATCACATTTTAAATGGGAACAATGGAGCAGTCATTGTGAAACAGAACTTACTTATCACGTAACAGTTGCAAAAGCTCTCTCGGTTATCAGTTATATAAGCTCAGGCGCGCCTCTGTCGGCGGTCCCGGACATTCGCGAATCCGAAAAAGGCCGGGAAAAGCGCGCGAATTTCGAACTTTCGCGAAAACTTTCACACTTTAGTCTCAACACTGCTATCACTTCCTTTTAGTCTTTTGTACTATAGTTTATTGTAGTTGTTTTTCTTCAAAGTTGTCTTGGTAAATGTTGGTAAATATGACGCAAGGACGACAGGCGTAAGGCGTCCGTTTCGTGCCTGCGCCCGTGCGGTACTAGCTTAGCCAAGCCGGCCGCGGCCCGCCGCCGGCCATAACGTAAGAACTTGCACGCATACCGCCGACACCCTATAACAAACATAACTTAAGACTTATTGCAAGCTTTATAGCGGGTCGGTCGAGCTTTTTTATTGCAAAACGTTAAACATTTTAGTCAAAAACTTTTATAAAAATGTACTGTTACTATGTTTCCAGCAAAAAGTATTGATTTAATTCAAATCTAAAATAAATCCTTTTGTGGGTGTGTCGCGTGATTTAGGGGCTCGACCCCGGCGTGTCCACCGACTTGCATGTAATTATATAGCGAAGGAAGTCGGTTCCTTTTCGGGGTCAGAGCGTGACTTATGGCGACCCTTCGAACGCAAACGCAAAATTAGACGGCAATAAAAGGGTGCGTTCAGTACGATTCACACGAAGCCAGTTGCCAAGCCAGTTAAGTAACACTAGAACTTAGTGTTTCTAGGAAAGTATTTTTAACTTCTTTGGCAACGTTTAATTTATTCATTGTTATCCTTGTGCCATCACAATTTAAAAAGTATACACCCGTTTTTATATCGAGTGTTTGGCTGAACGTAGTCTAAATTTATACAGTGTGTAGAGCTTACTGAACTAAACAAAAAGCTACAAAAAAAAGAGAATGAAAAAAAATGAAACTTAAAACATGTTTCTCTCGGCAACCGTTAGTTTGCGCCATCTGCTTACTTAAAACTTTTTGTTAAATTTGGGAAGCTCTACATGCTCTATAAGTTTGGACTACGTTAAGCTGAACACCGTGTATAGGTAGTCATTTATTTCAGAGGAACATTATTTTGTTTGCAATACATTTTGTTACATGCACGTTCTCGGTATCATTTGTCAAAGTTTCGCATAATTAGTTCATTTTCCCATCACTATATACTAAAACTTTCCGTGAAACACGAGTAGGTATGAATTATAGGTATGAATTGATAGAACAGCTGAACTCTCTAAGTATAAAGTGGCATGCAGTGCCTATGGTAAGTGAAGTATGCCAAGACGTTAAGTAAAGTGATAGGGTCAAAGTCAAGTCACTTGAACTAAACGTGTGTCACCATAAAATTGTTAAACAAGGAAGTGGTGAACTCATAACAGAACCTTGGTCGTATAAAATCAAATCGCATTTGACCGTTTTCAGGAATAAAGAGAATCTATATTCACTGTACTAGCGTGCTGGATTGCTAACTTTACGATGGCAACCATGTAAACAGGGCAGTACTACTACATAACTCCGGAAACATCGGGGTTCGTACCCCTGCTTCGAACATCACGAATAGTTGAACAAACTAATAATCAATTTTTAGGTAAATATAAAACGCTGCTTAGTTTCTATCGACAATCAGGTAACCGAATTTGATAAACGTTATTAAGTTTGAAATTTTTAAAATACAAGTAGATTAAAGCTTTTGGCATCTTGATAAAGGCTTTACAATACAATGCTCATATTTCCTAGAAATCGCCAGTTTTAATGCGATAAATTAAAATCTAGACGAAATTGCTTTTATACAGAAAACACAATTATAAAAAAAGAAGAATCCATTTCTACAGTTCACGGAAACCAGAGCACGCCAACAAAAACAATTGACGAGTCAGATAAATGTGAAATGTCAGTTGACTTTAAAGTTGTCAATGAACGTCAAAGAAAGAAGAGCTTATGCGGATATTAGTGGTTTTTTTCATTGTAAGCTTTGTTTAGTACGCGTAAACGATTTGCCAAGTGTTTTATTTAGCACACACAGAACCCGAGGTTGTAACAATGTTTATAGCAAACATCTTGTTAAAGAGGTTTACAAAGTATTCGATTTTTCTCGATTTTCATGTTCCAATGATTTCACCTAAAATTTAACACATATACGCTGTAATAAGAAATCTGCATAGGTAGATATATTCGATGCAAATTAGGTTAAGATATTGTTACTCGCGTATGTATTTCTTTGAACCGGTCACGTCAAAAGTATTACGTTAAAACGTTAGTATGCTAGGGACGCTGGAAGTAATTACACCTGCAACGAAAAAAAATTATTAATTTATATCGAAGAATATAGAGCCCTTCATTTCAACACTCAATTGTTAATCAAAAGGCCGTAACTCGTCGGAGCGAGGCGAGACGAGGCGTTATTTCGTTTTCATTTGCGTGCTCGTGCCGGTTTTTTTGTTTCACGAACATCCCGCCTGGCACACGGGTCACTACGTGATCTCGAAGGCTTTGTTCCCTAGAAACATAAACAGATACCTGGCCATCCAAGAATAGAATTCTTTCGCTGCAATATTGAAATATCCCTAGGCTATAATATTCTAAATACCGATACGTGATAAACGACGTTGTAAATCTTATGATTAATTTACATTTTGATTTTGAGGATTTTTCATTTTTTATAATTATGTATAAAATTAATTATATTGTTGCGTACATGATACCGATTATCGATAACATTTACCTGTCTCTAATTTTATGCCAGAAAGTTCTACGAAAACGTAAGACTATTATTATGTAAAAACCAATCTTTTAAGGAAACCAGTAGAACACATGAACATTCAATAAATATAGAGGCACGCTTATGCATAATAGTTTGTATTAGAAAAGACAAGGCAAATAAATAGTTGAGTGACAAGGCCAAGTGCGAAGAAGAAAAAAATATGGCGCTTAATTCACGTGTCCCATTTTATTGAAAAACAATGGCAGTAATTTGCTGTTATTAATTTATTTAGCCATTATAAGCGAGTGAGGGTTTACCGTGGAGAATTATATGATTTAAATAAGCAGATGACTTTTTTTTTGAACAGCTACCTAAATACGATAGTAATATTTCTTTATATAATATCGTATTTACTATTTACTTTCATATTCGTGTCATATTCGTCGGCCCGTCTTGCTGTCAGTATTTTTCTAGCTTATACAATTTACCACCTGTTGCGCCGGATTAATGTCATCGGCGGATGTCTTTGATATTTGCGACGTGAAATCTGTTGAAAATGCTATATAAATGCAGTGAACGAATGGACTGTAAAATACATTTTAAATTGTATATACCTTTGGGAGTTTTAAAGTTCTACAAATGTATGATTCGATGATCACGTTTTCTCAATATACCATTCTGTCGTTTCGTAAGGTTAGTGCCAAGCCGTAAGTACATTTTTATGGCAGTAAAACGATAATCCGTCACGAGTTTCTGATAAAAAAGCTTTAGTCGTTGATATTAATTGAATTCTCAGGTGTGAGGAGGGACTACAGTGAGAGACGGTGTCCACAAGGTTGTGGACTACGAAGCTTTTATTGAAGGCATTTAAAAAATGTCCAAGGTGAATGTTTTTAATCGTTTTCTTTAAAAAAATTATTGAAACAGAATGAAATAAAAAAAATAATTATTTAATATAATAATAATCATAATACATGGAGCTTCCCACACAGCGTCATCTAGTCCCAAAGTAAGCAAGTGTTATGCTTGTGTTATGGGTTACTAGACAACTGATATACATACTTAAATGTTCTTTATAATATATACATATATAAATATGTCTGCGAAGACACCATACACATATAACAACCAAGACCCGGTACCAGTATCAATATTCATCATATTAATACTGACCCGACCTGGGATTCGAACCCGGGACTTCCAGCTTTGTAGGCAGGGTCGTTACCCAGTAGGCTAAGCGGTCGTCAATATTCGTTTTATTTACTTATTAATTGGCATGAAGATTAATTTTGTAGCTTGAAATTGAATTATTATTAGCAGTGAAACTTAAAATGACCCCTACGAATTTATCTTATACGTATAGACGTATATTAAATATATTGTATCTGTGACTCGAAAGCATGATTTTCACCTTTTTTAATATTCAGTTTTTAATGGAGATGTATATTAATCTGCAATTATTAAACATACTCAAAAGCTTGGTTTTGAAATTTTAACATACATTGTTTTTTTTGGACATCTACTTTATTTTATGGAATCACCGTAGTAACAAAAGCTTAATAATCATACACTGTATTTAAATAAATTAAAATTTTATCAAAATAAAATAAACATTTCTTGAGTTATAAGGCTACAATCAAACAGACAAATAAGCAAATACACACACAAAAAAAAGTATTTGGATAATAAGCTTCTCTGAGTTTAGGGATGACTAATTAGCATAGACTAATTTCTTGAATTGAAACAGAATAGATTTATAATTTGTCGATCACAATTTTCCCTACAGTTTTATGATAGAATAGATTTATTAAATCTCAAACTGTGAAACCGCTTCACACTCGCGATCTTGCAGTCACTCGGGCCGAACGCCAAAACCTGTTTTCGTTTTAAAAGCGTCAGCACTTCACCTCTCCGGGACTCCCAATATCTCGACGTTAATTGTTTATTTTTATCACCATTCAACGTATACACCATTTCTCCATTCTTTTTTTTATATGTTTCAAGTGCGTTATCCTTTATTGTGTAATTTTATTAATAACCTAGCTGCCAGTACGTATTTTAAAGTTGTCTAATTATAAAGTAAAATTATATATTTCGTCTGTTTTAATGAAATATTTCGAAATTAGTTTTTTTGCTTCATCTAATTGTTAGTATTATTGTACAATTTCAAGTCAATTTCATAAAAATGTATAAAACTTGTTATTCTTATCTAAAATGGGATAATATTTATTTGTACGAATACTCTAAAAATATGTTTAAAGACATTCACAACCACACAGTCAAAGTGTAATCAGTGCATCAGAAAATCTCTTTATATACCTACTTCCATGTGTTAAATCTCTATGTATATGATTTAAGCTTAGGCCTATAGAGCCTAATTGATGAATTGAGCCGGTTGATAAGTATTTAATATTTATTTTAGTAATAATAAAAAAAAATTACAGTAATGTTTTACTAATATACCGCCTATCTAAATAATAAAGAGTGTTTTGTAACCAAAATTCTTACACACCCATCATTTTTTTACTTTTTCCGAAAACCAGACCGATTTATATCTTGTGTTGAAATTTTAAAAAACAAGTTTACAATTATTTTGGTTACTTTTCACAATATTTGTGTTATCTAAGACTAAATAAAGTCATAATATTTGTATCGATTCATGAAGATTACAATTTTATTTGGTACAGTGCCTAATTTCAATATTTCATATTAACTTTCTGTTTTTGCTTTTTGCTATGGAAAGCAGCAGAATAAGTTCGACCGTTTACATGACGTCACAGGGACAATTTCAAAGCAGGATAAATTTTTTTAAATATCTCCCAAATTCATAAAAAAAAATTTATAATTTTAGAAGATGTCATAGAGGACTTCTCCTCATATAACCATTCCATTCCACCAGCCCATTTTTACCATTTTGCCAAACTGCAGGGGTTTAGGTATCCCCTCAGGGTGAGGGGGCTTGGAGCTTAATCCACCACGTGCTCCAGTGCGGGTTGGTGTACTTTAACGACTACCATCTGTTGATGGCACCCGGGACCTACAGCTTAAAGTGCTCTCCGAAAACCGGAGGCAGTGATAGTTATGTACTTAAGTCGGAAAATCTTGACACGACCGGATTCGAACCACAGCCGCACGGCCTTGTAAATGCGAAATAGGTTCGCTCGAAACAGGCTATCACGACATATAACCATTAGCGAAACTTTAAAATTTATATCGAAGCTCGTTATTGTTGTTACGATGATAGTATTTAAACAAATTTTTGTAAAACCAAAAGAGCACTATGCTGTAATGAATGGGTCTAGGTTGCAATATTACTTATAAAGCCACTACAGTATATGTCGCCTCCCGGTACCACGCAATATTTAAATCTTACCATCATTGCGCTTTGAAACAGACCGCGTCCGCTTCTACAACATAGACTACATACCCACTAATTCGTATATGTCTAGAAGTAATGGCTACAGAAAATAGTTACTTTCATACATACGTGCCTACTATATATCGCCAATAATCAAAGGCTCCCGACCTTCAAATGTCATGAAATAAAATGTAATTGGTCATTTGGTAGAATTTCTAATAACATACGTTACGCTCTACGTAACAGAAGCACAAAACAAAACCAAAAGTGAACTAAACAAATAAAGATAATAGTTGAAAGTTGATTGCGGAGCGTGGAGAGAAAGATACGCTTCACACTTCATTAATGATTTCCAAGTTCGATGAAAGTGTGCAAACTTCAAGAGCTACTGCGAATTTGAGACGTCGCGCGTCGGGTTACTGTATTTTTGAACGGTTTTATTTAGCCTGACCCCATATATCTCTATCTTTATCTTTGCTTCAAATATTGTGACAGCTTTTTCAACTACTTCTATTAAAGCGATTCTTGTGAAACTTTGCACACACATTGTGTTCCCGTGCCAATACAACATTATGATAATTTCAACTTGGTAACATCCTCGTTACCAAGGACCATACCTAGGATTTGATAATGGAATCAGGAGGTTCAATAATTCGGGTAGCGTAAGGTCGAGAGCGTAGGACATGAATAGAATTTAAGTCTATCAAAACTGCTTGTTGTAATTTTTAGAGTAAAAGTTTCGAAATTTCTACAATAGGAATTTGATACTACTTACAAGATGGTAATATGTTGTGGATCAAAATAGCATATAGTTATAATAAGTTATTACAGTTAAACTTTAAAACTTTAGGTCTTTTATTTGTGTAGAATAATTTCTTTGACCCAAAGAAACTTTTTCTCTGACCTAATACCAAATCATTGCATACGTAGTACAATACATAGAAAAAATCAGTTTTGGAATATGTTTATATAATATGTACTAATTGCAGGTAATTAAATAGAAAAAGTAAAAGACAATCCATCGAAAGTGTCTCCGACTGCATTGTGAGTTCTTATGTACGTTGAACGCCGAAATGTATTACATACCAGTTCAATCCCCTTGTTCATCCTAATTCCAATTCCCTTTTCAATCTAAAGCTAAAAACCTTACGAAAATTTCTCTTTACTAACCTGAAACACCTATCACACACAAAAAAATCCGTTTGATCCTATGAACTTACAGTAACATTAAGTAATCAAATATTAACACGACTTATACACATGTTACGAACGAATTCTCATAAAAGTAACGACATTTTTATATCGAGTAACGTTTCATAAATTTTGAATAGGTGTAATATTCACCGTCGTAAAATACAAACTTCGAGGGCTCTTAGATGACTCTTAAGTGTACTGTTACAAAAAGAAACCACGAGTTAGATGCTAATGGGCTATTCTTTGGTATTTCACTGCTTTAAAAGCATTAGGATACTATTTCCCTGTGGTGATGGATATTTACAAAGCTACGAAGTAATTAAGATTACAATTATATGATAAATAAAGTGGTCTTTCCACTAATACATATAAAATAATGATGTACGTTAGTAGAGTACTACATTAAAGGATATTTACTTCAAATGTTTTAATACTACATTATTCATAGAGGCAAGTGCATTTGAATGCCCGAGCCGTAGTCGAAGACTGTAAAAAACGCGAGTTTGTAAATGTACTTTCTGCTGAGTGCTATGTAGATCTTTTTAATTCACTGGTTAGAAAAGTTAAGATAGAAACAGAACAAATAAAATTTTAATTAAAATTTACATTTAGGACACGACATATTTATTTTCTGATTCAAACGTCAAATACCAATTTTTATACATTTAACTTCATATTGACATAAGTCCCATACAAAAGTTCATATCTTATTTTGTTCCCTTGAGGGGAAAATTTTTAAGAAAAAAATTAAATAGGTGCGACATAATATACTTAATTTATGTTCAATTTCGATAATTTTTGAACATTTTTAGATTATTTTGGGGTTTTATTTGAGTCATCAATTTGTTTATTAGGTTGTTTCTTTACCAATTGCATTATTTTAATTTATGAACTTTAAAAAATTAATTATCATTTTGCCAATAAAAGTAACAAAAAAGTACTCTAAAAAGTGGGCGATTACTTTTGTCTGCGATTAAATTTAATTTCTTTCCCAAAGCTATATATATGTAGAAATTATCATATACTTAGATACATATGCCTTAATTAAATATTTTAAACCCTAAGTAACTTCCACAGATAAGACGAATCAAACGACAATTCATATGTTAAAAACCATCAAGCCGTTTAAGTTACAGGGCGTGCCAAAAAATAGACATACAGACAAATATACACTCGAATACCATTACTCCCGTAGTCTAGTAAAAACAAACAATATCCATTATAGTAAACACTCTTCAATCCATAGGATTTTCTTTTCAGAAATGCTGTTGGTTTCCATACTTTTTGAAGTCGATATTATCTCCAGTCGCAAAGGACATTTCGACATTAGACATCGCACAGGCTGCTTTACTCATATTTTTAATATTTTTCTTTAAATTGTGACAGTGCAACATTTTCCTAATGAAACCGAGTAAAAAAATATAACTTGGTTAAAACGAAGTCATTTTTCTTTTACTTTTGCATTTCATAAAATTTTCATGAAATGGCCACGGTAGCCACGGACCGAATTTAATAAATACTTTTGAAATTTAAAATTTTAGCGTGTTATAAACCTCTGACATTTTTACGATCTCTTCATTCAGTAGCTAAACTATAAAATTCTTTTATACTCGTAATATGGGTTAGGTACGCTTTTAAAAATGATAAAAAAATTAAACAATAATACCTCCAGCAAAATCTTACCTATAAATTGGGATTTTATACAAACTTTTTATATGAGTTTAAACTACTATAACCTTTATTTCTAAAGCTGTAACGGTTGACCAGCAAGTGTAATAACAATATTCAGACTTTGAAAGTAGTTGAGAATACGTTACGTTGGTGTAAATACTATTTCCAAATGAAAAGTATCCCTTTATAAAAGTAAATAATAGCAAAAATTCAATAAGTGATGGTATTGGTAAATAATAATAATATCCGGGACACACCACACAGCGCCATCAAGTCCCAAAGAAAGCAAGTATTATGCTTGTATAATGGGCTACTAGACATCTGATATACTTAAAGTCTTTTTTTTATAATGCATACATATATAGACACTTTTACACCCAGGCACAGAACAAATAGACATGTTCATGCACACAAATATTTGTCCCGGGCGGGAATCGAACGCGCTACCCGCTACTCGACTCCGCAGTTAGGGTTTCTAACCGCTCGGCCAACCGGGCAGTCATTTATAATACTATTACATAATATAAATTATATTTTAGGAAACATAATACTTTTCGATGTATAGCACCGTATACTCTATATACTATATATCCTATATGCTTTAAGGAATCCGCAGTTTGCGTGGGTTAAGGTCATTTCCATATTGTCTTATCCTTTTTTCTCGTCCGGTATTTTTCATTTCGAAGAACGGATAGCTAGACCCGTTGCGTGAAAGAGATATAGGCGCGATTAGAACGAGAAACCACTATTTGAAAGGGGTATCGTTTTACGTATCTTAATGGATTCCACGTCGCTTAAGGCACCAAAAAAGTTAGGATAAACGAAAATAGTTGGAATGCAAAGCATTAAAGCGCTGTCAAGGATTTAAAGTATTAACTATAAATGGGAATCGAATTTTTTTTTGTTATATTGCAATTTAGACAAATCGCTCAGTCGTTTTCTTGAGATTTACGATATTTAGAAATTAAAAGTAGAAGACTGAATAAAATGTATTAATTAAAATAAAATGTATGAATTAGTATCTTACCTTACTTTAATTTATTCATTTGAAATTTTAAAGTAAACTGAAAACATTTAGTAGGTACACGGAACGCTTTAAAAAATTGATTGTAACTAATTTTCTAACGGTTTGTTAAGGCTCAGTTGTTAGGATTCTGTACATCCGAGATGTCAAAAGTAACCCTTAAAGGGTCATCCGGGTGTCTATCTATTTGTCCGTCTGTCCCAGTTTATATAACTTTTCTCGTGTGCATCGTGTGATATATCAAATGAAAATACGCGTAATATATATCATTGCAAAGCCAAATACATATTTTTTTAATAATTTAGAATGCATGGTTTAAAAGATATTAGAAAATACACGAAATTTAATCATCTTCCTCCGTTATCACCAAAACTATCGAACCTAAAATTTTGAATAAAATAAGACATTAAGCCTTTACTTATATTTTAAAAAGAAAACTTAAGCGATGAACGAACGAATTGTGATATGAGTTAATTTTGGGAGGTAAATTAAAAATTTAAATAAACATTTTCAAGAGTGTTGTACTAAGTAACGACTCACACTTGGCAGGTTTTAAAATAAATAAATAAATAAATACATAGGTCAGTTTCCCGGAGGGGTACAATAAGCGACACGAGTTACAAATGTTTGGCGGACGCCAATGACGGATAGAGGAACTATTCCGATCACGTTGATAGTTTATTATGACCATCCTGCTTACTTTTAGTGAAGCACCCTTCGTTAATTTGGTTTCTCGCTATTTAGCAATTTTATGCAGTTTGCGCTAACTTACTGGCCCAGCGTTGTACAACGATATTCTAAATTTATTTTTGTGCCCTGTTATCTCTAAAATAACTAGTGAACGACAAACTACTCTCAATGTTTAATATTTCGAGAACCACTAGGCCAATTTACGTGACTCTTTTTTGATGTGGAAAAACGTTATCTGGCAAGGCTTTAATATACATTTGGTTACGTTAGGTAACATGGGTTGCTACCAGTAGTAATTGAAGTGCATCATGTTGTGGCGTCAGGCGTGGACGTACTAAGTAGCAGTGATAAAGCCGGTTGAAGGAAAAGGGGCGTGATCTGATCGTTACTAACCACTATCTATGCTATGCCGGTATTAGATGAGTATTAATTTTACAAAAACACTGAAGGATGTAATTTTTAACTAAAGGACTCAATACCCTTTCATGCCAACTCGCGTGGTTTTAAAAATATTTTGAACCTTAGAAATTATGGAACTCCTGTTCAAACTTATCCCTTATTTTATATACCTCTGTAAGGGATACTTTTTAACTACGCAGAAGTACATTATTATGAATTTGTAATAGAAAGATTAGAATAGAAAAAAAACTGACTTCAAATATTATCGATTTTCGTACAAATTCATATCACCTGTTTTAATTCTCAGTATTTCATAAAATTCTTCGTTAGTGGGTGCTTAAGTCACAATAGAAATCAACTATTCCACTTTTATCTAAATAGCTTCAGCGATTTTGGCTCGGCACTGATGAATAGATCATTCAGTCAATGAGTTAGTCAGGCCAGGACATGTTCATTCTGCATTTTAACATTCCGCTCTCGTATGCCATGTAGGTCCGACAACTTTTAGAAAATTATCATAGGATTCTTTTTGATTGCCAAGAACTTCAATTTGATGGATGCAAAATGGATTTGTAGAGATATGTTCCAGCGTGGGCTATCCTAACCCATAATGGATCTCCCCTGGGTTAGGGCCTAATGGCGCCTGAGGCGTATGAACCCTAATGGGACTCTTGGCGGCCACAACCTAAGCTGGAGCCTACCGCAAACGTTCATCGACCTCGGGACTTTTCGAGGACCCTTCGCAAAAATAGACCAAGCTCGATCCGCTTATACTGGTTAATTAATACATGACTTAGTCACAAACATTCAGCAAAGTTTTATTTTTATGTATCAGAAAAAATTAAGCTTATGGGTAAGTAAAGTTTTATCACAATATCGTAGGCCCGACAATAAACGGCTGTCAAAATTATTTCATATTTACTTAGCTAATGTACGGTCACTAATATAATCTACTTAACACATAAATACATTTGACAGCAGCGTTTGGTTTTAATAGAGTATAAATGTTACTTAACAGTATCGAAAATGTCAAACGCAATTTTGCGGGGTTGAAGACCGGCGCGCGGGGATTTCTCGGAGGTGAAGAACGGTACGCGAGAATCTCCCGCACTGAAACTCGGATTGGAACTTGCCATCTTACACGAGCTAGTTAGAGCATGAATAGTCAGACGGTAAACACAAAAGAGGGCTTCTAGTCAGTTATGGCTTAACACGTACAAAGCTATCGTTTATTGTCGTCATCATATCATTAAAAGAATATTATATATACTAAATTCGGTGGCACATTCTAAATACAATATTATCCTCGTACTCGTATAAATTATTTATTACTAAAACGTCTTCAATTAGCACTTCAAGCGCTTTATTACTTTTGTCATCTGAACCGAGACCGTTAAATCTAATAAATTCTATCGTCGAAAACTAAATAAAACGAGGAGACGAAACGTGTATTATAGACGTGAACTCGATGCACTTTCAAAACACAAAATAAATTAAGGGTCAGTAATTTAACTCCACACACATTGTCATTGTAATCGAATTTACTGATCAGTACTACATTAAATTTATTTTGTTTGCATGCTTAACGACGTTGCATGAAAGTAACCGAAATTATCATCACATACAACTGTGGCAACGGTGTTTTAATACTTTATATTGTGTAAAATGACTGGTTTTATACATTAGTGTTGTGTTTAAAGGGATGGTTATCGTTTTACAACGTAACCGAGGGCCACGGTGATAAATTACCTACGTTCGTCCGAGATAGCTAATCGAACTGCTATAATAAAAGCGTTATTCGAACTTGAGCTTCACTCGTTTACGATACTGCGTGGGAATATACTCTCTTGTGTTATAGTTAAGTGCAAAATAGTTTTGATAATGTAATCTTTTTCTCAGGAACGAGTAGATGTGTGAAGTTACAATTAACATCAAATACTTGGGTCTACGGTCCATTAGAGGAGTATAAATTAAAGCTTTGAAGTCAACGTAATCAAAGCATACCGCCATTTATTACGACATATTTTGTTAGAAACAGTAAAGGAATACTTTGAAAATCGTTAATTCGCCGTCATATCACCTATGAAATATTTATTGCAATTATTTAGCGGTGAATAGCGAAAATACGTTATTCGAGTACGGGACCCTTGCAAAATATTCAAGTAGCTTTCAGCTGGTAGTTTATTATTTGTATTTTTTATTTATCGTTGATCTTATCTATATGGAACAAGATATTATGTAACATTGTCATGAACCGTTTTCGGTGTTTCTAAATTATTATCCTTTTTGCTGATGAATCCAGATTAGATGGCGTCTGATTCTGGTGTTTGATAAACTAGGTAAACACCTAGTATCTATATAAGATATCATGGCATTTTGAAATAATTCAGAAATAGGTTGACAGGTTTTTAACAAGGCTTTTCTATATTTGCTTCCATTTTTTCAAGAGATGTGATTCCAGTTACGTTAGTTTCGTAGTTCTATCCTACGAGAGATTGGTTTTATAATTTATTCATTCTGTAAGAATTTTGTTAGTATTAGCACAGTATAAGCATGAAATTTTTGTTCGATATAAGAAAAGAAATTACTAAAATAAAAAGCAATTTAATTAATCAAAACACACATTTTCGCAATCCATTTCCACCATAAAATTGGGAGATCATTAATGCTTTTGGATGTACAAATTACCCCATATCCATTTTCGATTATTCTTATAATTAATTATAATATTGTTACAATTTTAAGTATTATGTTTTTATTATTTTATCCCTGTACAAACTATTTAATTCGAATAATTATAAAATTTTAAATTGTAGTTTAATATTAACTTATGATGCAAGTAGGTACGGTAAGGTGCATGTTATAGTCGAGGTGTTTGTATAGGCACACGTATATATAGTATATGTATAGGCACGAGTCGAAACCGAATGCTTATAAACACCTCGCCAATATATATAATATAATAGCCAGTGTACTGAGTACAAGCATCATACGACGTTATTCAATACATTTACAATTAAAATTAGTTAAATTCTAGATACTTCAAATATAATAATGGTGGGAGCTAAGAGCGTAAGCGGGTTGCTTTCGCGGTTTACGTATGCGTCACAAACAGAATGCTCGTTTGTGATTGGTGTAAAGTAAAAAGGCCTAGTACTGTAAAATACAAAAATACGGTACAAGTTTCGATGTCATAAACATCGCATTAATAGCAAATGTATTGAAAATATTTTTATTTCGATTTACAATTACTCAAATAAAAAACAAATTAAGTAAGAATGATATTATAACAATGATTGTGAATAAAATAGCAAAGTTGATGGCCGCTATAACATTCAAAATCAATAAATCAATTGTCAAACACGTTAATATTAAACAAGCAATAAATCGTTAGTTGACTTTGACTTGTCAACAGGTCTAAGGATTTCGAAGAAAGAATATAATGCCTTAATTTAACAGCACCGCCCACTGAAAGCATGAGTAAACACGTAGCTAAATATAATTCTTCTTCTTCTCAGTCGTACTCTCCTGACAGAGTGGTCGTGGTCATGGATTGTCTGATAAATTGTTTGAGTTCCTTGCCAGACTTTTCCATCTTTCTCTAATGTAATTATAATTAATAAATGTAATTATGGGTGCGTTATACACAAAGGGCAATAACATTGACAAAGAGGAACGTAATTAATGTTCGTACTGATAAAATATTCGTTTACATAATATGAATAATGCTTCCAGCACTATTTATGTTATGAATTTTATCATTTCTCTTTTTTCCAACATATAATTGTTAAGTAAGTATTTTTATGATATTTATGGTATATAATAACAACACACAATCACAACAACGTCTAGGTCCCAAACTAAGCATTAGCTTGTATTTTGGGTACCAAGCGAAGACACCACATACATATAACAACCAAGACCCGGTGCCAGTATCTATTAATATTCATCATATAAATACTGACCCGACCTGGGATTCGAACCCGGGACCTCCAGCTTCGCAGGCAGGGTCGCTGCCCACTAGGCTAAGCGGTCGTCTATATATTGGTTAGAAGGTCTATATATATATATATATAAGTTGGTTAGGTTATTGGTTATTGGTTGTTATGGCTATTGTTTGAATACTCTGTCCATGCATAAATTGAAACCAGAAAGAAAGTTTAGTGGCTGTTTTAAGGCGTACAGCGTAATTATAAATTTAAACTATCATATATTTAAATTTAACGTCCTGCTTATCAGCAACGACTAATTCTCTCGGAGCTGAGAGCATAATTTCGTAATGCTATTTTGTATAAGGTGTATGACGTTATCTAATAAGAAATAAATAGCTTGCAATCCATTTTATTCAAATTTATTTAATTTTACATTCTACCGAGTCACATTTACACGAAGGAATGTAATATATTACACTCTTTTCTTACAATTATTTCTTCTATTTTCGAAAAAGTATTAGGATCGACTATTTAGACGTAACTGAATTTAAAAAAATAATATTTTTTGTCTATTTGTTTGTAACTGAATGTGCAGTGCATTATAGGAGTCATCAGAGAGCTACTTTTATCGATACCTATATAAGAGAAAAGCAGTAAAATAAAATTATATCATACCGACGAAATTGCTAGGCGTCCGTCAAGTTAGGTAAACGATATGTACTCACTTATTGCTCTAAAATTTAAGTGGGGCGAGACATCACCAAAATAGATCTGACAAGCAAAAAAAAAAAAACATAGCACAGAGTAATAAAATTAATAGCAGCGTATGGTATATAGAGGCGTTGTCTGTTTTATGTATGGAACGAGAGATATTCGAAAAGGCAGTGGTGAAGGCAACGCAGGACATTCCCAGCTTCAGAATTTTTGTCATACCACCCGTTGCGGAAAGTTGTATATGCAATGGTTAGGTGATATGAAGCGAAATTATGCATCTGTCAAAGAGCGCCCGCGGATCATAGAATTACTAAGAGACAAGTCAGGCAAAAAAAGGCTGCACTCGATACATTTAATAATAGTAGTAACGTTTATTTACGAAATAATATTATATAGATTATTGAAGTACAATAACTCCACCACTAGGCCTAGCCTGTATCGGTGGAGTCATTTATATTCGTGTTTTTTTTTTACATTAACAGTTTTACTAATATAGGTGATAGGATAGACGTTATTTATAATAATTAAATAAAGATTTTGTAAAATTATTGTAAATTAAGTAAAGTTTAAAAATTGTTTCTGTAAATAAGTTGATCGAACGAGGAGAAAAAAAAAACTAGAAAATCCGTTTAGGATGATTTATATCGTACTTAATTTATACCCAAAAAATCCAAAATACAAACACAGAAAGCATAAATCAAGTTAGAAAATTAATATTACGAGCGTAATATACCAAGTCAGAACACTAGCCGGTCTAATTGAAAGGAACAAATTAAAGCGGTAACTCTCGGGCCCTCTTGTTCGGCGTATCTCGGCTCAGCATTCGCGGCAAGTTTACAAATGTGAGAAGTCACGCGAACTACCGAGTGCTAAATAAAGGTTTATTCAGACAATAAGACCGGTTGTATAATTGCTATGGCTCGATACGTATTACTTAAAGGCATTAATGTAAATTCTACTATACATGACAACAATAAAATGAATTAAATCTTATACGGACCACAATCAATTTAGTAACTTTATCTAATCTAATTCTAATAGAAATTATATACGAAAAGTGGTTGGTGGTAAGGACAGAAAGTTCGAACTTATTAAGAATCGGAAGGCACGCACTTGAATAACGGTTTTAATTACTTTAATCATATACAGATCTTGAAAACGAACGAAACGTAAACAATGGTATGAACTTGCAAAATTCATCACAATCATTGTACTTATGCTTACGAAAAGGAAAGGGCCATATTGCAGCCCTTTTATCGATTCCAACTGCACTAGAGAAATAAAATCACTTGGACCTATTGAAGAGTTAAAATGATAAGAATAAAAGAAGGTTCGGGGTAGAACTTGCGGCTTAAAAAATCTCAATTCACGGACACCGTCTGTTTCAAAAACAATTTTTTTTCTACTTACCAAGATTGAGAGGTTACTCGATTCATTTCTCCAAAATTATCTAATTATCTATATTTCATATAGGGCATTGTTAAAAGATAATATTTTATGATATAAATTGAAATATTATTTTTTTTTTTAAGTTATGTTATCTTAAAGGCGCTTCAAAAGTACTCAATAAATATCATATAATTATAGTGAAGTTCTAAGCATTTTAAGCCACTTATAATATTTTGATGATAGCGCTGATGATTAATTACAATAAAAACACTTCCTTGTTTTATTTCACATACACATTCAAAACTGTACTATGGAATCTCATATAGAACATTAATTCGTTCACTCGTTTAAAAGTTGCGTCAAAAGAGCGCTAGCGTTAGGTATTCATGCTGTGTCGTTGAAATAGAACTGAGAGCTGCATATAATTGTACCCAAAGCAGCGCTGCAGTTGCTGCATTAGGCTTGCAGAGCATGCTCTAGCACTCGGATATAATCAGATAACACTTTAAGGTATAATTAGTTAGGTTGGCTCTAAAGTTTTCACGCAACTTTTTGTTATGGAAAAGAAACTTCGGTGCCAAGTTTAAAAAAAAAGTACTAGCGGCACATAATAAATAACAAATGCCGATAACAATTTCACGGTGCGAAATTGAACATGAAATAATGATTTCCAATCAAATGCGTGAAATAAAACTTGCGTTGCCAGTACGTACCTATTGATGAAATTCTCTTGTAGACGCGAAGTTAATTCGAAGTTTATTAACCCGACTGACTCGATTTGCCAAAGCCAAATTTCAAAGTTCAGAGAGAAGCGAAAGTTTATTTACTGTATTCGATTAATTAAAAATTAACTTTATTGATTTTCTTATGTGATGGTTGTGCAATTCTGTGAATTCGTAACGCAGTTTCATGAAGACACTTTTTGTTGTATGATGAAAATATGTAGAGATCCTTGAGAACCTGACTTAACGAAAGCATGGACACCATTCCGACGGTTTCTTCGCTTATCTTCCTTCATCAGTTCTCATTGTACGTCGACCCTATCTCCGTTTCAGTTTCTGTCCGTTTTGAAAAGGATTTATACAACTTATTATGCTTCTAATATTGTCTTTTATCCATCTAATTTATATTTCTGATCATAGAATTACTTTTATAAATTTTATTTCAGTTATTTCTTTATATTTCTTGTTGAAAGCTCATGTCTGTAATGGATTTGTTATAACTTATGTAAGAACCCCTTTTTTATTTTAACATTTTTTCACAATATGCCTTAATTTATGAAAGGTTCAATTAAAATCTTCAGAGATGTCTTGTTATAAATGCGTACACCTTACCCGATCAAATAGTTATGGACTTTTTTAGGCGATCCGTTTACATTACCTTGTCTTTTTTAGGCGCTTAAACTGTTGTGTCTTCTCTTCGTGGGACAAGGGAGACCATATAGAAAATGTATACGACTAAGAAAACTCGAAGGTTTCAATTAAATATTTTCAAGAAATAATTTAAACCATTGCTATTATATTAAACATAAGTAATAAGTTGCCCAGATCTTCTGACTTCAAATGTTAGATTCTCAAATTAATAGTAATCCTGAAATAATACAATTATTGCAACAATAACCAAAGTTACTTAGAAATAACTGAACAGGACCATTCTCCAACTGGCGCAGTTTAACAATAGTATTTCTAAATTAATTCGGAGTGTTTCGCAGTGAGGGTCATTTCTTTGAAGCTTCCTTATAAGGCGGAGCATGGTGTGTCTGTCTGTCGTATGATGTTTGTAAAATTGTTTTGTATTTTTGTGCTAACTGCTTCAACATCTTTATTGTCATTTAAATCCTTGATACCACATGTTAAATGCAGTTTTATATTCCTTAAAATAAAGTTTATATTCGTGAGAAGTAAATCCGCAGATAGGTGGTTTCATATTAAGCTTAAGCGTTTTGATAGTCGTGGCGTAGTCTCGCCGTGGGCGGTGCGGTACTGGACATGAGTTGTGGATAATGCTTACTTAGACTAACTCTACACGATCACCTCGGCTTTTATACTTCGGCGAATGCATGCTATGACCCCAAATAAAATATGAAATATTTGTTCAAATAGGATAATTAAATACTTTATTACTTTCAGCGGAAAACTAATATAGACAAACATAAGAACTAAAAACCAAAGTATTTATTTTACGACCAAATGGCTACAAACTTATTTCGGACGGACTCGCAAACATAAAAAGTTATAAAAAAAAACATAAATATCCTTAAACCTACTAAAATATCAGAGGTATTTTTAATTTATCTATAATATCATTAACTCCGAGAATTGATGGACTGATTTTAATTTTTGAAATATAAGTTTACCGTAACTAAAAAAAAAATTATAAATTTTATTTTCATAAAATATTCTCATAAGAATATTATCAAATACTGGACAAAACTAGGCTTACCAAATATAGAAGGAGCAATATTTCATTCACAGTTATCTTCAATGATACATCACAAAGGCGTTATCGTTATACTGTATTGGTCTCGCGATAGGATAAGTCTTGTCTATAGATACAAAGCGACTTGATACCCCCTCTCGCCGCTATTCGCAGGACTTGATCCCAACAATGCCCATCGAAAATTACATAAGTCCTAGAGATATAAGTAGATACTATTTGGCCTGTACCAAAGCCTGGACGAATAATTCGCATGGTATATTTGTCGGGCATAGAATGGTAATAACGTGGAAATAAATAAATGCAAGTTATATCTTCTTAGAGAGAAGACCAACTTTTTAATTTCCTTCTATTTACATTTCGTGTATTTTTATTCTATTGTGAGTTTTTTGTTAAAATTTGTAAGCTCGTGCCTATCAGTCGAATATCTACTAATAAAATATATCTACTGCAGCGCAATCTCGGGGTAAACTAAGTAATATCAGAACCTGTTATGAACTGATGCTTATGAAAAACGTAACACCGCATTAAGATAAGGCCCAGCAGTTGTAAATAAACATAAACGTTGCAAAATCAGCTCTTGGGGGCCTTGACATGACTAAAATGATCTGAGGTGATACCTATGTTTTGCAGAAAACGCGTAACATAGGCATCCAGCTGTTTTAGAGGAGTACTTCTATTACAGTGTTAGCCTTCGTCTACATTATTTAGTACGGTGTCTATGGTCGAAGCAATTGAGAATATCTAAAGTTTACATATTTATTCACTGTTATTTCATGTAAACATTAAAATATTCGATGCTGTTTATCTTAGGTGATGTCTAATATCTCAAATCATCCTTTGTGTACATTTGGTTTTGGTAACAGAGCCAATGCATATTCATTTATTCACATAATGACTGCCATCACGTTACTCGTTTATATGTACCTAGATCTGTGAGCTTTTTCCATGCAGTTTGACTGTAATGGAAATAACGCCTAGTTATCTGAGTCAAATAATAAACATCATTTATTGCACCAAGCTCATAATCCAGTTTCTTTTGGGCTGGAAGTTGGTATACTGTATTTGATTGCTTGGAATGACTTTCTGTAAGTGCTTTTCTTTTTGTCTTCTAGCAACGAATAAAGGAATGGCCACAAAAGTACGAATTGACTAGAAGACCTTTTCTGCGTTTACCTTGTGACCACTCATACTCTAGCTAGCTCGTGTAAGATGGCGAGTTTCAGTCCGAGTTTCAGTGCGCCAAGTCCCCGTGCACCAGGTCCCCGCACGCCGGTCTTAAACCCCGCAAAATTTCGTAATGTCACTTCGATACTGTGAAGTGACATTTATGACTGCTGTCAAATTAATTCACTCTATGGGAATGGCACGTTTTGTGTGTAATCTGTGTTTGGTCTTTAAGTATCCATGAAAAGTAAAAATTTTTTGTATTGTTTTGGTTATCTACTTGACTGTTCCATCTAAAAGAAAAATAGTTTCATATTACTAATCCAGTCCATGCAATTTGTTATTGTAAAACTAGAATGACATCTTGATTTGCACAAAGCAAGTTTTTTGACAATTTTTCTGAATGATGGCAACGTATCCAAGTATTTAGCATATTTCTTCGAAGATAATAGTGGTTCTGTATATAATAGCGGGATCCAGCCTATAATCGATGGTGTTTTCATACTTTAAACCTATATTTTTCATCTCCCGCGTTGTCTGTCTCATGAGATTCCCGTAAATTCTGAGTGAGTATTGATCATCTTTATTTTTTATCACATTTGCGATTGCCCCACGATATCTGTCTCACATGGCTCAAACACGCTGTCTTTGTCATTCCCCTTTTTAGTTTGGATCTAGATCTTATCTTGGTCGATTTCAATTCAGAGTTAATTCTTATATACGAGTATAATGACAAGATTTATTGTGTTTTCTCGATACCATTTCAATTATACGATTTGGATAGCAGAGACGAATTTGTATAATTAGATGAATTTGGTATTCAATTTTCTTTTGCGTATCTGAAATTCTAGAAGGTTATGAAGTTAACCTATTTGATAATTACTCGAGTTTTTATAAAACCTCAGTACTATGCAATATTTATATAGATAATATAAATGTATATAATCATGTTGTTGTTTTTGCGCTCGTGATACAGTATTGGGTATCAAATTTAAAATTATAAAAAATATACCAGCATGGTTTTTTTTTCAAAATATCTTTTATTCTAGTTCTGTATAAGCGTCCAATCGGCCGACTATTATTTTATGATAAAAATGAGACTCATAAAAAACTGTATAGAAGCCACTCTAGTTCTGCGCAAGCAATGATGAATAATGTTCAATTTAATAACTCATGTTTAATTTACAAAATATACCACATAATAAATACAGCGAATATATCAAAAAACGTCACAAAATCAAGAATTTAAAAATTTGTGTCATTACTTTATTTCAGACTTTAACGTCCATAATTTAATATCCATACTGGCGTTGATCGCGTGTTTTAGTAACCTGAAAAATTAATATCGTAATACACGCCATTATTTTTCTTAAATTATTTGAGATTCATTACAGCCGTAAGCTCACGCTATATGTTTTCGTAAGCAACTTCAATTATAATTTTAAACTAGGTTATACACACCGTCCCATGCGGTATTGTTAGATAGGTACTATAATTTTATAGTCAAAAGTCAGCCCGCGGCTTTGCCAGCTTTAAATTCGATTTTATAGGCAATAAATACAACACGCACCTCTCTCTTACTACATGTTTTCTTTATGCTATTAAATTATTCCCTAAATATTGTTACTATACTATACTTCCCGTTTTTTACACTGATAACATCTCAATCTATCATTATTCGTAGTAACGATCAAAATTTTATGTAGTAGTTGTTTTCCTTACAAGCATTTGAAGTTAACAATGCACAGGTATTACAGAAAGTTATGTTAATTACATTACAATATATATCAATATCTCTCCTCCATTAGAACAGTCGCATTACCATGAAAGCTGACTGACTAGGAATGGTTAAGAAGTGTCAGGACGCTGACGCCGACGCCGCAGGGAAGAGGTTGTCCGTCAGATCGGCGCCCGCGCATAACAACGGCCAGTTGACACGGACGCTCCCAGCCCTATTTGGTATAGGATAGACGGAACAGAGCAGGTACGTAATGGCTAGTCTTGAATAGTGGTCGTGCTGCCTTAGGAATTGCATTTTATTTCTATTATTTTATGGTTCGAAAATTATCAAGTAATAAAAGATATATAATTTTTGTTTCATACCTACTAGAGTCGTGATAGCCCGAGCGCAGCGAACCTATTTCAAAGTTATAAGGTTTTAAGGTTTTTTCTGACTTAAGATGTATGTGTTCGCGGATGACATTAGAGAAATGGATGGTGCCCTGTGATGGTGCCAAAACGCGACTTCGTCTTTTTCGCTTCGGAAGATCATATAACAAGGAGAGCAGACGCAATCGGAACGCAGAGCAGATTGCCAAAATTGCTTTATTGTGCCTATTAACATACGTGTCTCCGTGAGGTAGCATAAATGAAACTATGTGAAACGTATTTTGTTCCCGTAATATTATAAATTTAGTAGTATTTTATTAGAACTAATATTTATTTTGTATTATATTAAACTTTATTAGTAATTATTATATTTGTAGTACTTTATTTATTGATATATACACTAAGATCTACCCTCGACTTCGTTCGCGTGTTATAAGTAGATTAACGACACGACGCGACCAGCCAGCAATTTCGCACGTGCAGTATTCGTTTCTCATAGGATTCACTTTTTATCTCAGTCTTATTCTCGCTCTTTCATTTTCTGTTTTCGTTCCCATCACAAAAATTCTCCCAAAGTGGAGGGAGAGAAGAGCCGACGAAATCGTTCCTGTTGTCTTTGTCGTTCTCGTTCCTGTACCCACTCCCGTTCTGTTCCGTTTTTGTTTCCATTATTATTAAGCAATGTGGGCGAGGATGGAGGCATGGGGGCTTACGAAAGCAATTCTTATAATATAAGATATACATTTTATAAAAATCGTATTAAAATTCAACAAATATTACAATATTTACATTTACACAGGTAAGCTGGAAGCAAAAGCTAGTGTGGTATATATAGTATGAACGTTCCGGGAGAAATTATCTAAATGATTGTGAAATCCGTATTAAAATCCGTTGCGTGGTTCAGAAGAAGTAAGCAGAGAAACAGAAATGAGGAACTCCATGGCGTTGCTTTCCTCTGCGCCCAGGCCGCGTACCGGTGAGTTTCTACAGAGCAACGCCGACGCAGCGACAGGGTATACAATAAGAGAACATAGGTGTATTTTGACGACCGCTTAGCCTAGTGGGTGGCGACCCTGCCTGCGAAGCTGGAGGTCCCGGGTTCGAATCCCAGGTCGGGTCAGTATTTATATGATGAATATTAATACTGGCACCGGGTCTTGGTTATTATATGTATGTGGTGTCTTCGCTTGGTACCCAAAATACAAGCTAATGCTTAGTTTGGGACCTAGACGTTGTTGTGATTGTGTTTGTTATTATTATTATTATTTGATATAGGTATTTTTGCTTAATGCAAAAAATATGGTAAATATATAATTAAATAACACCATTTCTGAAGTTCCGATTTAAAAAAAAAACCGGCAGTCCTATACAAATATTACCTCTGATTTCCTCCCCTTAAAATATGAAAATCCAAAAACCCTGCAACACGTCATTATTATTTTACGATGAGGAATGCCGCAAGTCTTTTTTGGGCACTTTGCCGCACGGCACTGATGTAGATGATATTGTGCATTTGTAGGTATTATTAGTTTTTAATTTAGTTTAAGCTATTTTATTGTTATATGTATGTGAATAACAATAAAACGAATACTTACTCATGAGAAGCCGCATTTCTAATTTTAAAACAGTTTCTACCTTTAAAAAAAAACGATATTTTCATTACCTCTCATACAAACTTTCACCCCCCTGTTTCTGTATCTAAGTAAAATATAATTACATATACAATGTAATAACCCTAATCCCTGAAACTCGTCATCATTTAATTTTGACGAGAAGCTACAATTGCAGTTTTCATGTTCCTATCCTAAAAAAAAGATACTTCCATAAAAATTTTCATCTTCCGTTTCCCACCCTCATAAAGTGGAAATCCAAAAATCGATAATCTAACAGCGCAATAGGTACCTATACTGGCTATGTGGTTGTTGAAAATATATTTTATATCTCCAAAGATATTAAAAACACATACCGGTTCATACTTGGTAATACTTTCATGTTTATGGCAGCATAACCACAAAATACTTATTCAGCGCAATCCCAAGTTGATTGCAAGCGAAATTTTCCCACGGAATTGTAGTTATATCGTATAGTTTTCTCAGTTCCCGTACTTGTTACTTGCTGTTTATCTTAGAGAAATCAGATAATAGAGTCCTGTCGTCGCGTCTATCAAGGAAGGTTAGTTTGCTAAAATTGTTTACTGAGTGCACAGTATCAACTCCGAATGCTTGTGAATTGATTTAAATTTTATTGCTTAGGTATAGAGTCGATTTTACCCTAACGTGTGCTTTCGGAATTAATTTTTCGGTATCTTCCTTGTTGGGCGTCCTCGGCAGGTGTCTTATGTCGCAGTTCCTTACACGTGTTCTTGGACGGAGTGCGCGTAAAACATACTCGTAAGGATTCGAGATAAGGTGCTTTAAAGAGAGGGCGAAGTATCGCTTAGACAGTGCGATGGAATTAAATTTGCATTTCGCAACTTTCTTGTTCTCGATTTTCTTACGTGGAAAAATTGAATAGTTCGAAATGGTTTCTTTTCAAGAGAGCCTTGAGTGATAAAAATGTGCACTATATATAAATTTTTTACTGTTGATGATGATTTAAAACACACCGAAACAGTGTTGTGATTGGGGAGTTGATACAGCAGTGTTTCTAAGTATAACTTTGGTCACCAAGCTGCAATGGGGTCCTCATTTACAATAGTTAGTCTTTCAAATAAAT
This sequence comes from Luffia ferchaultella, assembly GCA_949709985.1. Classification (NCBI taxonomy): domain Eukaryota; kingdom Metazoa; phylum Arthropoda; class Insecta; order Lepidoptera; family Psychidae; genus Luffia; species Luffia ferchaultella. The sequence continues at coordinate 8,928,024 of OX453245.1, read as the reverse complement.
TTAGCTCCGCAGTTTTAGCGGTAAAAAAAACTCGTTAGCTGACAGACGTAGCGACAGAAAGATTAAGGTGTTTCAGTTACTTCCACAGTATTATAGAGATATGGTATTTTGCTGTAGGGTAGTGCTTACTGAAAATAATAATTTTTTTTGTCTTTCAGGAGAGGGCTGTTCGCGCTAATTGTTGTGATGTATACTTTATTCTTGTTATTATTATCATAGATTTGTCAATAAATATATTCAAGAATTATGTAAAACGACAACTTATGTCTAAAGCATATTACAATTGAGAAGAATATATGAACTATACAAATGCTAGGGATTGAATTGCTCTAATCCACTTAATATTAAAGACAGTGGTTAGTAGCACCGTCACTAAAAAAAAAAATTCTCTTTTAATTTCTAGTAGTTTTTTTTATAGAGTGGTCTCCTTTGAACCTACGTAAAATTAGCTTTATTATTAGTTCAAAAGTGACAGAGTTCTATTTAATAATGAAAATATTTATATTTTATTTTTTAGAATAGTTCACTAATTCTGTTGAGACTCATTTAATTTAATGAGAGATTAATTTTGTTGAGACGGCATTAGATGATTATATTGATTGAATATGACTATACATTGGAGCATGCTTGATGAGTTTATCATTAAATAATTGTATACAACTAGTAGTGTGGTGGATTTAAGCTCCAAGCCTCTTCATCTTGAGGGGTGGCCCAAGCTCTTGCAGTGGGGTATAAAAAGGGCTGATGGAAAGGAATACATCTACGACTTAAACCAATCTATCTCTGAGTGATTAGCCATTTATTTGGATCGTCTGTATAGAGCGGAGTTTATTTTGATTACTTGGAACCATGAATAGTTTGTTTTACTGTTAAGGGGATCTACTTTATAGTCAATGGTTAACTTAATTATGTGCAGTATTTTTACATTAATGTTATTACATATTATTACATAATTAATTAATTATGTACTACGAGTATAAACTTTTTTATACCAAACATTTCGTATATTACATAAATTTATAGATAGCTACTATACATTTATAGACACTATACTGTACTACATAATGATGCCCTATATACATTTTAACCAATAAAATATTACAATGATTTTGAGATTCACAACATGAAAATATTCATTTAAGAAAATATTTCTTACAACAAAGTAGCTTACACGAGAAAAGAAAGTAAACATTTAAACACAACAATAAAAGTCGTTAATAAGAAATGAATACAAACATTAGCGGTGGTGGACTCTGTAAACGGTTTAGCCTCACGCCGAAGCGATTTTCGTTCAGTAACGAATTAGCTCACGAAAAGCTTTCATAACATGTTCTTTGACGTAAATCCACGCTTAATGATGATTTGGAAAAAAAAATTTGCGTCCCGGCAGGTCTTGGATTGTTCTCAGCGCTTGTGGGGAAGGTCCTATTTTAAATCCTCTATAATAGCTATAGTATATTGAACTTGTTTTAAATTATGCCACTATAGTTGAAAACACTTTCACAGATTTCAAATGGGCTTCAAATTCTGAACTACTCCATGAAATACAACTATATCTTGGATAGTTTCATTTAATTTTTTCAATCTATATTATTATTTGCGAACATTACAAAAACAATTCAAATTCTTTTGGATCCAATTCACTATAAGGCACTCAAGCGGCGGCGGCTTATTTACAGGTAATATTTTAGTGGAATATAAAATATTGTGCAATAATAATGACAATAAATTAGTCATGTGGAAACCCAAAAAAGCTAAGGTGTGTGTACCAATCAACATTCACAGTACGACAATTTTCCAATGCAAGAGCAGCTGTCGTGATAACCCGAGCGCAGCGAACCTGTTTCAAATTTATAAGGCCGTGAGGCCATGGTTCGAATCTGGGCGTGTACAAATGAATTATATTTTAATGTCTTAAGTACATAACTAGCATTGACTCCGTGCCTCGGAGAGCACGTTAAGCAGTCGGTCCCGGTTGCTGTCAATAGTGGCAGTCGTTACAATCCGCCAACCCGCATTGGAGCAGCGTGGTGGATTTAAGCTCCAAACCCCCTCACCCTAGGAGGAGGCTTAAGCCCCTGCAGTGGGATATAATGGGCTGATGGTATGGTATGGTAAGAGACGCTACATGTCCAGCTTTGTTAAAAAAGAAGACATCATCCGCTTCACTGCACTTCGCGTGCGCGTTGCTTTGGTTTTTTTTTGTTTTGGTTCATCTTTCAAGACTGAAATGGGCCATTGGTGTTTTGAAATATTCAAAAATTCCTCACGAATAGAACTCGCGGCCTTTGGATCTGTAGTTACAGTCCCTAGTTATAGGTCCTAATCAATAGACACGACGGTGCTTGATTCTGCACCCTATATAGTGTCATTGTGCTTGGAGGTTCATCGACAAAAGCAGTTTGAAACCGAACGAAGATCTGCTGAGATGTCAAGTGACCTATATAGAAATTGAAGGAAATCGTGTTACAAAAATATTCACGAGTCGTAACCATCGTAATGTAGACACGTAAATTTTAAAATGACGCCACAATGAAAAAACTAACGACAGTTAAATGAGACAAACGTTATTCTACGTTTAAAGAATTTCTTCAAATTCTATAATTAGTTTTTAAATATTATTTATGTAAGTGGTTAGTTCCGGAAATTTACAGTGAGCCCTAAGTACCAAGTGTCGTCGGTGATTGGCGAAATATCGTCTATTGAAGAAAAAAATCCTTTGGATACCATGTTGATTGTAGCGCCTAATTGAAATAAGTTTTCAGAATAATTGGATTCAGAGCGTCTTGACTCGTTAAACAATCTTTCATGAATATACTCATTTATTTTTTGTACCATTCCTTGTATTCGACTTTTAGTCTTTTTTTTATTTATTAACACAATTGAGACATTTATTGTTTAGTTTTCTGGGGACGGGAGCCTGGTGATTCAGTAATACAGGTTCTTAGCCTTGTACTGACACCAGCTCTCTCGCATGTTCTAATTTGATATTTCGTTCAATATTTAACTTTAATGTACCATATTATGTTATGTGAAAGAGAAATAACGCAATATCATTATTGTAACTAATTATCATGCAACTTATTTTAATATCGCATATTGCAGTCTTTTCCTATTAAATACTGAACCATGTTGGGGCGTTCGGTTAATGTTGTGGTATTGTCCAAATACATAAACCGTTTGTGACTGCCTTTAAATGTTTTTGGTACACAACAGGATATGACTCTAAAGAACATGGATTAAAGATTATTAATTTCTAGGAATGTATTTTATTTTGAGGGAACACGTTTTAATATTATAGATGTAAAAGCCACAACAAAGCTTTTTCGGTTATATATAAATATAATCATTAAAATTCGTTCTTTATTACTCATGGAGGTATCGGGAGCAAGAAGATATTATTGTGATTTTACGGTATTTTCACACTGGACCATAATATGAGGCCGTCGCCGCCGTGTTACGGCTCAGTGCATTCAACTCTCGCCCGGCCTAATGACTCAGTTGATTGCGCACACCCTGTCAAAGTTAATGCGGCACTCTCGCTTTCGCGACGTAGGTGATTGGCTATTATAGCAAATAATTATCTATTTCGATGACATTTAAGTTGCTTTAGGGTTCCGAAGCTACTGACACTAAAATTATAAAATAAACGGACAATAAAGAAGTTTACTTGATATTTACAAGGTGGTTAAAGGGAAAAAAATAACAAAGCGGTATCTTCAGTGTTCGAATCAAATTTGTACTTGACGGTTTTTATTATTATTAATAGATTCATCATTAAATTTCCTGCAAAGCCGAATCAAAAATAATAAGTTTGTAACGGAGTTATATTTGAATTTATACAACTTAAGAACTATATAATATCAACTATAGTGGGCAGGTGGTTGGATGGAACGGCCAAAATGTTGTCTCTGTGGTAATAAACATTGGTATCAATTTAGTTATTGTGACTTTAAATAGCAGGAATTCATGTTTTAATATTATAATATGGATCATTACGCTATATTTAGAAGCCGAGCAGTAAGAAGAAAAATATACCAAGTGAACAAAGTCGTGTGCGGAAGCTAGTAACCAATGGAACTAAAATGAAAATTGTCTTAAATTTCCGCACCTAGGTAAGTATTTCATATAGGTATTCTTTTTCATTCTTGTATTTGTCTAGACATTTAGATAATAATATAATCACATTAGAAAAATAAGTTAATATTTGAATAACAAGTTAGTTAATAAATCAGTCAGTAGCACCTCAAAAATGATAAGCATGCTTTTACACATGTTAACTCAAGCGGCAAACCGCTGTATACACCACAACAGTTTTTAATTGGCAACTAGCCGTCAAACCGATCTCTCTTTTAAAAAACTAAAAATATGATAGCAATAAAAACCAACATTACACGGTCACAAGATCAGATAAGAAAAGTTACCTAATAAAACTCTCGTGGGCGTAGCATTTTTCAACACTGAAACATATTTCTTAGTGAGAATAAATCAACGTCATGTTCCCGCTTGCCTTACAGGGTAATTAATTCATTTATTACTATCAACGTAGATAGCGACGAGATAAATGATTTCGGTGTGGCTCTCACTAACCCTTTATAATTTAATTTATACGAAAATCTAGAGGAAACATTTTCAAATATGTCAGAATCTGAAGCAATCAATTTAAATGAAGTGCTTTAAACGCAATTATATAATATACAAACATTGATTAATTTACTCTATTACTCTGTTAGAAAACTGCAGTCTGAGCCCAGCTTCATTTTAAGTAAATTTCCGAATATGATAACATGAATATATTAGCCTGTAGGTAAAAAAAGTACTATTCGGTATTAAAAAACAAATTGGTTGAATACAAGTTGAGTTTTGCATTATAAATATTCCGTACCGTTTGTTCATTTTGGTATATAAATAATTATTTAATTAAAAAAGATTAAATAAAAGGAGATTTAGAAAAACTATGATTGTTTATTCTTTAAGAATCGTATATTTAGAAACGAAAAAAACGAGATTCAGTAATCAAGATTGTAATCAAATATGCGAACAGCTAATGTTACAACTAAAGGCTCTGTTTTGAAAGAATCATGCTACATAATAGCAAGAATTATGAGTGTGATATTTTTTTGATAATTTTCAAAGTTTACGAAATCGGTTAAAATTGATAGTTTTTTTTTTCAAAAGCGTTTGGACAATTGGCTTTTTTACGAAAATAAATACGACGAATTTTACAAAAATATCTAAACATAATCGTGAAATCAAGATCCTTAGGTGTTATAGGATACTACCAGGCGCTATTCCGTTATATTTTGTATATTATATTCGATCTATTTCATAAAATGACATTAGATTTTTCACTGATCGTTACAAATAAGAAAATCATTTCCTATTGGTTAATATTAGTACTAATTGTATGGTGTCCATTATCTACATGAGAATATAGTACCTATAGATTTTCAGATCGGTTCATAGTAAATAATTTGCTTATGGTTCCTTTACTTTTGGAATTACTTTCTTTAGTCGCATTGAGGTCAAACTTTCTGTGGAAGTTTTAATGGTTATAGGATTTAGATGACTACTGAGACGCAGTATGAAAGCGAACGAATGGGTGACGGAATAGGGTACGGAATGCGGTGTGTTACAAAGTATCGAAAGTGTTGAATACAGAGCCAGCGCAGTGGAAAGCGTGCTGTAAAATGATGGTAGTGTGTGGTTGCAGTGGTGGTGTAGGGGCGCTTACCTGAGTCTCATTCGTCTTGCATGTAGGCTTCGCACGTCCATGCACGCCAGCTCAAGGCTACGCCAGATCCTGCATCACCGGGTCACCGTTCACAAGCGCCACCAGGATACAACCAAACAATGGGCGCGAGAATATGTCCGTGCTCACTCCAAAACTTTCACACCGTAGCCAGGTCGTCTCAAGGCACCGAAATCAATCAAAATAGGGGCCAAACATTATCAATAGTATATAGATCGAAACAAGAGATCTGTCCAAAATTTGTTATTATGTATGCACGCCGGTCGACCGATTTTCAACGAGAGGTCGTGATATGTCAAAAAACACAGAGGCAGTGTTGCCACAGACTAACGCGCCATAACACACGACATGCAACTGTATATCCAACAGAAAGTTAGCCACGGTACGAAAGATACCCTATTATTATGGATGAAGTCTCTATAAAAGACGTTAGATTAAAATTTATAATTGAAAATGGCATTTGTACCTATGCATGTAAGGTGTCATTTTTAGGCGTTTTTCTCTTAAAATCTCAAATCTGAAGTCAAAATTGGAAATCTTGTAATGGCATTTACACCTAGGTATATATAGTGTGATTTTCTAACGACTATGTCTTAAAATCCAGAATCTGAAGTCAAAAATATAAAAGGCCGCCATTTTGTAAATCTTCAAATTGCATTTGTACTGAGGCATGTGGGATATAACTTTTAGACGATTTCGTCACGAAAATTTGAATCTGAAGTCAACATTAAGAAAGACCGCCATTTTGAAAATCCACAAATTGTATTTGTACCTATAGGTACGTGAGGTGTCATTTCAAGAAGATTTCGTCCCAACTACGCGAAACTAAACTTCAAATTAAATCTAGCTTACACATTTTAAAAAAAAATTTAACTTTGTCCCTCAGGACTCTAGGCGTGAAATTTTTTATAGGAATTTTAGTGACGATCCAGACAATCTTTGGAAATGCAATTTTCGTTTCTCCGCGTTTCGAAATAGGATGAAATTAGGGAACTGTCAATTCTAATAGATTGGCATTTCCGCCTTCGTATGGATCAGTAGCAAACTGTGTTTACTTTACTCAGTACACAAAAGGTTTCATAACAAAAATTAGTACCGGTACCGGTAAATTGCTCATACGTCATGTCCGCCGTAATTAATTACTATGGTTAATGCATTCTGACCACAATGGCCACTTTCGAGAGACTGTTGGCTGATCGACGACGACAGATTGCTTTCACAGGCCCAGTAATTTCTACCTATTGAACACTTCATTATAAGTAAACTAATATAATATAAGAGAAATGCATTCTGCTATAACTTCACAAGGTAACATTTTTAATTCATATTTGATTGTTTAGTTAATCTGCCTATTAAATAATTTTAAAATGTGATTTATGTTTGCTATAGTTATAAATATTATCATAGTTGTAATTGTGTAAAAAAAATTCAGTTTTAAATTTTCAGGTTTAAGTAACTGTGATTTGTTAGTATTTACATGAATAGGGCTTCTATACGCGCTGCTCAGATGGGACAGCTTCATTTTGAGAAAACTGTCGACAAATCGCAGTATATCCCCTCAACTCTTAACCGTAAGGGAATAATGTAGTTTCCATCATCAGCGTAGCAACATGAGATGATGAATCTCAGACGCAAACATCTGAATAACTAAAAAATTGAGCTTAAACATTCTATACGTGCCTATAAAATTAGAGGGTACCCCTCGTTTTACCTGAGATTTCATCATCAGATCCTCACTTTGTGAAAATTGGACCACCTCAATCGTATAGCCTTTCAAATTTTGTTATCATCAAATAAATATCTTTAAAAAAATTCCAATCGGTCGACAATTGACGAAGATATTGGTGAACATACATAAAAAAATCCACAGATCTTGCAGTCCCCGCAACCATCTGTTTCATTGAAAATGAACCTACCCAAACCCGATTTTCACAGATTATTTTATTGCCACGAAAACGAAAAATTCTTTTCAACTCTTTAAACTCAGAAATAAATCAACGAAAAAATTCTCTGTTACCCGTGCGAAGCCGGGGCGGGTCCGCTAGTTCAACATATTTGAAACATTTAGGTTTTAAACTGCAGCCTCTGATATCCTTAAACGTTCTGGACTCGATAATTAAGCATTCGAACGAATACAGGCCGAAAGGCGATGACCCTAATGTTAACAAGTTCCCGAACGTCCATATAATCTAAAATGTGATGTCAAATTTCTTGTTCGATTTCCAACCGATTTCCAAAATTTTGGTCTCAAACTGTAGCTACCGACGCTTTCTAACCTTTTGTCTTACACTTTGAAGCGAGTCGATGAATACCCTCTGAAATATAGTAACTTATATCCACAAACACAAGCGATCGACCAAAAAATCTCATCTTTCGGAAATAATTTCTCTTACAATTACCAACCGATTTCCAAAAACTTGGTCTCAAATCGTAGCTACGTTAATGTCCAAGATACTAATTTTTTTTATTGTCGATATCGGTCCCCATTCTTGAAATATTTTGGATTGAGTAAAAAAAAATTCCGAAAAAATCCTGATTTTTTTTATATTTTCCATTTTTTTTTAAAACTACTTAACCGATTTCCAAAATTTTGATGTCATACAATGCACAGCTAAATTTTTAATCTTTTAAAACCTTAAAATCTTGGCTTGACTCCATACCCTCGGAGTTATGGCCAAAAATGCGTATCCCGTGAAATGAATATGATTTCAATGACAAAATCACATGCAGACGAATATAGAAAGAAATAAATTAATTAATTTAAATTTAAAATTAATTTAAAAGCAACACTTAAAAATATTATTACTACATGGATGCGACATCACCATAGTTGCACGTCATGAAAAATTAATCGGCACATATTACTCGTATGCCCATAGACTTAACAGTGTTTTTCAAAGCTATTTCTGGGGGCACGGCCGTGCCCCCACCAAGTCGAGCGAAAAAGCGTCACGGCCGTACCATCCTTTTCTCGAAGCAATTCAGACCATTTTCGACCCCCTGTGACTTCGTTGTGGATAAAACTAGAAGACTGAAATTTTCAGTAACTATGCAGGCATATTATATAAGCATATTTTCAAATTTCATTCAATTGGAACCAGTATTTTTAAGAAATTATAACGGGTCAAATTTCTTCATTTTGTCACTCACTCACTCACCGATCATCAAAATTCTAAGGCACTTCTAGCAGATCTAGAAGCTTCAAATTTGGAATATAAGTAGTGTTTGGTGTATGAATCAAGGAAAAACTAAAAAATCTAGAAAAGACCGCAAAAAAAAAATTAAGCCCATACAGCCAAGTCTTCAGTTAAATTTTTCAATATTGGCTTTATTCGTAACGATGTTTTATTACGGCAGTTATTATTATATTGCGTGCGAAGCCGCGGGTTTAAGCTAGTCCCATATAAATATAGGCGCATGGTAGTGCCCCTGCCAAATCGAGCAAAAAATGGGTATTCCCGTCATGAAAACACGTGTATTAAATTATTTATTAATGCAAAAAACGTACCTACGTGCGTATTCGTACTTATTACGAGTGCGTAAGGTTGTATAATATATCTTAGAAAAACTATATACATATAGATATACATATATACAATAAGTAGAAGGTACCGAAAAGGAAAAAAATAGAACTGTCTACAAAATACAAAAAGAAATGAGATCCCATCAAAAACAATACTTGTCAAAAAAACCAAGTCTCGCAACTCAGTTGTTCTGCGGTAAAAAGTTGTGAGATCCATGTAATACCAAGTCGGTTATTAATTTATTCGGTTATAAATATATTGAGACTTGGCCATCGCACTAAATAATTGAATTTACATGTGTTTTCAGGCGATTGAATTTACACGTGTTTTCAGGCGATTGAATTTACACGTGTTTTCAGGCGATGGCCAAGTCTCAATATATTTATAACCGAATAAATTAATAACCGACTTGGTATTACATGGATCTCACAACTTTTTACCGCAGAACAACTGAGTTGCGAGACTTGGTTTTTTTGACAAGTATTGTTTTTGATGGGATTTGTTTTTCTTCATATGAAAGGCCCATACCCATAAAAGTACGAATTGACTAGAAGCCTTCTTCTGTGTTTACCGTCTAACCACTCATACGCAGCTAGCTGGTACAAGATGGCGAATTACAGTTCGAATGTCAATGAAATTACAGTACGCGAGGTCTCTGCGCGCCGTCATTACCCCCGCTAAATCCCCGCGCGCCAGTCTTCAATCCCGCAAAATTGCGTAATGTCACTTCGATACTGTGAAGTAACATTTGTGACTCCATTAAAAGTAAACGCGGCTGTTAAATTTATTAAGTCTATGCACATACCTATACAACCGATCTTTGACTAGTGCTGTTTATCGATGTATTTAATTACAAACCCCAATTTTTGTAGAAGATAGTAGTTAGAATGCCGGAAGGTCTTTTTTAAGTATTTAAATTAAACATGTGTGTTATGGTTGCAATTGTGAATACAGTTAGATTATACAAGCGACCCGCCCCGGCTTCGCACGGGTAGCAGAGCAAATAAGCCATAATGTTTTTTTTTCTGTCGTAGTGTCGTATCAGCTTGTTGCGTCGAACATGTTGATTGGATTTAATTAGATTTAAATGTAACGTAAGTTCATCCTACTTGGATTATTTTCAATGTATTATACTTCCAATCCTATAAATATTTGAAAAAGTAAAGAAGTAATATATAAAAACAAACTACAATATTTCTTTGTGTACAACATTATTAACTTTAGCATAAACACCCGTGTCGCGTCGTCCGGTATGGCCGGCCGGACGATATTTATATTTCGCGATAGCTCCTAAGATATTAATTTAAATTGTATAGTGTATGGGCAATCATAATGCGCATAAGAAGCTGAAGGTAAATAACGTATTTAATTTGATAAGGATTAATACTGTACCCGTATAAATTGCTTTCCAAACACCTCATCATATGACACCATTTTTTTAAACATAAAAATAGATATAGTAAGCTATCCATAAAAAATAGACATATGCCATTACGGACTTTTTTGAAGTCCTATACAAAAGAAACAATTCCTTCATACATTATTTTGATGTACGATGATTACCCTTTACACCATACAATTTAAATTAATATCTTAGGAATTATCACGAAATAAAAACTATCGTGCGATAAAAGGCCGAGTGCCGCGCATAAAAACATAAAAATAATAACTGTGGAACAGACGGTGCGCAGCGCGCGCAATGCTTACGTGTGCAGCAGTGAGCAGTGCAGGGTGCACGCGAGGCGGCTAAACGAGTCGTAGTAATGAGTCAGAGATATACGATGTCGTCGTCACAGAGGCGACATGCGAAACTTTATTTATATTCTGCCTATTGAATTGAGTAATGTCAGAGAACGTAGTAAAATAAATTGAAAGAGGCAAAACTGATGATTTTAATTACAAAATCTATTTTAATTATTACTGTGTATACATATTTATCCATATAAGTAAAATAATTATACATTAAACTGTAATTGGTACTGAATATAAGTACTAGAATAAGCGCTTGCACTAACTACACCCGACACTTTGTCTCACTTTGCCTTATCGGTAAAGAAATGAACGAAGTAGAATGAAAATCATCGTTGCAGTGTGATATAAACTTGATTTACTCTTAAACAAAATTAGCTTAAAAAGTTTCTGACTGAAAAATACTTTGTAATAGAGAGACAGACAGATGGCATAGGTTGAGTAATAAAGAAACAAAAAAATAATTATTTACACCTAAGTCATATAGTTTCCCAACATTTTATACATACGTAGCCAAACTGTACGGTCCACTCTTCATAATCTATGATTTTCATATAGAAATGACGGTAAAAGACAAAAATTTGTTTTGATCGGTTTTAGTTGATGGTTTGCTTACTTACCGATGATCACTTACGCCACTACCTTTTTTCTTCGAAGCTGACTCATTTTTACAAGTTTTTAACAGGTGCGACGGCATTTTTGAATTGTTGTTTAATTATATACAGTAACAATAAAGTAAACCCATCAAAAACAATACTTGTCAAAAAAACCAAGTCTCGCAACTCAGTTGTTCTGCGGTAAAAAGTTGTGAGATCCATGTAATACCAAGTCGGGTATGTTAATGTTTTATATAAATATATTGAGACTTGGCCATCGCCTGAAAACACGTGTAAATTCAATCGCCTGAAAACACATGTAAATTCAATTATTTAGTGCATTAAAAATACTCCAAGTGGGATGAAATTACGTTACATATAAATCTAATTAAAACTATGTCACATATTCGATGCAACAAGCTGATATGACACTACAAAAGAAAAATAACACTACTGCTTATATGCTCTGCTACCCGTACGAAGCCGGGGCGGGTCTCTAGTCATATATAATTTATCACTTTCAAAACGAAGTAGCAAGTTACCGTTAGACGAGATTACACTTTAGTAATAATTCAGATAATACGTTGCTCGCTTTTCACGCGATTTCACAGCTAGTCGACAGTCTTCCACGCCTATCGAACGTGGCAGGCGTGACAAAACAACATTGTGCATTAGAATCGGATTCAATCGTAATTCAAAGCCGAAAAACAACACAAAAACTGTGAGATTCGAGCTTCGAAGGCGAGGCGACAACCATCAAGCTAATTACTACTGTATAGTTTGACCTAGATCTTTTGATACTTAACAAGTAAAAAGTTAGTGAATATAATAAACATTTTAAATAAAAAACTACTTCTGTATAGTTTGACCTAGATCTCTTGATACTTAACAAGTAAGAAGTTAGTAATATGTAACATTTTAAATGAAAAACAATAAAGCGGAAGTCATATACGCAAATCTATGTAGATTTCGTTAATATTATTTAAACACTAGCGGCCCGTCCCGGCTTCGCACGGGTAGTATTCGTTTCTCATAAAAATCCCTTTTTTTATCTCAGTCTTGTCTCATTCCCGTTCTTCCTTTCATTTTTTCGTTCCCATCGCAAAAATACTTTATTGTTTCTGTTCTTGGCCCTGGTGTAGCATAGTTTTCTTTTCCATTCTCATCAAGAATAACTTTTTTATCTCAGTCTTAACTCATTCCCGTTCTTCCCTTTCCCGTTTTCGTTCCCGCGACACAAATGCTTTATCGTTTCAATTTCTGTCAGTCGTAACTCATTCCCGTTAATTAAAATTAATTAAATAAAGTACACTTTCGCGACGTACATATTTATACAATAATTTAATTGAGAGTAAGTTATCCCCGCCACTATTAAAAAATAGGGGTTGGTGATAGAAAAGTGAAAATTTAGGGTTGTATGTATTTTTGTATGTTGTATCATAAAAAAATAGAAATTAAAAATTTTGTCTAAAAAATAAAAAAAAAAATTTAGGGGTGGACTACCCCTAACATTTAGGGGGATGAAAAATAGATGTTGGCCGATTCTCATAGATACCGGATAAGTACAAAAAATTTCATCGAAATCGGTCAAGCCGTTTCGGAGGAGTATGGCAACGAAAACTGTAAGTTATCCCCGCCACTATTAAAAAATAGGGGTTGGTGATAGAAAAGTGAAAATTTAGGGTTGTGTGTATTTTTGTATGTTGTATCATAAAAAAATAGAAATTAAAAATTTTGTCTAAAAAATAAAAAAAAAATTTAGGGGTGGACTACCCCTAACATTTAGGGGGATGAAAAATAGATGTTGGCCGATTCTCATAGATACCGGATAAGCACAAAAAATTTCATCGAAATCGGTCAAGCCGTTTCGGAGGAGTATGGCAACGAAAACTGTGACACGAGAATTTTATATATTAGATAGTAACGAAGAAAATTTGAGTATCAGATGAACTTATATCTCAAACCACTTACATACCAATGTAAAAGACGTGAAATACATTTTCAATATTTGAATTACCGAACTCCTGTTCTTACCTGGAATGTTCTTGTTTTTTGGGGTTCCGTAGCCGAATTACAAAAAAAAAACCGAACCCTTCTAATTTTTTACTGTCCGTCTGTCATAGCTTTGAGTTGTCACAGCCACTTAATTCGGAGACTATTGGCACTACATAGATTTTTTGGAAGGAATGAGAAATCTATGAACCGCTATACAACGGTGTAGAGAAATAAAAAAAAAATCGGAATAGGGCGTCGTTATGTCACTGAAAGACGAAAAAAATCCAGCGCATATGAACATGTGGGACACCTTTAAGTAGGCAATAATGACAACGAGGTTTCAACACGATTTTATTTTTATTTAGTTAAGATATTGAGATACGTACTCTTAACATCCCACGCTTTAAATTTTCAACTTTTGGGGTGAGAAAATCTGAAAAAAAAAAATGTTAGTAGACCTTAAAAAACCAAAAAACCATAAAAGTACGAATTGACTAGAAGCCCTCTTTTGCGTTCACCGTCTAACCACTCATAATCTAGCTAGCTGGTGTAAGATGGCGAGTTTCAGTCCCTGCGCGCCGGTCTCCACCGAAAATCAAAGCGCTGCTGTCAAACTTATCTACTCTATGTAAAAAACACTTTCAACAAAAATTAGTTTGGATAACATATGTTGAGTAGTTTTTGAGATACAATAATTGATTTTAAACTGATTGTTTGAATTATCACCATGAACATTTACCTCAACTACGGACCTTTCACTGTGCGTGGTCCGACATACACTTGGCACATTTTTCATATAGGTATATTTATCATATACAGTCATGAACAATCAACTTCTTTTAATTCAAATATTAAATAAAAGAGAAATATACCTTTTTCACATCAATAAAAGACCTGTATAACGAGTATAACTTTTCAACAAATAATTATCAATTAACATAAAAAAATATATTCATGCCATATAAGAAGTTATAGCTTGAGACTACTTATCGTCTAGAAGTTTGTCTGTAACAGATTTATGTGTCTCAGGATGATTTGATAATTCGAATTTTCGCGAAAACCCTAGGCATATTGCAAAAACACGGATAATTAAACAATGGTGAAAACATTCCTTAATCTTACTGAGAAAAGTTAGGGTTTTTGCAAAAACGCTAGTCGCTCTAGTAACATTGAATATCCTTAACTCTGATTGGCTAGATTTTTGCTTACTGACCAGATCTTATACTTTTTGGTTCCTAGTGTTACCCTGTGAGCTTTGAAGTATTAGATCATTGAGTTCTGAGGGGTTAGAAATAACAATATCGATTTATAGAAACTTTTGCACACTTTTAACCACTTATCATATGTAGTACCTAAAAATGTATAACTTACTTAATTTTCCCATTTTCGTGGGGATTTTAATCAAGAACTTAATACATACTTAGAGCTACGTTAATATCAGTCGTATTAAACGATAATAGTGTACTGGCCATAAATTATTACAAATTGCCTTTTAGTCCATGCTCGAGATACATTTACATAATTAAATAAATCTTCAAATTTAGTGTCGGTGTTTTCAACAGAATCGTAAAATGGATTCCATGTTTTAATAGAAACGGTACATACTTATATAGTAATTGAATATGAATAGGTGCGATAAAAGTCTAAAGATGATGCAATTCCCATTCATTGCTTGATATGGAGGTGGAAAAATGTGCGTTTTTATACATACAATTCCATGCAAGTTTTAAACGTTTTTACAGTCCGTACCTGAAAAAAAAGAGAATGTACGAAAACGAAACCCGTATAGGATCACTTTGTTGTCCATCTGTATGTCAATACACTTTTTTCGCATAAACCTACAGAGATGTCACGTCGAAACAAATATCAAATACGGAGATGTGCGGCCCCAGTCATGTGAAAAAATCTTTGTAATTTATGACATAAAAGGTTTAAGCGTATTTTCACATTAAATAGCATGCCATCCAAACTTACAGGATACTTCTCTTTGACTTTCAATCTTAAAATTTTTCACCGAGGAAGGTCTTATAACAAAAGTAAGAGGATAAGTCTGAAAATCATCTGTTAGTAATTTCACATATGTACACATTCAATATAAGTGACCCGATCAAGGGTATATAATGCAAACAAACGAATTCCCATTCTGGGGGTTAATTTTTAGAGAACAATTATAAAATAAAAATAATTAAATTGGTCAAATATATCGATCGAAAAATTTCTGTCATCACATCATCATACTCAGCTCGTGTCTCTCCACTGCAGGATATAGGCCTCTCCCAAGGCTCGCCACCAGACACGGTCCTCCGCCTTTCGCATCCAACTACCCCTGGCATGATGCTTCTCCCTTGGTGCAAATTTCTGCCCCTCCCTCATGGTGCAAATTTCTATAATAATATCTAATTGTATAATATCTAATTCTACAAAAAAATTATATTGTATAATTGTTAAAGTTAATTTTGATTTTGAAAATTATAAATATTTTTTTTTTTGTATACTTTGCTATATGATAATCATATTACAGAATGAATAGAATTACAAAACTGCTGAATTTAGGATCAAATCGAAGTGACTCGAAGTATCTAAATAAATTCACGTAGGCCTTTGCGTATGCCTCCGTCCGGTGCGATGACGCATTCAAAAGCGTTCAGAAAAAATAAAAAAAACATTCAATATGTCGCCCAGTTAATAGTTGATATTGTTATTGTAGGTCGATTACTAGGCCAGGCTACGCCAATTTTTATATCCTAAATGTTAAATAAAAAATAAATATGAGGTCAACACTGTAAAATGATATTGATGTAGACAGGTAAAAGATAAGTTGTAATACACATTATAGTTGACCGTTAGTTCAAGGAAGGCACACACAACTTTTTAATTGTTTTTCGGTTTTATTAAACATAAATTGCACTTTTTCTTGCTTTTGTTGAGAATAAGGACGTTTATGTAATGATGAAAAACGTTTCTCGATTGTATTTGGAAGAAGAACGTACTTAATGTTTTTAATTATTGCTGGAATGACTCAGACGCATGCGCTCGTATTGTACTAGGTACTTAGGTAACTATTTATTTTTGGTTCATTGTAAAAAAAAAATGCAAATGGTTAACTTTTCAAGTGTTTCATACACAGAAACCTAAATAAGAAATATAACAGAAATATTTCCTGTTTCTAACCACTTTGAGTGTCGTGATAGTCCAGAGCGCAACGAACCTGTCCAAAATTTATAAGGGCATAGGGCCATGGTTCGAATTCGGGCGTGTACCAATGACTTTTCTGACTTAAGTACATTAACTATCACTGACTCCGTGCCTCGGAGAGCACGTTAAGCAGTCGGCCCCGGACGCTGTCAATAGATAGCGGTCGTTTCAATCCCCAACCCGCAGTGGAGTAGAGTGGTGGATTTAAGCTCCAAACCCCCTCCTCACCCTGGGGGAGGCCTAAGCCTGCAGTGGGGTAAAACGGGCTGATGATGATGATGATGAACCACTTTGAGTTCAGATTTTGCTTATTTCGATGCCTGCAACCCTATCAAATTTATAGCGTCCAAACTATTTTACGCCATGTTGAGAAGAGCTGTACTCCAATAGGGAAGACTTAATAACCTGATGATGATGACGGCTGTATCACGAAACAATCTTCATATTGGCAATATAGTAAGTTAAAAAGTACATTCTAACTTCGTGATTTTACTGCGTTTCGTATATTCGACTATATAAGCAACAATGAATCTAAAAATTAATATACAAACTGTTAAACTGGCATTAACATAGGACGTAGTCCTCATGCGCCGGTGCTTCGTATGGCATGTGTGGCAACAGATTAAGGATGGTGTAGTATTTTCAGTACCTATTTAGTTATATATTTTTCTGTGGTTCGAAACCAATAGATAGCCTTCACGGAGAAACCGGCCAAGTGCGTGTTGGATCAAGAACAGTGAAGACTTCCATATTCGAGATGAAAGTTCATGTTTAAAATTCAATGTTATATATATTGAAAAATTACTCAACATATCTTAATCAAAACAACTTTCGTTGAAAACGTTTTTAGTTTAACTAACTTCATTTTTTTCAGAATTTTCCATTCCATAGTTGAAAAGTCAAAGGGGTTTTTTTAGAACTTTAGGAGCGCATATCTCAATAACTACTGACTTAAATAAAAAAGTCAGTTTGAAACCTCGATATAATTTTTAAAGACCTATCTATAAGTGCTACATATGTAAATGTGTGCTCAAAATTTCTTTTTTCGTTCTTCAGTTACACATAATGTACCTACCCTGGATTAAACCTACCTTCCAAATGCAGTGAAATTGTCAAACAGATAGACAGACGGACACAACGAAATCATAAGATATGCGTTTTTCGCTATTTAGACTAGGGAACTCTAAAAAAGACGTAGAAATATTGTATGCAATAAACGTTTACATTGACGTCATCCATGTCTATAATGAATCCAATTAGTCGATGAATAATTACCATCGGCCGGCAATTGAGAGCCGTACGAGGTCGTGATCATCCCATAACTTTCACTATCCTTACTGGACCACGCCCGCGACGCTTCGGGCTTAATGTGTGCCTTACATAAGATCTTATCTGCCCCGATTACACTTGCATTGAAACCAATACGTACAACATTTATCATTGTTAATAGCGAGTTGACGTAACTAGGACGATGCTACGGTATTCAAATTACGATTAATTGGGAAATACTTGATTTAAATTTGTTATTTTAAAAAGGTTTTAATTAGTTTGAAATTATATTCATTTTTAAAATCCAGCGTTAAAGAGACAAAACTCTAAAACAAGGAAATGTCTATGATTCTGGCATTAGTTTTAGTTTGCAAACACATACTGAAGAGATCGAAAATAAAAATCCGGGGAAATGCATGTCCGAACACTCAAAAATGAAATTTCGTGGTCTTGCTTTAAAATAATTTAAGAGCAGCAGTATGTATACATATGTAAAAGTTATTATAGAGTATAGCATGATTGTATTATAAATTACCGCCACATTATATCATAAAGATTATTTTCAATACATTTGCTGTAAATACGGTCTTTATTGTATCGAATCTTGTACCGTATTTTTTATTTTACAGTACTAGGCCTTTTTACTTTACACCAATCACAAACGAGCATTCTGCTTGTGACGCATGCGTAAACCGCGAAAAGCAGCCCGGTCCCGCCATTATTACATTTGAAGTATCTACCTATTTTTAATTGCAATTGTATTGAAAAACGTCGTATGATGCTCGTACTTAATAAGCTGGCTATTATAGTCATCGGTTTATTATAAGCACTCGGCTTCGCCTCGTGTCTATAAACACCTCGACTGTAATATGCAGCTCACCGTACTTGCATCATAATGTACTATTAAGAACTAGTATCAGTTATGAAGTACCCATAAGCATGATACTACTTGCATACTTTGGGAATATAATAAGTGTGGGATGTCTCAGGTATTATTAATTTATTAGTTCAGAATTAAATTCTGAACTAAGATATAGATATCCTAGAATAAAATATAGAACAACTTATGCTCCCTACTGTTATTTATAAATACGCTATAATATCCATCACCTCTCCCGGTTCCCTTTCCTGGCTAAAGGTTGCACGAATACCAGCTGGCTCTTATTCCCGTCACTCACAATCCAGACTATAACCTACACTCCATCCTTTATCTACGTTCCCTTCGGTGTATCGGGACTTGTCCATTTCAGACATTGCGTCTGGCTGAAGGTTGAACGAATTGATTGATTGATTGACTTGTTTACAGGTTATACGTAAAGTGAGTTTACTTGAACCAAATCTATAAATAAAATTAATAGAAATTTTTACTTAATTAACTTAGTTATATGTAATTTTAAAATCTGAGCCTTTAAGGACCACGTTCAAAGATGCGCGACTTTATCAGTCCGCTATCGTTATGTTATGTGAGCCGCCGGGAAAAATCCAGGTTGCGTCGTGTCGGTTGAAATAGCATTAGGGGCATTCTGAACCTCTTCAGCAAAAATCGTCTTTAGGAGAAGCTGACAAGTATTAAAAGAAATATGTTTAACCTGATTTACACATGCAATGCTTCTTGGAAATCGATATGTTCAGTATATTTATATTGAAGGTTATAATGAAGGTCCGATTTAGTTGTAGAGCAAAATTAGCTAAAATCGAGGAAGTTTTTGAAGCAAATAATGACTTTTTTACGGGTTTTGCTGAATTATTCGAATTTTGAATTTCCAATAATCATATCCATACATATTTCTTAACATATATTATATCTAATTAGCGGCCGACCGCGACTTTCTTCGCGTCGTTTTCATTATTGCTACAGTTTTTACTATTTTCAAAGTTTACGCAATAACCCTAATTATTTCCTAAATGAAAAAATATGAATTGTTCAGCCGTTTTGAACTATTGACACCCTCTTTTTCATTTCTACGAAATTTCATTAAAACTGGTTAAGCTGTTTTGGACATTACCCGACAAACAGACACTACGATTTTATATATAAATAAATTCAATGTTCAAGCTAAATATAATCACGAACATCTGTCAAAGAGCTTACACGAGAATTAGTACTGAACCCTAATAATTTAATTTCGTATTACATATTTTGCCAACTATTTATTATAATACCTGTAATTTTTATCATATCAATCTTATAAAAACATAAATTCAGTTTAGGTTCACTTTTCCTAACGCCATAAGTTGAAATGGGTTCACGTAGAAAACTTAGTGAATAAATAAAACGGAACTCAACTTTCTACCAAAAAAATAAAATACACTTTCCATATCTCACTGCCACGAAGTTCTAAATTTCGCCAAGACTATTTTTATCAGACGCTCCTTCCTTTAATGTACGATATTCTCGAACGACGCCACGTTTTTTATTTTTATTTTTTCTGGGACATATCAACGCCATCGTTTATTTTAGGGAAAAATAAGAGTAATATGAGAAATGTATCATAAAACATAGACGCCTATAAGACTTATTGATTCGGAACGTATTATGGCAAAGAGAGAAAGCCTACGTAACAGGTTTGCGTAATAACTAAAAAACACAGCTGATACCTTTTGTAAGGACTCTGTATGGCCCTTATAATTTTATTATAATGACCAACTTGGGGGCTGGGTCTTATGATTATTTTCTAACATAGCAACAGCTGGTAAAAAAAATTAATAAACGCACGTGGTCTTTTCTTTTTCCATACACTTTTTATGATCACAATGGAGTTCCTGCCAATAATTTCGTTAATGTTTTTTGTTGCAGTTTGTTTAGTCCTAACTGTTAAATCCTGCTAATTCGCACTTTATACAAAGTACTCAACATGGAATTTTTAAGATTTGAAAGCTGAATTAAAAAGAAGGAGTGCAATTCAGTCTGGAAGGAAAACGGACCTTGTTGACAGGTATGAACTATTGGAGACAAATTTACATGATATTCTTTGAAAACAGTAGAGCAGGTGGATTAATATGTACATCTGTGTTATTCACTAAATTTTATGACTGCTTAGCCTAGTGGGTAGCGACCCTGCCTACGAAGCTGGAGGTCCCGGGTTCGAATCCCAGGTCGGGTCAGTATTTATATGATGAATATCGATACTGGTACCGGGTCTTGGTTGTTAAATGTATGTGGTGTCTTCGCTTGGTACCTAAAACACAAGCTAATGCTTAGTTTGGAGCCTAGACGTTGTTGTCATGTGTACTTTATTATTATTATATTATATATTATTATGAATTTACTAAAAAGTAATGTACAGCACGACATAGGTTAGAAATTGTATGCATGTGACGTACATCAATGGTCATGTCAATAACTATTCCTAGGATGTAGGGAGAAATTGGCAGTACGGATCCCCATTGAATCTGTCCGAATTTTTAAAAGCATTCTATTTCGTACACTATTCAAATTTCAAATATTTATTTGAGAATCATATACATGTTTTCTTCTATATAGCTGCATTTTCAGTCTTGAAAAATTCGTTCTAGGCTTTGGCTCCTTTTACCCTTAGTATTTTTCACTGTTGTTATGAACTCCGGAGATCTGTTCCAAAATTACGAGTATTCACATTAGGTATGCAGTAAAGCTGTCAACCCAATATAGTATGAACCTGTTATGTATGCTATACAAGATGAGATTTCAGGAACCGGGAAAATTTTTTCTATCACCAATAAACCTCATTGCGTAAATAAAAAATATGGGTTACATTTTCATAATAAATTATTTTATCTACAGTGTTAATTTATCACGTTCGGTTGCCTTCGCCCGAGGCCTTGAAATGGAATGGGGCGGCGGGCATGAATGGTGACTAGTTATTAGTTTTTTCGGAAAAGGTTTGTGTAGTCATATTTTAATATTTTCTATAGAACGATACAAAAAGGAAACGAGACGGCTATCGGTTTTCTACCAAAGATCATTATATTAAAATTAGGTTGGTCATTAAAACCTCACTTGGTATAGTTCGGAACAGTTTATTGCTAAAAAAAAAAGGAGATATGGTTATAAATTAAAACACCCTTTTTTATACGATAACAATAAAGAGAAGAAGAAGACGTTATATTTATTTATATTTGTAATAATTGAAGCGTTGTATTGTACAACGTAATTAAGTATACAAGTTTAGTATAACTAAAGAAAGACTCGTATGAGGTTGCACGATGTGGATAGCCTTAATTTGTTGCGTCCTTGTCACACACACAGTTTGGATAATGACAAAGTACTAGAACTCAAGGTTTAACAAAGGTGAAGTGTTCACTGTCTACAAAGTTTTCACGTGATTCCATGTTCCATGGTGGTGGAGTTGAAGTGTTACGTTTCCAAATTCAACTATAATTTTAGCTTCGGGATCCTCAAAAGAGAGGGGGTCGAATTACAATAATTTTCAAATTAATTTATTTGTTCAAATATCAGTTTGTACTATGATTTACATTTTATAGTATTGCTTTTGAGCTATACAAGGCAATATACAAGGCTACACTGTGTATTATACACAAATTTGCCTGGATAACTTCTAATAAAAAAAACTCTAGAAGTCTGATCAAATTTCTTTTTGATTTTCTCAAGTTTTCTAGACAATAAAGTAAATGCTGAATTTTTTTAGGTTTATTGTGTTCCAAAATAACGGAACCGCCGCAATAAACTAAGAACGTTACTAATAAAACATATAACAAAAATTTAAAAAACGAACAGAATATTTTGAGAATTTAAGACCTTTTAGTAAATAATTTATTTGCTAAATTAAAAAAGAAAACTGTTAGTCCTTATCTCACACCCGAGTGAAGAGGCGACAAAAGCTATTGATCTCCGATCTAAGCGAATACCGAAATCTATTACGCGCGAAATTTTCCAGTATAGCTATTATAGGCGGAAAGCCCATAAAAGTCAAAATATTCCCATAAACAACCCTCATAATTTGACGTAAAACTGAAAGTTAATTTTGATAGAAAATAAAGAACCATCGGTCGGTCTAAAGACATCTATAGCAAATCCTTATGATATGCCACGATATTTTTAGACTTTGCAATGTATAAAAGTTAAATTAAAAAATTATCTTCTGAGAAAACTTAACTGCGACGCAGGTGCTCTCTAAAATCTTGATATTTCATGTGCGAGTCCAAGAAAGCGTCTAGGTACAAAAAGACTCCATTTATTTTCGGTACATTGTGAAAAATTGTTAAAAAATTACTGTAAGACGTACAACATTTTATATCAGAAATGAGTATGTAAAAAGTTGGAATGGTGAGGCTAGAGCCTTTCCGTTCTAGCATTATCATGAAGAAAGTCATGAATGTATTCAAATAAACTAAACTTTTTGAAAATACGACGGACCATGAAGGAAATTATTTAGAAATTGTTTTATACTTTATATTATTTATTTAGTTCCAATTTCGTATAAAAAGATATATTTCAAGACTCACAATTTTCAAAGCGGAAAAACTATACTTTCTGTTTTGTTTTATGTATAAAAGTACGAATTGACTAGAAGCTCTCTTCTGTGTTTATCGTCTAACCACTCATACTCTAGCTAGCTGGTGCAAGATGACGAGTTTTAATGTTCTAATGTTAACAAGTCCATATTCTCCGTCTTCTAAAGAGTCAGATAATGAACTTTTAATTGTTTCTTAAACACAAAAATAGATTTGGCATGTTTGTAGGCGGAATGTCATTTTAACACTTCGAGGCGGCATATTTAAAACTTCCATGAAAAGCTACTGTTCTCAGATAGGGGAAGATATCAGCTAAGTGCAGGTTCTTAGATAAGGATTGCGGATATGAGCCACTAGGTGTTGCGGATATGAGCCACAAGTAATCCACCACGTATTTCACTTAGAATGCTTCTAGACCACAGCACCTTATTCTTATTCATACACTGTGCTGGCTACAAATGATTGCTAAACGAGCCTTATCCGTTTTAAAAAGTAGTTCGACATGTTTTTGGTCTTAAGCTGCTCACTTAAATACTTCGTGCCGAAAACGACATTGAATGTCTTGTTAAATAATATCCATATGCGACAACATTATCAACTTTTAGGTTACTAAATATACTAGTAAAACTGATTTGTAAAATATCAACATAATCATTAAAGTTATTATTAATATGTATTAATTGATTATTTTCATAAGCTGATCATAAATTATGAGGTCTACCAAATTAGCTTCCAATGGTGGCACCACTAGCTACTCGGGTATCCGTCAGAATAATTTTTCAACTAAGCTTTCTTTCACATTTCTAGCAGATTTAGTGTTTTTTTAATTATTTTGCATCCTATACATATAGCATTAAACGACAAAGCTAAAGTCTAGAAGTGAAATTTTTTGCTTAATAACTCGGCAAAAAATTTCACTTCTAGACTAAAAATATTAAGGTAATCACCTTAATATTTTTTATACGAACATGCTATTTTACTGTGTGTGCCTATATTCGCTATCTTTGTATCTAAATTTTTCTAATTTGTATCTAAATTTTGTTCTGCGAGTTTAGGCGGAAACGTACTTTATAAAATAAATTAATAATTTGTTAGCCATGATTGAACTATATATATGTGCTTGCAGGGTAATGCAAAAGAAATATTATTCCTTTCTTTATCGCGAAATAAAAAAATCCAGGTAATTGTTTACAAATTATTTATTTTATAAATCCGTAAATAGCCACAGAACAAAAGTTGTTCAGTTTGTTGAAAAACGCAGCAAATACACAGCAGGCACGCAGTATACAGTTGAATCACCGATGGTTCAGTATTGTGTGTACAGTATTGTAGCAACTAAACATTATAGTATTCCTGTTGGAACCTTAGACAAGACAACCGACCGCTTAGCCCTTAGAAGGTTCTTGGACGCCCGCGCACGTCCACAGTACATAACCACATTAACGAACCCAGTTATAAATGCATTAATATTAAACGAGCAATATGTTGCTTCCATATTTAGATTCCATTACTATCTTCGAAGTCTAAACAAGATACCATATCAGTTGCATCTTTTTAACCGCCCACGGCGAAGCCAAAAAAGAGGGTAATGTGTTATATATATATATATATATATATATGTGTATGTATGTGTGTGAGCGTATAACGTGTGTATGTATATATAAGTACGTATATATAATGCGTTACCCCCAATGATACATATGTACGTACGTACACGTACATATACGTCGTTTGTGTATGAAAATTAAATGTGTCGAATCAAATCGAAAAAAAAAAATTTCCACCCCCACTCAATTCCCCCTCAAATCAGTAACGTTCTTTTTCCGAGTAGGTAGAGTAAAAAATTAAACGTAGAATTTATATTTTTGAAGGACATTTGCTAATTACATATCAATGATGATTTGCAGACACAAAACCAGCAATCAGGAGCTATAGTAGAATCGGTTGAGTGATAAAATTCAAAGTTAGTTCAAAGTTACTAACGCTGACTGTGTTATGACTTCTCGAGGACGGACCTCCATCAATACACAGGCATAGAGTTGATTTATTACAAAACTCACAAGCCTGCGGTGGGCCACGTATGCTGTGATTGCTATAACTTTGACTAAGTAAATTAATGTTTCGTATGAAATTGCTAGTGAACAATACTGGCTTGCAGATATCTTTGGCAGCAACATGTCAGTAAAAAATGAATCTAAATTAACTATAGGATGTGAAACTGATGTTTTTGAAGAAAATTCAGTAAAACGGCGAGCCAAAAATGGATTTTGCCTATAAAACACGATCAATTATAAATCTTTATGGAAAATCGATACATTACAACAGGAAATACGTTTCTAATACAATCATACAACGATTTCAATCATATGGAATTATTTGGTGACATTTTTTATATTCAGAATCAAGTTAATGTCAACCATCAATTATTTTTTTCGATAGCGAATTGAACACTTTTTATACTATGTAATAGTTGCTCGACTGAAGACTTCTCATAAGGCATAGAGTAAATAAATTTCAGAGCAGCTTTTGGTTTTAATAGAGTCGAAAATGCCACTTCACAGTATTGAAACTCTCAAGCGAAATTTTGCCGGGGTGGGAAGTGGCGTACGGGGCCCTGGCGCACTGAAGCTCGTCATCTCCCCAAATTGGTACACACCAGCTAGCTAGAGTAAGAGTGGTTATAGACGGTAAGCGCAAAAAATGTCTTCTTATCAATTCGTTCTTTTACATTATTAGGTGAGTCGGCATAATATTTTAAAAATATAAAATGAATTAAGTAATTGTTACACACTGTAGTTTATTTTCAACATCATCGTCGTTTCGGTTTCCGGACGTCCACCGCTGGACATATAAGTCTTCCCCTAGATTGCCACAACACACATACAGTTTTAGGCTCTTTTATACTATCTAGGTCTCTGAGCACGGTACCGTTGTGTTCCAGCAATTCTGCCATTATGACTAAATCGTCGACAAAAAAAGATGAGTAATGTTTTCGGCATTAATGCTGATGCCGTAATCTTTCCGATTTAAAACTTTGAAGATATTTGCCATTAATGTAGTGAAGAGTTACGGAGAGATAACATCTCTCTGTATCACATTTCTCTGCAGTTGAAACGGTTGCATGCTTTCGTTTTGTACTTGGACTTACCTGCACGGTGTTTTTATCGTACGATCATTTTCATATACAGATAGACGATTTGACACCACTGAAGCGACTGTAGCAGTTTTCAATAGAATCGAATATTTTTTCTTGGTATACAAAGCTAAAACTAAAGTAGTAGGTATGCTAAAGATAGCAGTCGATTGTACTCCTGGGACTGGTGTATAACCTGGCGGAGCGTGTAGATCTGGTCCATGACACGATACCCTTTTCAGGATCCCCAGCTTGTTCGGGTGGCTGGAAGTCTCGAGTTTGCGCAAAAGAAGGTTCGTGATAATTCTCAAAAACAACAAAAAGTGGCTTATAAGTATGATGGGTCTGTTGCTCAACAGGTTATTCTCGGCTTTTTTGAAGAACAGCTCTACCACTCACCTGTTCCACGCTTCCGGCTAAATCTTCATTTCACTTCATCAGCCCATTTTTCCCCCCTGCAAGGGCTTAGGCCTCCCCCGGGGTGAGGGGGGATCTTGAAGCTTAAATCCACCACGCTGCTCCACTGTGGGTTGGGGATTGTAACGACCGCCATCTATTGACAGCGTCCGAGCCCGACTGCTTAACTTGCTCTCCAAGGCATGGAGTCAGTGATAGTGATGTACTTAAGTAAGAAAAACTCATTGGTACACGGGCGGATTCGAACCACGGCCTATGGCCTTATAAATTTGAGACAGGTTCGTTGCGCTTTAGGCTATTCAGGCTAAATGCCTCTGAAAAATTGCAACTGTAGAAGAAACACAGCCGCAGAACTAGGAAGAGTACACGAAGAAGAGTCAGAACATCGCACATGTATTAATGAGTTCGCGACAAACCGTACAAAGTAAACACTCACTGACTTTCACTATAGTTAGGAAATGCGCTGAGGCTGATAACGATTAAATCTGCGAAATATGCTTTCGTATCTCATTCATTTTAAGTTTAAATGATTACAACGGTTACTAAACAGTTCTAAATAGGTCAAGCCGGGCTATGAATGCGTAATTAGCTTAGTATAGTTAGCATAAACATTGCATTAGTTCGTCGCCTTAAGTAATTGAGTCACCATTATTGTCTATATTAGGTGAACTTGAAGTTTAGAATTATGGAATTGATCTTTTACAGACAAATGAAAGCGTATAAAGTAAGTATATTAAAATACTGGTCGGTAATAAAATTCCAAAGTTAAGTATTAAAAATGAAGTTTGTATATTGGCTTGTTAAACAACATATTTAAAATTTTCGGCTGTGAACCAACATGTGTTAATAATGAAAAATCTAAACAATTCCATAGTAGCTGTACATCTCTGCAAAAGCTTGGGTCAATAAAAAAAAAATTACCGTCATATTTATTTTGCAAAACACTAAAAGATTTGATTTTGAACTTTAGGTCACTATCCATTATGACTAATTGTTTTATATTCAGTTGGTATTAAAAGCTTTTGCCTGACCACGCCGAATATGCGCAAAAAAATTGATTTTATACGTAAAATTTTACCCGATTAGGCGGTATAGTTGAACCTGCATCGCAGTATGATTTTCAAGGGACGCAGGCAGAGGTTTGATATATGATGGCGAACCGCTCTACTGCTTAAACTACACACAACTGACTAATTTAGCAACACTAAATTTGCTTCATACAATCCTGATAACACACGTCCGCTTGTAATGTTTTATTTTCATTGCGGTATTTTTTGACTATTGACTACGCATTTGTACTGGAATTGTTAAAGGAACTCAACGTTCCAAGAGATTTTAGACACAATTTTACTAAACGTTCATTACGTCCCCGGTTCATTTTTTTTTTATTTTAATTATTTTTTTTTCAACTATTACTTTTTATAGATCGCAGTAGCCTCTTCCGCAATGATATAGCTACGTTGATAATGACTCTTTGAAAAATAATGTTCAGCAGCGCCTTCAACCGGCTTAAACTCTAAACTAAAATACTTAAAATACTTATGTAATGCAAAAAATGCATCAAATTCAGCCCTGCTTTTTAAAAGTACCTCTACTACAATGCCCTCTGACGGCCTATAGCTGTAAGAATTATCTAAAAAGCTTTTCTGAGGTATTGCTATGTAACACAAAAAAACCACTTCAAAATCAGTCAAGTTGTTTTACAGAAACACATCTACTGCAGAGCCCCTTGTAGCCCAGAAAAGCAAAAATTTGGGTGACTAAAATTTGAATTAAAAATTAACCTTGAATTAGTGTTCTTGACTTATAAGCCGATAGACACAGAGATTTATTAAATTTCATCTCAAAAGAATGTAGACGTTATTAAATTATTAGTCGCTGTTGCCGCCTTCATATAGTGTGAACTGGTCGCTTGGGAGAGGGCATGGGTCCATGAAAAGTATACCATCACTTACTAAATTTCGTGAAAATTGTGACTTGCGTTCTTTCTCTGATAGCATATCATAAAGGGTAGTTATAGTATTGACATCTTGTGTATGACTTAGTTAATTTTCACAATTTGATGTTGATTTGTGATTTGTAGTTTGTTTTAATTTTTACTGTTATATTATGTTACTAATATTTAGGTTGTAATGCCGGTGTTTTACTAACAAATGAGTCTTGATTACTTGATAAGAAATAATAAATTAAATTAAACGACGACCGCTTAGCCTAGTGGGTAGCGACCCTGCTTGCGAAGCTGGAAGTCCCGGGTTCGAATCTCAGGTCGGGTCAGTATTTATATGATGAATATTGATACTGGTATCGGGTCTTGGTTGTTATATGTATGTGGTGTCTTCGCTTGGTACCCAAAATTCAAGCTAATGCTTAGTTTGGGGCCTAGACGTTATTGTGATGTACGAGTATACGTCATTTAAATAAATAAATAAATAAATATTTCAACTGAATTCGAGAACAACTGAAAAACAAATTACACAGGCTATATATGCTGTTCTTAGATTTGATTGAATTTACAATGTACGACTAATTCGATTAAAATTAATTCAATTATTCAAACGACCGTATGGGCGTCTCATTAGTGTAAAGATTTATTCTTTTAATGTTGAGCAACAACCATAATTTCTGTGCCGAACAACATACCTTTCTCATTTTCATTATGTATGGCCTGTCAACGAAGACGACAAATAAATCATTGACTGCCCCGAACCGAACAATGTGTCGTGAATAAAACATTGCTTAGCAAAGAGATGATTCGTAGGTATTGGCCAATCTCCTTTGACAATCGAAATTTGTAAAAAGACTTTATGTCAAAGAAATCGATAAAAAAATAATTGCATTTACAATAACTCCCGATTCAGGCATGCCCGGTCACTTTCAATTAATGTTTCGTGCCTTTTAGCGGACTTTTACGTTGGACTCGAGAGTTAACTTGATTTTGTACGAAGGAAAATACGTTCTTTCAAAATATTTTCAAAAAATTAAAGGATATGATATATTAGTGCCAGTCTTTGGATCAAATGAATTCACTTGCACTTTATGAGGACATAAGACATGTTTATTTCGTTCCGTGTCTGGGTGTAAAGTATTTTTATATTATGAAAAATAATAGTATGTATATCAGTTGTCTAGTACTAACCCATAACACAAGCTTCATCATCATCATCAGCCCATTTTTACCCCACTGCAGGGGCTTAGGCTTCCCCCAGGGTGAGGAGGGGAGCTTGGAGCTTAAGTCCACCACGCTGCTCCACTGCGGGTTGGGAACTGTAACGACCGCCATCTAATGACAGCGTCCGGGACCGACTGCTTAACGTGACCTCCGAAGCACGGTGTCAGTGATATTGTGTACTTAAGTCAGAAAAACTCATTGGCACACGCCCGGATTCGAACCATGGCCCTATGGGGCCTTATAAATTTGAGACAGGCTCGTTGCGCTCTGGGCTATCACGGCTGGGCTGGGCCAACACAAGCTTAATACTTGCTTACTTTTGGACGTTGGGCGTTGTGTGGGATGTCCCATGTATTATCATTATTATTATATTATAAGAGCCCCCAACTTTTAAAGTTGTCGGATTCCTTTCAGCCTATTCTTAATTTGTGCTCGTAATTAGTTTGCTATATTTGATATTTCTTGATAAATATGTCATCGATAGCGTTTTGCAATCGAAAACAGCTAGTGATTTTAACAAACTGAAACAAGACAACTTTGATCTCCGGAAAAACAGCTTTAACATTTTTTATTACCTGTATTTTGTAACTAATGTGAAAAAATTCATGTTTTATAGAAGAACTTTATTCTTTCATAGCTTATTAATGAAACTTTCGAGTCGTAAAAGCTAACTAATGTTACTACCCTAGAAGTTACGAAGAAATATTTTTCTGTCATAACAACTTATCATTATCTAGTTTATTAGTTCGCATCGTTTTACACCGTATCTTTTCGTTTTGATATTAGATATTCTAGCACGAACAAAGGTTGGTCAAGAATATAAATATGTGAAGTATACTTTTAAATAAAACCGGCCAAGTTCGAATCGGACTCGCATACGAAGGGTTCCGTACCAACATACAATATAAAAAAAACGAGCGCGAACTTAATTTAAGAATCATTGTATATGTTTCATTTTTATTTCGTTAGTTATTTAGAAGGCGCTCGATCCTCTCTGGCTAATCCAAAAAGTTATAACATGAGTGCAGTAATAGCTAAAGACAATTTTTATTACTTATTTTATAACAATGAGCCTATGACTTTTAGTATCGATTATGAAGAGATTAAGCTCTGCAAAGGAAAGCGTAAATTTATAGTACCTAGTAATGCAAAGTAATATTCATCATATTTTTTTTAAAATTATCTTTTACAATAACATCACAATGATAAAGTGTATCTAGTTTTCGCTTATTGGCTAAACGCCGTCATTTTCTATGGTATTTTTACAAAATTTTACTTATAAGAGTACATTTTATAAGTTAATCTATTACTTGTTAAATAATACAGTCTAGTTAGCTGTGATAGTTTTCCTTTTAACTACGTTATATATACTCCAGTCATAAATTTTTCCCTGGTTTCCAAAACCGATGATTTAGCTGGTAGACGGGAGGGGGGCACATGACTCTAACAAAAATTAGGACTTTAGGAGTGCATATCTCAACAACTGTTGACTTAAATAAAAAAAAATTCTTTGAAACCTATTTATCATTTTATAAGACCTATCGTTTGGTACATCGCGCGTTAATATACGATGAATTTTTTTTTCGTACTTTAGTTACATGTATGGTGACCTATGTCAAAAAAATTTTTCTTAAGTTCACTATACGTCGTTGTGTTCAACTATATATTGCCAATAGTTTCCGAAAAAAACCAGAGACAGACAGACAGACGGACGGACGGACATGGCGAAACTATAAGGGTTCTTTTTTGCCATTTGGCTAAGGAGCCCTAAAAACCTTCAAAATGTGTGAAATAATACAAGTTTGTTCATTGTCTTTGATCCTTAAAGGCGTCTGGGACGCGGACGCGGTCCTAGACGCCTTTAAGGATTTAAAATCATTAGACAAAGAACAAACTAGTATCATTTCAAACTTTTTAAAGGTTAGTTTTTTTGTGTTGAGGGTTTTTGTATAAACAATTTTCAAACAACAATCAAAATATTTCTAATTTAAAAAGTTATAAAAAGTTTAATAATATTTTTATTTACCTACACTTTGTTAGGATTAATATGCATAGAAAAGAAAATAAAATTACGATTCGCACTCCAGTAATCTGACATTTCTTTGAATTTTTATTGACTATTTAAAGCAAATTTACAGAACCAAGAACGTTGTGATTTAAAAAAAAATCATCCATTTCGGTTCAGAAACAACGTCGTTATCCCTCAACACACATTAAAAAAAAACATATACGGTAAAACAATTGAGAAACCCTCTTCTTTTTTGAAGTCGTCTAAAAATATGAAGGTAATTTTTTTATTTTGGAAAGAAGAAAAAAGATAATTAAACTTTCGTTTTAAATTAAGTATTTAAAGAAACTTTTACTACGTTGACTAAGGTAGAGTTGGGCAACCCGATCTCAAAATTTGACGGGCCCCGCTTGTTGTTGGAGTGTGGTCGGCCCGCACGTGCAGAGTTTCCGAGTTATCAGGAGAGCAGACGTTTCACG
The DNA here is from genome assembly GCA_949709985.1 of Luffia ferchaultella. Classification (NCBI taxonomy): domain Eukaryota; kingdom Metazoa; phylum Arthropoda; class Insecta; order Lepidoptera; family Psychidae; genus Luffia; species Luffia ferchaultella. The sequence continues at coordinate 8,895,284 of OX453245.1, read as the reverse complement.
AATGTTTGGGTTGACTTCACTCTAATAATTTATATTTATCTGAGAATTCATTCCATTTTTACTGATTGGGAAAATAATATTCTTTATTTTCTAAGATTTCACTATTGCCAGATTACTCATTGAATTAAATGAACCCTCTCAAGTAGATATTGGATTAAAGATGAATTACCTAGTAGGTATAAAACGATAATAACATTACCTGGACTATGGACATCTTTGTAAATGAAAACAGAATGAATGTATATAAAAATACCAGGGCAGTGTCTTGTTGTTTAACCTTTTTCTAGTACCTATTTCAGAACCGCCAGTAAAATGCATTTTGACTTTTAATAAGTTTGTGTAATGTAGGTAAGTAGGTAGATAGGTACATAAAACAATTTTTTTTTCAATTTTGGTTTACTTATATCAATTGAACCCGATGGACAGATTAATGAAAAATAAAAACCTGAGGTGTATTTAGAATCCAAACTGCCAAAACGTCATTCGACTTTGGTTTTTTTTTACTTTGATTCATCTAATAAATACCTACCTAGTTAGATATATTTAATTTACCTTTGTTCCACAACGGCAAAAATAATGCAGCGTAATTAAAACTAAAGACATAGGTAGGTACCTACCTACATACTTCTTTTACATTCCACTATTCCTGATTCCAAACAACTTTTTTTACGTTTACGTTTTAATTTTATACGTTGGGTGGGTTATGTACCTACTATTTATTTTCTGTAGATTATATATATATCACAACACAACGTATATACCTATCTACGCCCCAAACTAAACATTAGCTTGTGTTTTGGGTACCAAGCAAAGACATCACATATATATAACAACCAAGACCCGGTACCAGTATCAATATTCATCATATAAATACAGGCCCGACCTGGGATTCGAACCCGGGATTTGTTTCTGAGTAGAAACAAAAGAATTTTGCTTGTAAAAAAAGCATCTCGAAACTTGTTTATAATTTCATTTAATTAGGGTATTGTTCCACAGATGGCGCACGTAGCATTTGCGATCCCATCATCGTGGCTTACAATATAGGTACGTGCCCATATTTCCGTGTTCAATAGCCCTTATAATAATGTACCTTTGAAAATAATTTAGTTCGATGTACAAGGTTTCATCACGGTTACACGGCTCGGGTGGATTATCCGCAAGCAATTCTGATGGACAAGAGACCTGTAGCCCTCACCATTATTCTGGTCCCGACGTCAAAGTGATTAAATAAATACTTTGGTTAGAGGTCCAGAGTTATTTTGTAATTACGAAGCTCGACACGCCACGAAACGCTGTTTAATATATATAGAAGATATATACAAGCTTTAATATTGAAAATATGTTAGCTCAACCTTCTAGAGCTTCTTTTCGTGGCTGGATGTTTTCGGGGGATTAACAAGGAAATTCCTCATTAAGGTGTGTTAAAAGTGTCCTTAAAATTCTTAAAAAACAAATCGTGGCGAATGACGTCAAAATAGTGCGAGGAGGTTTCGTCCAAGTTGCTACCAGGCACGCAGACGTTGCTCGTAGCGTTTATGGAACACCATGAAAGAGAATACTATAAACAACGCTATTCGTGACTATACCAAGTGACACAATGCATCTATAATTTCATAGTACTATCACAAGAGATACTGTAACCTAATTTTCTTTTGCTATACGTCCTTAAAATGAGTGGTGTACCTTTACACCTGTGGTCATATTATTACATAAAAATAAATTTGTACGAACTCTACGATTATTGTATTGCAGATTTTGGAAATATCTATTTGTTTGTACAAATGCAAAATAACCTTATTACTACTAACGTTTTCTTCAATCTAATAAGTTAGTTAAAAGTGTCATAATGAGACAATGAGATGTAAGGACAAAACAAAGGTACATATTTAAAGTAAACCAAGTCTAAACATATATTTTTGAATCATACAGTTGAAGCTTATACGAGTAGCTTCAAAATTTTTGTTCGGCATTTTAAGTGTATACTTACAAAAAAAAATTCTAATAAGTCAATATTGGATTTGTGCAATAGTTTATGATGTATCTACCTATCACAGTATCTCAATGCTTAGCAGTAGCTTCTCTTTAATGGAATTTCATGTATGCAGTAAACGATTGACTGAAAATAGGTAGTTATCGACTTGATACTCGATATCATCTTACTTTAGAACTGACCACCCTGGCGTCACAGACGAAAAACCTATGTGAGGTATGAGCAGTGAATGCAGTCGAAGCATAAGTTAAGGGATAAGTAAAACAATTGCATACAAAATTGAACACGGCATTCTATACGCTGTAAGAGGTATCAAAATTTTATGATGTTATACATGCTAAGTTATAGACTAATTAAAGTAATTACCTAATGAAGTAACTGTATCACTTCGTGGAATATAATAGGAGTTAAATATGAAATTGCCGTTTGAACATATTGGTCACTTTGAATTGAAATTAATTTGAATAGCGTTAAGTGTCTGAGTTGGCACCGACTTCATTAACTATATGCCGCCTGTTAATGCTCTTTTCTTTAAAGTGAAAATTTTATTTTTAACTTTTTATTTTATGGTTTTGAAGTCGGTTTTTATTTTTTTTGAAAATTATTTTCGATATTGGCTTTCATTTTTGAAATAATCAACTTTTTGTCTGAAAAATAGGGAATCTTCGTCCTTTTTTTACCATTTTCGATTTGCCGAAATAAGTTAGAGACCAATTTCCGAAAATTACCCCGTGCAGCTTTTGACACTACTGCCTTTCGTCTACCATCATAAATTTCGGAAATATAGCCGAATTACACTCCCCCCACGAAAACGATTTGATAAACATTTTCAATGTTAAAATAATAATCATTGGACAAAATTAATAATACCAAAGTAATGGCACTTTACTGGCCCGTTTTAAAATTATATTGTGTGCGAGGGGTCGATCACGATCGGCGGTCATTCGGTCCGCGACCCGCGCCCATCTAGAAACTCTCCATCTAGGGCCAATCGGGGCATGCTCTTACGGTATTTAGTTCGTTGCATAACCGCTTGTGCCGCGTTTTACAAACTAGATATTATGCAAATCAAATCAATAGAGTAGCATTTAGTTTTATGTAGGTGTTGTTGTGATTTCTTGCAGGATATAGCCTATTTTAACAACCAGACACGAAACGATTAGACATGTTCGTTTATGCTTGCACACAAATATTTGTTTTGGGCGGGATCGAATCCACGACCTTAGAGTCTTAGGCAGTGCCTCCGACTATTTGACCAAACGGGTAATCGAAATTAACGAAATATATATTTTCTGCGTTAACTACACTATACGTGTATACGTTCTATAGCCGCCAGACTATTTTTACAACAACCGTACTATGGTTTCACCATTTACGACCCTGAATTTTAGCGATTTTGGACCATCATTAAGAATTTAAATTTTTTTTAAATATTATTATTATTTATTGAAAAAACTATCAGTTCACAATCTTGTATAGTTATGTTAAGAAAAACAAGTAACTAATTACAGGTTTTCACAGGTAGAAACAGCAGTTTCAATTGGTAGGAACAAGATAAATTAATAGCCTATTCTAAACATATTGTCAACCTAACCTAACAGTAAACGCCAGGACCAGCGGTGAAAACTGGTACTGACTGAGATGCCCACAATTTTTATAATATGTATCAAGTATAGAATTATGGAAAAACGGAAACTTAAAGTAGTACCTATTCATATTTGGATATTTTCTTTTTCTCGAACAAACAAATTAAACAAAAACGAACTTCCTGTTTAATTTATTATAGCAATATGAAAGAACAACTTTGTTTGCTAGTGTTTTATGACAGGCGTCAGGAGAGTTATAAAACATTGTAAAAATGGAAGTGAAAAAAACTAAATACAAAATATGAATAAACATCAATCAACACGGACTTGGTAAATTTTGAAGTAGATACGAGTATAATCAATTCAAATCTTTGGAATATGACATGAGAGGAAACCATTTTGTGTATGGCATCAGTTACACGCACATTTCTATATGCACAGGCGCTTACGGTTCTACATAGAAAATTTTCGTAAATCAATTTTTTTCAATCAGTACAATGACCCTAAAGGATGTAAGTAAAAGTATTAGGTATACCATTCCTAGTCTTTAATTTTGATAGTTCATATAAAGAAAAAATTACGTTTAAACGCTTTGAAACAAGGCACGCTTTTGTTCTATCGATTTAAATGTTTCACGTCTATTCGATTTGAGTTCATTCTATTGATTTAAATTACAATTGGTTTCACGCCCAATGCATTATGTGAGAAAATGACAAATACCTACCCATGTTTCATTAAATCCTTCTTTTAGGGTTCCGCAACCAAATAACCTAAACGGATCTCTTACGATTCCTTTGTGTACGTGTCCGTCCGTATGTTACAGACTCATAATTCGATTTTTTTCTCTTATTACGAGTATTACTTAACATAGATAAGTGACAGCTAAAATGGAGTCTCATGGTAACTATAATAGCCATAGGTACCATCTTTTTTGTACCCAGCTCTTCTTGTGAGCTAATTCGCAGAAAAAAATGTTTCATAAACCAAGAAAATATGATTTCATATAATTATAACGGTAAGAATATTCTGTTAAAATAAGTAAATATTTTTCTGCCCAACAAATAATATCTTGCAACGACAATATATTTACTATATTCTTCTCCTTAAATATGAAACCATATATTCTTGGTTTAAGATACATTTTTTTCTGTGTTGGATAATATGTGTTAGTTTTTTATAGAGACATATCTAGTTGAAAAATCGAAGGTATTCTCGATACAGCAATAGAAAATGCCCCAGAAATTGCATCACAACAGCAACAAATTAAAACATGAGAAATCAATTAATATCTTAAAAGTATTTTTTGTTCTAACAGAGCTACGAAAATAATTCTTTGATCATCACCACATTAACTTTAACATAATGGTGTAGTGGGGTACTTGTCGTAATGAACAGTTAATTAAGAACAGTTATTAAAAAGTATTAAATTATTAGGGTAACATAACTGACAGGAGGCTATGGATTAATTTGAATTAAAATAACATATCCCTTTTCAAAAAAGGGAAATTTTACAATATCCGTTTGTAGATTAAACGAGAGCCGTTTTTTACATCGCCTTTTAATATATATTCGTTTACACATGTTACACGTGTTTAAAACGAATTGTTACGAATTCATAAAAAAGTTTAGCAAATTCAGATGTATCTATCTATAATTCAATTAATATAATTAATAAAGTAATTTTTAAAAGTATTTTGAAATAATCTGTATCTGTAATTTGTATTTTGAATTATTTCCTGGACATGGTAATTTTTGAGCTTTCAGGTTTCATGAAGAATGAGTTCTAATAATGCCTCTCCTATAGCAGAAAGAAAAAGCTCCAACGACATAATCACACTAAAAGCATTCTGTTCCTACGTCTCGTCGTTGCTCCACTTCGAAGGGGTATTCACCTGATGAAGCTTGCACTCACGACATTTCAGGAAATTATATACACACTCTTTCATTACAAAAACTATTTATTGTAGTTGCTACTTTTATCATAACACGATGTAACAAACACTTAGAATGGCTTAGATGACACTAAGAAATTATTTTAGTAGAATTGATACTGATTTTAACCTATACAGTACACATTAACCCAATTTGGTCAGATGGAAAGGCACGAGCCATTTATTTAACAGAGACAATTGATTGATAATGATTGATGAGAAGTTAAAAGATTAATAAATAATTGTAAGTAATAATAAATAAATATATCTTTAAAAAATTTGTGTGCTGTCACGGGACGCCTGGTAGATGTGAAACATCGAGTTTGTACAACTAATATGCATAAAAGACAAGATTACGACAGTAACTGAATATGGCATAATGAAAAATTTATATTACGAATTTTTTACAGAAAATGATGACTATTTATTTAATTATTATACAAAAATTTAAAATTCAAAAAGTCATTTCGAATTGCGACAACGCAATTCTTTTAATCTGTGACTTCAGTAATAGTTATATTCGATGTTGCTTCTGACGGTATTACTGTAACAATTGCTCGATGATAACTGGACGTTGTTATGCAAAAATGATCCAATCCTCAAAATTAGCTTAATGAGAAATCGGCGCCTAAAGTAAAATGTACGATGAAAAAATAACAGTAATTCAAACAAAAATAAACTTTAATGCAACTGAAGAAATACATAAAAAACATTTTATTTTTATAAAGTTATTGAAAATGAAACATCTCATTCAACAGATTTTCAAAAAAATATTGGATTGGATCATTTTCGCAAATTTACTATGTCACATAAAATAAAACGCAATAGTGTTTCATTCCTTTTAATTTAAACAAAAAATCACTTTTTACTACTCTCAGAACATAGTTACTACAATGGTATGCCTAAAATTAAATGCAATGATTCACTATTGGAAAAATTAATCATTTTTAGGTTCAGAGTTCTCTTCCATGATTACAAGATCAAGCTCATCATCCTGTTTAATAATGAAATCTGGAGTAGCCCCAAAACCTTCAAGATAAATATATTTGTATTATACTATTTTTCTTAGACCAAATAAGCAAAAACGATCCAGTCCGTTTGGATCAAATATGCTAATTCCTTTGTTATGAAGTTCATTCATGACGTAAATAAGCAAAAATGTTCCAAGCAGCTTGAATCATGATTACATTAAAATATAACTATGGCGAATTGAAATTGTAAATATTGTAATAATGATCCTAACATCTTGGATTAGTTTTGCGTTTTGTGTTACTGCCAAATACGAAATGTGGGTTGGATAGAAGTATACAAAACCGTCATTTTTTGTATGAAAACCAGATGGAACATTTTTGCATAATAAAATATAATGCTTTCTGATTAGTTTGGATGAATTATCTCAGTTTATGAGCGTTTGTGGGTTGGATCATTTTTGCGTAACAACGTCCAACTGAACTATATCAAAAAAGCATTAGACATAACATTATCAAGAATCAAGATATCTAATAAATACAGCATCTATTGTTGTTCTATATCTGGTAGTAGGTTCTCTTGGATTGTTGCTAATTTGCAATTGAAATTCTTTTCGAAGGGATGTAATTAATGGCATAGATTCATCTCTTGCAAAATTTATATTGAAATCTCCAGCTAAAATCAATGGTAGTTTATCTTTATTGGTTTTAAAAATTATTGAACCTCTGTGACTATAGGGATATAATCTCTCATGTAAAAATGAAGTGATTCGTAGTTTTCTCAGACGCCCACGGAATGTACTAACAGATCCTCCTTATGATCTCACCACCGAGGTTGAGAGTCTCAGGACTTCAGGCAGATCAGACCTTCAGTCTGACGTAGGTGAGCAGTACCTAGCGCCCGATATCACCTAGTTAAATTAATAAATCTGCTCGAATGGCATCTGAGCCTTGTTTGTTCACAGTTGGGCCGTCCAGCTCGAACTGCCCTCCATTGCCGAGGGACCGACACGCGTCGGCCCTCAACCCTATTTTTAATCATACGCCTACGAGACGGCGCCCTTAAGGCACCGCCCGTCAAAGGCACTAACACACCGAAGCATCCTCAATGCGTCCGGTCGTTGTTCATGCCAAACCCTATACGCTCTCCGGAGTATAGGTTGAGGAGTCGTTTAGCCGGTCGGGGTGCACCTTCTGTGTAGAAATCCCAACCCGGCACTACCTGCGCGGTAGGTCGGGCGCGCAGCTGTCTGTATGCAGATTCGGCCCTCAATAAACAAAAAAAAAAAAAGATTCGTAGTTAGGTACTGAATCATGCCGTCATGTTTAATTCGGGAGTGTCAAAATACGAGATGAAACTCAAATTAAGATAAAGGTGTTACTTTTCATGCATAAGTAGCTATTTACAAATTATTTACAATTTATTTCGACCATTCATCTCATCATCAGTAGCATCAACAGCCGGCTGCCAAAGAATATTGATACCCTACTCTTTGCCCTACTCTAAAAACATAAGGTTCTTTTTCCTCTAAATAAACGCATGCAGTGGCAACGCGTCGACACGTCAATATTTTATACCCTCGCCAATAGATGTTTCACTTCAAAAATATACAAACTCTTCTTCGAGTCTTAAATCACTTCGTCTGTCACTTTATTAAATAGGTATTCATGTCACCAAGTGAAATAACAAAGATCAAATTTGTGATCAAACGCAAAAAATAGTTAAAAACACACTTTGAAATTGAAATTGGATTTTCAGATATTTTCTTTTACTTGCACTACGAAACGTTGTTTTGTGCCAAATTTGAAGATTCTAGGTCAACGGGAAGTACCCTACAGATTTTGATGAGCAAATTTGCAAGTATCGAATACGTGACATAAATGGCCGCATCTTTTCGTTGCGTTGACTTTAAGAGCCTTTAAATCTTCCCGTTCCTGAGAAAAAGGGTGTTGACCGACGAACGTATGGACGGAAAGTGAACCAATTTTTTCCTTTTTTAGGCATTAAACGTTAATTGTAAAAACCTCTAAAGCCATTGATTTGACTCGTTGCTCCGTAGGTACTCTTTGCGTTTTATTTTTGTTGATTTACACAAAAACAAAAACTGCAAAAAATTTAATAATTCCATTTATATCCCAGTCTAATTCACGGAAATAGTTTTAATTATTGTTAAATTGTTGTGCAATTGTTAAATAAAACCGCCTATTCTGTGCATGTGTTCAAAATTATTTGAAACAAATTAAAACATATAACATTACAATTTTTATTTTATTTTATAAGCGATTATCACCGAATAAACAAACAAAAGACGGTTGTGTTATTATGAAGTAACATGCATCGCCTTCAACTGACGGAGAACTAAGCACACTATATTTTTTAATTACAAATCATAGTAAAATTATGCTTTTGAATTGTTTGTTTGAATTATTTGAATTACATTAAATTTTTACAAACTCAAACTCTAGTAAAAATGATAAAATTAACATTTAATATGAAAACTAACACGAATTTCTAATGAATTTCACGTCTACCTTCGTAAAGAGCTTTGATGAGGTCACGCGTTCTTTAGGAATGCTACTCATTAACGGCACATACTTTCAGAGGTCGGGCGACCTCTCTGCCTTCTGACACTGCGTTCGCCAAGTTAAATGAAAATATTTGTACGAATTTATGGCGACGTTTATTATGAAAGCGATGTTAAACGGTATCTCGCTAACATATGGTGTTGAAATCTTGAAGAATATATAAAGGAATAACTGGCAGCTCTCCCTGTCAGTTCAAATCTTTGTTTTCCGTGAGTCGTAAACAGCAATTACATATCTACAATTTGTACCAAGGACTAGGTACCGAAGCGCACTTCTACAGTACACATTTTGCCTATCACAAATCTAATTTGTTCTTCTATTCGTCGTTAATGTGTATTTCTATTTGTTGTTTTAGTTGAACGATATATAATTTCACTTTAATATGTGCGATAAGTGTCGTGATAGCCCGATCGCAGCGAATCTGTTTCAAATCTATATAGCCGTGTGGCCGTGGTTCGAATCCGGGCGTGTACCAATGAGTTTTTTTCAGATTTAAGTGCATTAACTATCACTGACGCCTCGGAGAGCACGTTAAGAACTCGGTCCCGTTTGCTATCAAAAGGCGGTCGCTACAATCCGCCAACGTGCAATGAAGCAGTGTAGTGAATTTAAGCTCCAAGCTCTAAGCTCTAAGCCCCTGCAGTGGGGTAAAAAAAGGCTGTTGCAATAAAAATAATAATACATGGGACTTCCCACATAGCGTCATCTAGTCGAAAAGTAAGCAAGTATTATGCTTGTGTTATGGGTTACTAGACAACTGATATACATACTTGAATATTCTTTATAATATATACATATATAAATATTTTTGCAAATACACCATACACAGATGACAACCAAGACCCGGTACCAGTATCAATATTCATCATATTAATACTGACTAATAATAATAATAATGGAATGGAATTTCCGATAATCGTATTTAGTTACTAGCTATACAAAAACAGTTCGTTTGGTCACCTGATTTCAATGGTACAAGAACAAACATTCTAACATTCGTCGATGTCATATAGTATCCGTATAAGTACAACATACCTAAACACGTATTTTACCGGTTTTAAATTTGTATAGGCCATTGTCGAATTCACAAATATTAATTGGGAACCACCTACATAACACCCAATTCCGTAAATTGCTTAGGTTGTTTTCATTAAGCGAATGCGTGTATAAATGATTCCAAGGGTATTTGACAATGGAACGTGGACAAAAATCTCCAAGTAACGATAAAGTCCTTGAAAGCATCCCACATATTTGTCGGGCATATACAAAAAGATATAAGGCATTATCACTATTGTATTTGTGCGGTAAACACAGCCGTTAAATGGAACGTAGGTATGTAGGTACGCACCTCCGACATTTTCTGTGCGAAAGGTTCTTTCAAAAGAACAATGGCTCTTTCATTCACGCCTCCCGAATACAATCAGGGTATACAAACATTAGGCGAAGAGGCGGGTTCGGGTAGTAAATGTGACAGTTTCGTAACGTGTGACACGTGTCACTTGACTCCGACGCGTGGACAATGCTTCGCGTCACACTTTGTCTTTGTTACAGTTTTTTGGTAAATTTTAGCTGTTTGTATCCCATAGTTTCTGGAAAAAAAAACAATAGATGTGTTTTGTATTTTGTAATATAATTGTGCAGTTTCTTAGGCAAAAGTCACAACACTACGACACGAAAATTTTCAATTTGCTTTTCCTAAAAAGACATCACCATATCGTTTTTAAGGGTTCCATCGCCCAGTGGCAAAAAACTTAACTCTTATAATTTCGTCCTGTCTGTCTGACTGTGATGACTGTGAGTCACTTTACTCGGAGACTATTGGCACTACATATTCATTGAATTTAAATGTAATTTGTGGATTTCTATACAATGGTGTAGCGTCATTACAAAAAATATTTTTTGGGGTAAATTGTCAAACATGTAATCGAAGGGACGAAAAAAATTTTCAGTATACATTGACATGATTATGTTCAATATAATGAGTCCTTCTTAAAAATTTGTTATCCTTTAACTTTTCAACAATGGGGGAACATTTTATAAAAAAAATTAGTACAATATAAAAACACTTTAAACGAAAATTAGTTAGAATAAGATATACTTAATAGTTTTTCAAATATTCGTTTTTAAACTGAATAATTGAATTTTAACAATAAACTAATTTCATCAGCTCAAGGATCGTTCATAAACTCCGTATATTATTATTTTTATATTTTCTATTATATATGAAAACCATTGAATATTTGATTTACTTTTGTTTTTAAAATTTAATCTGTTCTAAAATATTGTTTATCAGTTGAAACAACATCAAACAGAAAGTAAGAAATTGAAATTACTTAATTACATGTTTCATGCGCTCACTCGTAATGTCGCACTTTCCAAACGCAAAAAAAAAAGATTGACAAAAAAGAAGCTGATAGATCAAATAAGTTCTTTGTATATTGGTGTAAAAATCTAAAATGTTTGAATAATGAGTGAATATAATGATAAAGATTGTAATTTAACACCATTAGGTTTAAAGGAACAACTTTCTAAACGTTCTACCGAAATAATCGCATGACCAATATCTGTACAACCTAAGCCTATGATTTTTTTATTATTATTTGATTTATTAATGATTTAACTTAAAGTTATAGACTTGATAAAGGTGCAAGGACCTGTCAACGTAGTGTTCCATCTAGTTATAATAATTGTTTTTTTTTTTAATTATTTTTTTACGTCTATGGTATATTCTCGTTAGTGAGACAAAAAGTTGGATGTGTCACACGAGAGCATATTTATTTTACATCTCGTGCTTTTGAATTCCTCACTACGTTCAGGATTCAGGATCTATCACTTGCTCGGGACTCAAATTCAGTACTCCCAACAAAAACCAACTTAGCTCTCATTTTGCATTATTTCTTTTATGATCACTCCCAAACCTTTGTAAGAAACTTTGTAACTACACAAAAAAAATTCAAAACTGTGTAAAATGCTTTTTTCATCTTCATGCAATATAGAACGACGCCATCGTAGAAATAAAGGAACAAAAAACTTGGAAAAGAAAAGAAATTGGAGTACCTTCATAAAAGCCCTAATGTAACAGTCAATACAGAATACTGTCGAGTGGAGCACTAAAAGTACATCTAATGACTTAACACTGTTAAATAATGTATTCTTTGATTATACTTATTTTAACAATTATTATTCTGAAAATCAATCAAAATATCAAAAAAACCGGCCAAGTGCGAATCGGACTTGCACACGAAGGGTTCCGTATCACCATACAATATTAAAAAAACTAGCGCGACTTTAATCGAACTTAACCATTAATCGTTATTATTATGTAAGTTAAGAATCTATAGGTACTAATCTTATAAAGCTGAAGAGTGTGTTTGTTTGTTTGTTTGTTTAAACGCGCAAATCTCAAGAACTGTTAATTGTAATTGAATTTTTTTTTGTGTGGGATAGTCCATTGGTCGAGGAAGGCTATAGACTATTATTACATTACTCTATGACCAATAGGAGCGGAGCGTCAATGAAAAAATTTGCAAAAACGGGAATAATTATTCCTTTTGAGAGCTTCCGTTACGCGCGCTGCGTAAACGGTTCATGTTAAGCAAAAATCATGTATCACGGAATTGTTCCCCTTAAAAAGTTATAACCAAAAGTCCGCGACAGCATGTGTATCTTTTAAGATTGACTTACTATAGCGTTTTTTATGTCAATTAAATTTGTTGCTAGACGCGCCAGAGAATTTATTTGTTTGGATGATGACGATGATACCATAGTGTAATGATACTATATGGTTGGACTAGCGACCCACCCCGACTTTGCACTGGTGCAATGTACTAATGCGTGGAACGGGGAGAAGAACCTTTTAGCTCATGATTTCTATATTCTTCAACCGAATGTAATTTAAAAATGTAAAATTTGTCTGTTTGTTTGTTTCTGGGCTAATCTCCGGAATGGCTGAACTAATTTTTATTGGACTTTCAGTAGCAAAAAAAGGATTATTTAGTGTGTATAGAGGGTGGGTTGATAAGGGAGAGATGGGGTAAGGGAGAGCAGGGTAAGTGGCTGGAACGGTGGAGGGGTGGTGGAGGGGATGGGAGATTGTAAAAATAAATATATTTCATTTTTATTTCGTTAGTTATTTAGAAGGCGTTCGATCCTTTCTGGCTAATCCGAAAAGTAATAGCACTGATAGCTAGAGACAATTTTTTTTACTTATTTTATTACATTGAACCTCTGAATTTTAGTATCGATTGTGAAGAGAAAAAACTCTGCAAAAGAAAGCGTAAATTTACAGTACCTAGTAATACAATGTAGTTTTCATCATAAAATATTATTTTTTTTCAAATTATCTTTCACAATATCATCACAAAAATAAAATGCATCTACTTTTCGCTAATTGGCTAAACGCTATCTGTAATTTTTTGTGGAATTTTTATGAAATTTTTACTTATTAAGGTACATTTTATAAATTAAAATGTACATTTAAGGTACATTTTATAAATTAAAATGTACCTTAATAAGTAATTGTATTAATAAAGTAATTATTACTCGTTAAATAATACAGTCTAGTTAGCTGTGATAGTGTTCCTTTTAACTACGTTATATATACTCCTGTCATAAATTTTTTCCACATATCCATAAACAACGGTTTAGCTGAAAGAGGGTGGAGGGGACACATGACTCTAACAAAAATTAGGACTTCAGGAGTGCATATCTCAACAACTGTTGATTTATATTTAAAAAAAATTGTTTGGAATCTTGATATCAATTTTAAAGACCTATCGTTTGGTACCTTTCGCGTTAATATACGATGATTAATTTTTTCGTCTTTCAGTTACATATATGGCGACCTATTCCAAAAAAAAATTCTTAATTTCACTACGTAGTTGTGTAGCTGTTCATAGATTACTCTTACCTTCCAAATTTCATCTATATATTGCCAATAGTTTCTGAGAAAAACCCCTGACAGACAGACAGGCGGACGGACGGAAATGGCAAAAAAAGGAACCCTTATAGTTTCGCAAATATAAGGGTTCCTTTTTTGCCATTTGGCTAACAATGGTTAACAATTTCATTTTTTAAATAATTAAGTTTGATCATTAATTGCATACACGGATTTAGATTTTAGTAATAAGTGCACATTCGCAAGTAATTCAAAAAGATTAAAATTTAATTATAGGTAGGTAACTCAGAAGATTATTTGTGTAAACGGGTAGCTTAAAATTTTATATCAGGCTTATACGACAAAATCTCATCAGTGATTCCCTAGAAATGAAGGCGAAATACCCCTAAACCTACCGCGAATCCGCCCACTCGTAAGACTTTATTTATAGAAGCACGGTAAAATAACATAATATCTGATAAAAGTTTATTCGGTATGTATTCGTTGTTCATAAATAATAATTCTATTTTTATATTATAATAATTAATATATTATTTTGATGAAGTATATGCAATTAACTTATTTATAATTAAAAATAGATGATTCTGTTAATATTTTGGATTTAATGATAAAATATTTACTTACAAATACACAAGAACTGTGCACTTCCCTTTTCATGCAAAGGTCGTAAGCTTGGTTACCGCTATATGTGTATTGATCAATTAGTTTTAATTTATAAAAACTCAAGTTCAATAAATAATACAATTTAAATTAATTTCTTTAATGCAACATTACCTCCACCAAGGTACATTGTTTGGCACAGACACCTCGTTGGAATATAGAAATTTCAAAGAGGTGTTTGACTACTGCTACATCTTAAACAGTATATCGAAAGTTTTATTTCATCACTTATAGATTACACAATAAATTCACTTTGTTATACATATTTTTAGTCTCGCGGATATCACTTAAGACTCACATTCGTTTTTTTATTTATTTGAAATTGATGTACAATACTTAAACATACTTATGCGTAAATATATATTTTGCAAATGTATTTTATGGAGCTGTTGAAATGAATTTTAAAGTAAAATGAAATTTTAATATTAATAAAATTGTTATTATAATATGAGTAATATACGTAGTTAAGTGTTCAAGACTGTGTTCTGATTGTAACATTATTTATTTTCATGAAAGGATTATTTTAGATCACAATAGCTTTTTGAATATGAAATATTTTTAATTGTTGTACAAAAAATTTATTTTTATCTCTGTTTTTAATGTCATTTGGTATGTTATTGTTAGTCATGTGAATAACTCATAAATGAATACAAGTTTACGGTTTGTATGGATATATTGTTATACACTTTTAGTAAATTATTTTTAAATTTTATGTTTATTGAGTTTAGGCGGAAACTCGAATCCCGCGCCGGCTTCGGATTCGGACCGACGAGGTAGGGTGGATTCGGTCCAAACTTCTTTACTCAGTGTTGAGAAAGCTTGTATGTACTCAGTAGCAGAAGCATGAAATACAATGATTAATCACACTGTATTCATGCAAATATAAGTATGTCAGATATCGTGTTTACATTATACACGCTGATAGTTGATATGAATATTAAGTTTACTTTAGCTTTTTCAAGTTGAGAAGAATATTGTGACCGAATTATGAAAGTTCTAGCAAGTTATTATTTTCTTTGTTCTCTGTCTATAGACACGAATTTGACAAAATTGTAATACGTGTCTGTCGTCCAAAATTATAAGGCTGTATATGATTTATTATATTGCTAAAATGAAATTGAATTTAAGATCCTCATTGAATTCTGACGAGTGTATTCATTTGTCAGTAATATTGAGAAGGAATAAGCCGAGTATAGTACAAGAATTTTAAAATTAAATCACCAAAATAATATATAGGAAGTATGTTCATTACCTGGATCTTTCATAGCACTAGAAAACTGTAGGCTACAAATACCCATCATCGGCCCATTTTACCCCACTGCAGGGGCTTAGGCCTCCCCCAGGGTGAAGAGGGGGTTTGGAGCTTAAATCCACATTGCGTCTAATATGAAAAAAACAAAATCACAACTTTTGGCCTCATTCATAAGTAGATCGCGGAGCGAGACTTAATACTACAAGGTTTGTATCGAAACTATGCCTAAACTATTGTCGGCTCAGTAAACTTTCTAAGACATGGCAATGTTAGTCATAGTTTTATCTGCTAAGAAATTTTGAAACTTAGCAACGCATTTAGTCAAGTCAGACAAGACGTACTCATATTTCTAAACATACGAAAATTGAAACTTTATCCAAAAATAATGTTACCAATAATATTTCAAATCAAATCAAATAGTTTTATTTTGATAAAATATAAGATAACCTAAACGATAAATATTTTCTTTACTTTCCTTGGGTTCCATACATCAAAAGGAAAACGGAAATTTTGCGAAACTGCTCTCCTTTACGTCTGAACGGTTGTCACAGATTTCTAACAGTTGAGTTTTTTAACGTGCTCATAGTACTGATGTAATTTTCAAATTGAATAAATCTGAATCCCATGCCGACGTAAAAAGACGTATTTATAACCACGACATAGATGGAGGTCGTTGCAAAATACTAATTGTCTACATTACAAATGTATTTCAAAATTATACGTTTTGTCCAAAAATATCCTGAAAACAACAGCGTTTTCTCTTTTTTTTTACTGAAAGTAAATAAGATTAAGTAATGAAAAAAAGAATTATTTCATAGACTATTTATTTGAGATAGTAAACAATAGCATTTCTGAAATTACGGTATTTCCGAAAGTCGCCATATTGTCTGGGTCGTTTCTGTGGTTGGATATTTAATAAACGAACTCATATTAGTAAGTACCTATTTCGTTTTATGTTAATACAACCACCCGGCTGTTCTTTTGAAACCACGCACTGGGTTTCAAAAGAACAGATATCCCATTAAATACACATTATTGTTAAATATTATTTTTCTTCTCGATACATTTTTATTAACTTTCTCATTTCAGTACATTATAATATCAATGAAACCTAACTCGAATTTAACATCCGTAAATGTAATTAAGGAGAAAAGAATAAGCGTTTATAAAAGAAAGATGAGGCGCAACAAGTGGTGACAAAGATAGAACATTCATTAGTCTTTTTTTTTTCTTTCGTCGAGTTTATTAAGGTCCGCCTTTCGGCACTCAAAGTTTTTCAACGTAAGCCTTATCGTCCTTAAACACTTAAGCCTTGTGAAATATCGTCCCTTATATAATAGCCACTATTTTTATAATAAGAAATTCTATTTGCACTCTGCAAATGTTCACTTGCTTACACTAAGGTAACAAGAAGGAAACGATTATATGCACCGCATTCATTAACTTATTTCTTTAGTGTGTATGTGTTTGTGTTTATTTTTTATTTTTTCTTACTTCTAAACAATTATTTAATAAAATAAGATTACAAACAATATTAAATAAAATAAGATTTTTTTTAAGGGCACAGAGCAACTTTTAACGTTTAAATTATAATGTCCCGATTTAAATTGGAAAACTCGTGATTAAATTGCATGTAATTAGTGTTGTTACGTTTATTGTCTCCTTTCACACAAATAGTGGTCGGCAAAGGTACAACAAAACCAGAAACAAAATCTGGTGTACTGAAATCCGTCGAAGAACTAAAGTTGCCGACATAGCCGAAGTGATTAGCAAGCTGAAGTGGCAATGGGCCGATCATATTTGCCGTAGAACCGACAACCGATGTGGTCGACGAGTTCTAGTGTGGAGGCCACGTATCGGAAAGCGAAGCGTTGGACACCTCCCGACCAGGTAGGCTGATGACCTAAAGTACCATACCGGGGGTAATTGGATGTGGAAGGCGGAGGACCATGTGTGGTGGCGAGCCTTGGGAGAGGCCTATATCCTGCAGTGGAGAGACACGGGCTGATGATGATGATAATGACAGCTACAACGCAAACATTGAAAATTCTACTCAATAATCATGCTTCCCTTTCATCAAATGCCTCCCTTCTACAAAGTAAAAGTAGTAATAACATTATATACATATGATCCCTAGAGTCAACCCACTTAGAAATTTCAAAAAGATAATTTTCACCATATTTCCTACTACAGAGAGTTTTTATTGAAAGGTGAACCAAAATATAAATATTGTTATAGAGATTATATAAACAGGATCAAACCACCTGGAAAAGAGGGTACCAAAGTACAAGGGAATGGTAGATAGATACTACTAATACGAAGGGAAATGTTTGTCACGAGTAGAACAATGGATGACCGACACACAAAGTACAAGAAATATAAGGAGGAAATTTAGCGTAATTTACGGTTCCTGTTGTATCCTTGTTACGTAATTATTGTGCCGCATATTTTTTCCTTCTCGTATTTTTTCGTATTTTACACAAAGGGCATCGTTTGCTTTATTGATGGTGAATCAGCATAATATTTAGATAACACTTTTCTCAGTGCAATCAGAGCCCGAAGTCAGCCCTGATGAGTCGGCATATACCGATTCTAGAAAAAAAAAATATATATGAAAGTTGCCCTGAAGTATTTGTAAACAGTGATTTACTTATAATAAAGTTTATAATATTCTCACTAATAGGTAAGGAACTTTCTTGCCATACAACTCAGACGTACCTTTCGCACAAAAACGCCAGTTGGCCCTTCAGTTTAATGATATATAATTGTCTAGAGCACAATCTTCCCTACAACGATGAAGCAAGTCCACTCTAGAATTATAAATAACGTACGTTACGACTTCAAACAAAATATCGCCTTTTATTCGTCTGCAAAATGTAAGATATTTAAAAAACAAATGAAGAAGCACGATACCGAACAAACAGCCATTTTCTTAATTTTATGATTTGTAGTTAAGTAATAAAATGAACAACCAAAAGCATATGTATGTCACCTGTAGTCTATTATCAAGTTAGATTTATTTATGAAAATAGGGATGTCAACAATAAATTTTTTATACGCTTACAAAATTCACAAGCATTACTTTATTTTAATTTCATATTACATCGATGTCTGTGTTATTTGATTTTTATATGACCTTATGTCCTCATTTATAAATGTCTTTTAAAAACTGATTCTTTAGCCATAACATTAGAAATAGTGTTCATTAAAAAGTAAAAAAACGTATTGAAATTGTCTTTATTTTTTACATTTGAATCGTAGTATCTACTACAAGTGGATGAATGATAGAATGATTAACGACAAAAATATTACCAATAATATAAAATGTGAAACACAAAAGCAATCGTTATAAAATCGTGAGTGTTAGGTATATATAAGTTAAACACGAAACATTTACATGAATATTTGACAAATATCGGTAGTAGGTATTATATTTATTTTCCCTGAAATCGTATGCATTTGGCACTAATAACTTTTTTTTCGATTAATGTACGATATGATAAAGTTTATGTGACTTAAAAGTTGTATAATTAATTTTTATTAACGTCGTCGTGAACACAACTACATAAATGTTTTATTAAATAGCATAGTTGAAAGAACGCTTAACGACATTATTATAAAGATGAAATATATATAACTGAAAGTGAAACAAAAAATTCTGAAATAAATTCAATAGTCATAGAAATGCTTAATTACATGACTAAATTGTTTGTTGGATAGTTGGATAGGCATTATCGATAATATAACTAAATCGTAATTTCAGTATTCAACATCATCAACATCATCATCAGCCCGTGTCTCTCCACTGCAGGATATAGGCCTCTGCCAAGGCTCGCCACCACACACGGTCCTCCGCCTTTCGCATCCAACTACCCCCGGTATGGTGCTTTATTTATCCACCTTAATTTGTCCACCTGGCCGGGGGGCGTCCAACGCTTCGCTTTCCGATGCGTGGCCTCCATTCAAGAATTATTCAGAAGAAGAAGTATTCAACATCCAAGTCACAAACTTTTTATATTAAAATCGGCGATTAGTGATATAACGTTCATAACTAATTAACCATAACAGATATATTTCAATAAGCAGATAGACAAACAGAAAAGTAAGGCATACCATGACGTATCCATTTGCAATCTTTGAAGTTCTGATCCCTATAAAGATCGCATTTTTCTAATCACAGTACATCTACCTTTTTTAATAAGAAAATAAAAAACAGAAAACATAGGATACCAACAAGGATTGAGTATTCAGCATTTTCACACAGTCCTTCAAAAAACAATTTATATAATGCGCCATTTTAGGAGGAATCACTAAGAACACTTTCGGTGTCTTGGAAGCTGCGAAAAGTGGTTTGCGAGCAACAAGGCAAGCCTTTCCAAGCGTGCTTAACGAGTGCTTCAAAATTGGGTCAGCTGTGTCTGCCCTGGTATTAATATTACATTAATACAAGTAAGGTCTTGGTTGTTTTAATGCTTGGACAATTAATACCAGCAAGACCTAACTCGTTTTGAACCACATAATCGATCAAGTCCTATAAACTCCCTAGATAAGTTGATTTTCAACATAAAAGTAACTTTTGTAAGCACTCAATATAATTGTAAAGAGATTAAAATACTCAAGAAATTTGGGTTGTATACAGGCTTAATTTTAAATTGTAACACGCAAATTGCATTTTTAAAACCAAATGATAAATTGTAGAAATGCTTCGACATTGTGAAATTAACATTTGAGAAAATATAAAGGCCTGAAACATAGATAAAGAGTGAAACGTAAAAAAATATTATAATGGAATAAAATTGAATAGATAGTGGAAGAAGAAAGGAGAAATGGAGATAGAAATAAAAAGGGTCGGCAGCTACTAAAGCGCGCTCATCAAGAGTTTATATCTCCTAAAAAATATCTGGAGTAGTAGGTTGGAGTATGTTAAATGAGAAAAATTTCTATAGATATTGTAGGTGGTATTTAGTCTCAAAACTTCCCTTAATTCAGGTAAATTTGGGCTTAAGTTTAATCCGACATTGTATGTACTGGACATATTGTTTTCGATTAAGCATTGCATCTCTAACGGAGGTTCAGAAGCGCTTCGATTAATTTAATCGTGTCAGTTTCGTCAAAAACAGCTCCTTTCTAAAGGCATTGAAATACTTCAAAAGAATTGTTATTTTAATTGATGCTGCTCTCAGCAGATCAGATAAAGACAGTAAAAGCACACGATGAAGGTCACGCCACTTTGATGGGCGTTTTTGTCTCCATAAATTACATTTTGACAGTCCTAGAAACGAGAACTATTGAGGTTAGCGTACTCCGAAATGTAGCAGGTCATACCGGCCTAAGCATTGCCCATAAGTATATTTTATCTAACATCGGCTTGAACCGCAGTACACTACCGACTGTCCTTGTATTGCTCCGCACACGTCGTATCGAGCCATCTCTACTTTCGGCGCCCGCTCAGACAAACGCAAAGCTCAGTTCTCGTTTCTAAGACCGTACTTTGTGTGCTTTAATAAATGCATTTTTTTTTGCAGAAACGAAATGTTAATAAACTATTGATCATTAATTAATAACAGTCTTGTTAAATTGACTGCAATTTCGGATATCTGCTTTGCCATTCATAAGTTTAGGTACCTATATATTAACGTTCCTATAATTCCAATAAATTAAATTTTCTATCGTTATTTAGATTCTGTTTCTAAGATTGTTTTTATTAATAAAACCTCGGTAAGAAGAACAACAAATATATAATTAAAATTTTACTTTGTAAGTATTCTAAGTACCTACATTAATTGTATAACATTTTTATTCATAAAAACTAAAAACTGACATAGCCAGCAATTTTTGTAAGACTAGTAAAATATCAATTTAGCACGTAAAGTGAACTTGTGTATGTCTGCGCCAGAAGCTAATTGCAAAGGAAATGCTACGTGAAGTTGCTACGTGAGTGTCACTCCGCGTCTTGCATTCAAGTCTTTTAAACGACAGTATAGTCTTACGCCATTTTTAATTTAGTATGAACATTCTTGGGGTGTAAAGTGACTTTAGCTGGAGGTAATTTTTAAATGGTTAATTTTATAAAGTTATAATTTGGCACGAGTAAAGAAAGTTACCGTGCACCAAAAGCTCTAATGTTATATTCAAAATTAAGTAGTTAACACATGCTCCTCCACTGGACCAAGATAGCAATGAAGGTTTTTTTTTTGTTTTAAATAGTGACCGATATATTATTGAAGTGGGTTTATTATATAAATCTATCTATTTATATACATATTTTCAATTTTTGTACAAATTTTTCAAATAAGTCATTTATTACACACACAATACAATTACAATAATGTGCAAAAATTTACCATTCTCGTCTATCATTTTCGAAACTTTAAAAAGGCTCTATTAAAATAAAGGGTCTGTAAAATACATATTTTATCTAAAACCTAGTAACACTATAGCTATTCTTACATTATTTTTAGTGAAAAATTAAAATCGATTTAACATATTATAGGCGTATTTAAATATATTATAAAGTACTATTTGCTTACAATATTTTATCTAAACTCATTTATTCAAATTATAATTATCAATTTAAGATAAGTTTATTTAGACCCAATTTGGTTAAAATATGTTTTGTCTCTTTTTCAACTGGATCTAAACAGACCTTTCTCATTTGGACAGTATGATCTGTACACTCATTAGAATTTATAACCATACAACTTTTGGGGACGACATGTGGCTTAGCGAAACTGTCATTTCGTGTAATTTAACATAACTTGGGAAATGAATTTACGCTTTCGTATTATATTTACTGCTAGAAGAAATATATATTTCGGCAATATTTTCTCCGTTCCCTAGTGATCCTATTTTATTCGAGCCATACGTACCGCAAAAACAAATCCAAACTATAAGGAAAAAGTAACTCAAACTTATCCCAAACTTATCACTTACCATTACCTGAAAAGGGTGTATGAGTAACTTTGCGGTCTAATACATTCCTCGCGGTGTGTTCTCCCTCGCTGTTGACTTTCCGATATCTATTTCGATATATTCGACAGGACATTAAATCTGTTACAAGCGGATCCCTAAAACAGATGCTTGTGTTCGTATTAAAGTGTCGATCCAAAACTGCGAACCTGATAGGTGCGCGTAATTGGTTCGCTGGCTGTGATCGGGCGGATATTGTTTTTAGGTACGTGGCTCCAGTATAACAACTCGTATCTAGGACTTGACGGGTGAACGTTCAATAATCGAGGTCCAGATTAGTATTTAGCCCAGTGATCGCTATTTATAGACAAATACTAAAGGCTGGGCAATATTAACGTATAATGCCGTTAATTATCACATTATTTGTTTATATCGAATAGTATTTATGAATCAGATTATTTGCGGTATACATTTGTTTGGTAAAAAATTTGAAAAGAGTTAACATTATGAAAATATTCATTAATGGTACATTCATCATCAGCCCATTTTACCCCACTGCAGGGGCTTAGGCCTCCCCCAGGGTGAGGAGGGGGTTTGGAGCTTAAACCCACCACGCTACTCCACTGCGAGTTGGGGATTGTAACGACCGCCGTCTATTGACAGCGTCCGGGATCGACTGCTTAACGTGCTCTCCGAGGCACGGAGTCAGTGATAGTTTATGTACTTAAATCAGAAAAAACTCATTGGTACACGCCCGGATTCGAACCATGGCCCTATGACCTTATAAATTTGAGACAGGTTCGTTGTGCTCTGGGCTATCACGACATATATCACAGTCATTTGGTATAATTCTAGACGAGCTTTTCCTAAATTTATTACGTATATACGCTCGTATTTCTTTGAATGAATTATTTTTCTTATATCATAAATAAGTTAATGTTTTACGTATAGAAAGACATAAACTCATGTCTGTTTCCCAGAGAAAAGGCATTATGGAATAGAGTTTACTAACTATGAGTAGGATCTTTACATAACACGTTCGCTTCAATGACTTTTATTAATCGTTACAAGCATTAATATCTTCTTACAATACAAATTGATGGCATGTTAATTTTTGTATTGTATCCTTAATCCATAGAGTTTTGTATAGATTCGAAGGACTATGGTCCGAAAACAGTTTTTTTCATACCTTTTCATTTTTTTTGTTTGTATCAAATTCTGCTAATATATAGCTATGTTGACAATCAATCTTTACATATTATAGTGATATACAGGTTGTGTATGAAAATTTTTACATCGAAAATGTTCGGATTTTACGGGAACGATCGTCAAATTGCATATTGGGTATATATATGTAGAACTAAATTTTGTACGTTTTTGTTCAAAATTTAGTTTTTTTAATTTAGATTTTAATTATACCTATAAATAGAGAGTTTTCGTTAAAAAAAAATCGAGAGTGTCATACCTGCTAACACGAATCATCTTGAATCACAAAAACATGTACAAAGTTTACTCTGACATACGTTTTGATTTTTCGTTAACAATGATATTGTTTCTAGTATTGTTCCAATTACAATTTCATATTTAATTCCAAATAATCTCGATGTAAAAGGTTTTTGACACGACCAGTATTATCTATGGTTCAAGTTACATTAAAGTCTCTTATTTAAAGTGCCGCCAAAAACTTTTTCTCGTGTGCTTCTATATCTCTCAATGTTTCTGTTCGTATTAAATAGTATAAAGTGTAGTCAAGTCACTAAACTAAGCGAAACTATTGGACCTTGTGTAGCGGTGATTTTGCTTGTTGACATCTTGTGACATCTTATCAATTAAACTATTGTATTTATATATATTAGGGAAGATATATCCACATGTTCGTTCTAATACTCTTTTTACACATACGTTTTCTACAAATAAAGATAATTATCCCGAAAAACTCATGGTTATTGAAAAGATGGTTGAACCCGCAGGGTAAGGCGGGGAGGGTACTAGGGCGGGCGGACGTCGTCGCGCAGTCTGCCGCCCAACGCCGGCCGGCAAACACACGCGAACGAGTCGCTTCGCGTAAATAGTACAAGTAGCTCGGTACTGAGCACACGCTAACTCGATAACCTCTCGCTCTACCCGCTAAAGAAATTGTATCGGTGCCACTGGCTGTGCAAGTTCCGGAACAAAAAATCGTTGAGGTAAACGATGTTTGTATGCAGTTTTTTACGTAGTTGTAAAACACGGTTTTAATGTAAAAACACTAATACTGTTGAAAAAAAGGGTAAATAAAGAACCTTAATTTTAGTAAAGCGATTCATTAGCGACATTTAAATTGTGTCAATCACATCACGCATTAAACCGTTCAAATTGACTAATTACAGATAAGTTAGTTAAAATATGAATACATTATTTAAACCGAGTATATCTGTAGAACAAAAATATCTTTTGTAACAAAAGTTCATACAAATTTGAGACACGCCATTAAAAGAAATAGAAAGAAAATTGAAATAATTGAAATTGTAATTTTAGTCTTTATTGACGTTCAATACTGAGTACTGGAATATATGCCGTAAGAAAAAAATGAAAGCTTCGTATTATTTTCACTAAATTAATTCTGATTTTCAAAGAAAATTTAATTAAGAGCTTTATTTACTATTGTTTTAAGGTTTTTATTGAACACACATAATGATATATTTTCTTAATATTTAGGTAGTTGGAATTAAAGAACTCAAATTGTTAGAATAAATTCATTCACTTTTTCCTTATTCTTGTAGTATCTTAAAAATGAATTTCATTATGAAATCTTCTTGGAAAGTTATTATTTGTCTATTTTAATTATATTATGTAGCGATATCCCTATTTTTTTTATTCTAATATTTAACGAGGTCTTACTATGGTCTATATAAAACAATAAAAAGTGGCAGTTTCGCGAAAATTTAAAAAATATACATATAGCATAAAGTGCGATATGGATCTTTAAAGTATTTCAATGAGTTTTAGACCTTTCTACCCACCTTAATATACCTGAGATTTTTTTCGCAATAAACAACGTTTGTAGACACCAATGATTATTCATTTATGCAGATCCGCTCTGCACAGGATTGTCCCGGATTTTGATTGTAGATATTGATATTTTCTGAATCTGTTTTGTTTTTTTCTTGTTTATTTTGCATCTGCGATAACGATGGAATATAATTATGCACGGACAAATCGACAAGTCACCCGATTTACGGTAGAAGCAATTAAAGCGTGTGTTAGTTTATATTAATTGGTGACGCAGTAAACATTTTTCGGCAACAAAATGGCGTTTCCAAATAACATACAAATAATAAGATAGTTGCAGTAGACGAATACAGTTCATACAATATAAGAAAATTATAAGTTTCAATAGGTACTTAAAATATTAGAGTAATAATGCTAAAATATCAGTTTCGTTTTGTAGTTGAGGCCTTTTTTAAACACCTTTTTATTTGGTTTTCGTTCTCCACTATATCTACAATGTAACTATAAAGATATAGTATTTTATGTGAAGAAAGTGTTCGAATAAAAAGTGTTTAGAAAAAAAGCTTACTCCTAAAAACTTTTCTGAGATCAATCTCTGTAGACCCTTCCTCGGTTTTTATTTCCGCAAGTGAAGTCTTAGATAGCACAGTCATCAAGATGGAGCGTCTGTACTTCGAAACGAAAGAAAATATTAGGAAAATGCCAGACTCAGAAATTACACATACCATAACTACGTCATTATTATTGTTGCACACAATAATTTTGTTAAATAACACAATAAATTTAATCAGAATCTTTATTTTATTTTTCAGTACGAATTTTACGTGTGGATCACACTACTTTACTTTATAGTGAATATCTTAAAACATCAAGTGGCGTATATTTTAGTCTATGTTTATATTTTGTTGCTCATGTTTTTATTGTGACGACGCGGTATCTTGTGTGAAGTACCAATAGAAAACAAACAGTTATCGGAAGTATATTTTGTAATGACTATTTAAGAATTACTCAAAAAATAAGCTATACATGGATTACTAAACATATCAAAACGCTAATGATAGGTACGCTGTTTTAAAATCAAAGCTTCAGCTGTCAAATATATGATTACTTTTTATTTAAAATCTGTAAGGAAACTAAAAACTTAAAATGTAATCTTGTATTAAAAATATATGATAATAAGCATATATTCCAAAATAGTGTTTATACGCAGTTTTAGACCAGACCTCATACTCGAAAACTATCCGTTTTAATTTCCGGGATATAACAGCCGGGTGGCCATTTGGTAGAGCATTTGGTTTGCAATAACATGCCTCTTGTGGCGATCTATTTTGCCATTTCATATCGTATAGTTATGATGAAGGAAATATTAATCTGAGACCAAATACTCAAACGTTATTCCAAATCATGCAATATAAATGCGTCTAACAACGTGAAAAAAAATGTGATTTATTCGATTATTATAATATTTACCTGTGAGCCAAAATGTAGAAGTTCATGAACTTAATGTTATTACGTTTTTGCCATAACAAACACAAAAACAAACAAAACATGTACCCACCTTGAAATACGACGTGCTTTGATAATAGTTAGGCAAGGATATCCCGAAGGTACTGTTGTGTTAGTGTTAATAATCATTTAATTGCGACAAGGTGTTGTAATTACTGTGGACAAACATCGAGTTAATCCTAGCAATGTCTCGTACTTCCTTCGTGTGTGTGTGTGATGAGACGGTGAGAACTAATTACACCGGATTTAGGTTTTGATGCAGCCATAGAGTAAATTTTGACGCCTTTTAGTTTTAATAGTCAGAAATATCCACAGTATCGAAAATGTCAAACGCAATTTCGCGGGGGTGAAGACCGGCGCGCGGGGACCTTGCGGACTGAAACTCGCCACCTTGTACCACTAGTATGAGTGGTTAGACGGTAAACTCAGAAGAGGGCTGGCTTCTAGTTATTTTGTACTTTTATTATACTTTGTATTATATTCTGTTATAGAATAGAAATTAAGTAAACTATGTAGGTTAACTTCTTTAAATCAACGATGTAACACTTCGAGAAAAACCTTCGCTTGAATCTAATTGCTATCTGATTATTGAATGTTTATAGTTTTTGGACTCAAATATTTAAAAGCAGTTAGTAATTATGTCGTGATAGCCCGAGCGCAGCGAACCTGTTTCGAATTTAGACGGCCGTGCAGCCGTCTTCGAATCCAGGTGTGTAACAATGAGTTTTTTCTAACTTAAGTACATAACTATCACTGACTTTGCGCCTCGGAGTGCACGTTGAGCCGTCGGTCCCGGTTCTCATCAACAGATAGCTGTCGTTAAGATCCACCAACCCGCACTGGAGCAGGGTGGTGGATTAAGCTCCAAGCCCCTTCACCTTGAGGAGAGGCCTAAGCTGCTGCATTGAGCTATAATGGGGTGGTGAAAGTTTAAGAAATAATTAATACAATCAATATTGTATTAGAAAATACTGTTAAATAACTGATTTGTCGTAATTAGCAAACGGTTCAAACGGGATAAGAAAATTTGGTTAGAAAAATTGTCTTAATAGATCACGGGATATTTACCGTTAAATTCACATAGAACAAGTTGTAAGTTTCTGCAATAAGTAAATAAAACCAAATAAATTTTTAGTTATTGAGTTATGATTTCAAGAAATGTCCTTCACACTTATTATAAAGTCTTATTTGGTTTCAAGGCTCTGACCGGATGTCGATTGTACGTGTAGGTATAATTCCAATCAAACTTTATGGCGGATCGGAATACAACGCTTTATGCGTGCTTGCGCAGTTCAGTCATATGCCCCTCGCTCCGCTGCGTCCCGCTACACCTAAAACTGGTTACTACGACGCGACTTGTGCCTATGTTCACATCCGCCATAAGGTTTGATTGGAACTGTACATGCAGAAGAATAAGTATATAACGTCGTCTATGACCTTGAAGAATCTACATTCTATTTTGGTCGTAATTTTTTTACGTATGTATTGATTTAAATTAAAACAGAACTCTGTACTTATTTTTGTGCACGTAATCATGAAAAATTAGTTTAATCGCTCTTTGCACTATACAAGAATTTTTATTTTGTAGAGGAAATTTTACAAAATATTTGTTTTTATCAACAAATAGATTTCCTGTACGTAGTTTATATTTGAAGCAAAGTTAAGTTTGTTTTCGATCAATAACTACAGCAAGCAACAAACGTTCAACGCAGCGCCAAGCACTTATTGTACGAAATTGTTCCTCCATTTTAGTAGATAGTATTATTAAGTTTACTCTTGTGTCGGAACGTGTATGTCGTGCTTTGTAGTGTAACGAAAAAGCTTGGTAAGAACTTAAAAATTTCTTTTACATTTCATCCTTTCTATATACCTACTCGTATGTTAAAGTGACCACTCGTAAGTTGATTTTCACATGTATAAGAAAATTGAATAATTTTATTTGTGGCAAAAATACTTAAAATTGATTTTATATATTTAATTAGAAAATTTATATAGAAGGCATGAATTACATGTATATGAATACAATTCACTAATAAAAAAATAAATTATATACCCAAAAATTATACGCAATGTCTTAGGTTAAAACCAATGCAATTTTCAAAATCACTAATATCAGGGAAATTAATGAAACAAAATTTCAGATTTAACATTATATTACTCTAAGTTTAAACGGTTACTAATAAAATAACACAGATGAAAAAAATTACAAATGTCGCCACAGAAGACATGTTTATTTACTCATGTAAATCCCTAAGACGTTGCGCAACTTGTATTCAAATGTAGGAAATGAATGGATCTAACATTTCGTAGGTCCCCAAAACCCGAGTATGAATATTTGAAACGGGTTAATTGAATACTCAAAAGCTATTATTGTGTTGACACTATCTGTGAGAACCTATTATTTAGGTATTTATCGCTTAAAAGGGAAATGATGTAATGATTTAATAATACGTGGGCTTAATACGTATATTCTACGTATGCTAAATGATTATACATATATAGTTACTTTGATAAGACATGAGGTATATACACAGAATGTAGATTGAACTAAATTATAAACCTAGATACAGAAGTTTATCGCTAGTTTCTCAAAACGCCAAATACCCACTATAAAGTTTTGTTTATAACAATTTCAGATAGTGACAGGTACATGTCACGTAGGTTTTGTATTAAGTACCTATAGTAAATAATAATATAAGAATAAGAATACTTGCCATCCACGCCATCTAGTCCCAAAGTAAGCAAGTATTATGCTTATATAATATGGGGTGCTAGAACTGGTAAACATACTTAAATATTCATTTTATGAAGTTTCGTTCTAACAATTTCAGATTCATGTCACGTAGGTTTTGTTTTTAAGTAGGTACCTATAGTAAATAATTATATAAGAATAATAATACTTGGGACATCCCAAACAGCGCCATCTAGTCCCAAAGTAAGCAAGTATTATGCTCATATTATGGGGTGCTAGAACTGGTAAACATACTTAAATATTCATTTTATAAAGTTTCGTTCTAACAATTTCAGATAATGACAGGTACATGTCACGTAGGTTTTGTTTTTAAGTAGGTACCTATCTATATTAATAAAATTGAAGTGTCTGTCTGTCTGTCTGTCTGTCTGTCTGTCTGTTCCGGCTAATCTCCGAAACGGCTAAACCGATTGCAATGAAACTATGCAGACGTACAGAGGGCATTACTAGGGGTGACATGGGCTACTTTTTGTTTGTCTGTCTGTCCATCTGTTTGTCTGTTTGAGCTGATCTCAGAAACGGCTGAACCGATTTCAATGAAACTTGGCAGACGTGCAGAGGTTATTATCAGGGGTGACATAAGCTGATTTTTGTTTGTCTGTCTGTCCGTCTGTCTGTCTGTTCGAGCTAATCTCCGAAACGGCTAAACCGATTTCAAGGAAACTTGGCAGACATGCAAAGGGCATAATCGGAGGTGACATAAGCTGTTTTTTGTATGTCTGTCTGCCAATCTGTCTATCTGTTCCGGCTTATCTCCGAAACGGCTAACGTGATTTCAATGAAACTTTGCAGACGTACAGAGGGCATTACCGGGGATGACATAGGTTATCGTGTTGGTACTCAAACTTCATGTTTTGGCGAGGTCTGTGTGACCACGTGACCAAATTTTTAAAAGCTTATATTTTCGAAACTATCAATCGCAGACCTATCGTGTTGGTACTCAAACTTCATGTTTTGGCGAGGCCTGTGTGACCACGTGACCAAATTTTTAAAAACTTATATTTTCTAAACTATCAATCGCAGACCTATCGTGTTGGTACTCAAACTTGATATTTTGGCGAGATCTATGTGACCACGTGACCAAATTTTTAAAAGCTTATATTTTCGAAACCGTCAATCGCAGACCTGTCGTGTTGGTACTCAAACTTGATGTTTTGGTGAGTTCTAAGTTTTTACTTCTATCGGCAGTCCCTATAACTGCCAACAAGTTTTTTGTCTGTTTGTCTGTTCCGGCTAATCCCCTAAACGGCTGAACCGATTTAAATGAAACTTTGCAGAGATACAGAGGGCATTACCGGGGGTGAGACACAGGCTACTTTTTGTTTGTCTGTCTGTCTATCTATATGTATGTTCGAGCTAAACTTTTAAAGATTTAAATGAAACGATGCAGTCATTAAAAATAGATTGTCAGAAGTGATATAGGTAACTTTTCGTCCGTGTGGTTGTCTGTCTGTCTTTTTGTTCCAGCTAATCTCCAAAACGACTAAATCATTTCTATGAATCTTTGCAGACATAAAAAGGTTATCAGGATAGTGACATAAGTTGGTTTTTGTCTGTGTGTTTATTTATCTGTTTGTTCGGGCTAATCGTCAAAACGGCTAATCATATTTTACTGAAATTTTCCAAACTTAAAAAGCTCGTTGTCAAGAGTAAAAAGCATTTTTTATATACATATAAAAAACTGTAGTGTTTGTTAGTATGTCTGTCTGTTATCATTAATCTTCAAAACGGCTGACTGATTTTGGGACCGACTTTGGGGATAACTATTCTTCATGCTAAAATAGCTAAAATGGATTTTTACGATATTAGATATAGAGATTTCTTAGGCAGTTAAGTTTCAGAATGTTCTAGCAAGTGCTACAGTGTTCTAGAGCGTCGCGTTCCTGTACCTGTCCCGGTACAACTGTGTAGTCCACGCGAGCGAAGCCCGCGGGCGAAAAGCTAGTAGTAAATAATTATATAAGAATAATAATACTTGGGACATCCCACACAGCGCCATCTAGTCCCAAAGTAAGCAAGTATTATGCTCATATTATGGGGTGCTGGAACTGGTAAACATACTTAAATATTCATTTTTTATTTAGTTATAATAAGCATGTATTCACAAGGTGAAATTTTAACAACCATCCAAATTTTAATGTAATGATCTTTGATAAGATAAGTATCGTTCAATACAAAATTATTGAAATCTAATTACACAAACCCATCCCGGAAAAACCAATAACTCTACTCACCTTTCACGGCCGCTGTAAGCCCCGCCTCGTGTCGGGCTAGAGGTCTCGGGCGTGTTATAAAATAACACTGTAGATAAAATAATTTGTTATGAAAATGCAACATATATTTTTTATTTACGTAATGAGATCTATTGGTGATACCTAATGTCTAGATTTTTTTTGGATGGGTGTATATATACATATATAGGATGAAATTTTAACAACCATTCAAAAAAAAATCTGCGTGCTATATACGTACGGAACAAAAGACATGTTCATGCACACAAATACTTGTCCCAGGCGGGAATCGAAGCCGCAATATATGTAGATTAATACGGCAGAATGTCACATAAGTTTCGGTTTACGGAGCACCGTACAATGATATTCGACGCGATTTTTGTTTCGGTCGCAAGCGAAATGAGTTATCGCTATTGGCAGAATGAAAACGCATGTCAGAGTACTGCTCTCGCAACATATCCGATGCTTCTTCCGCTCAGCGATCTTCTCGTCTGTCTTCAAAATACGAACGTTTAACGTTACCAGGTCGAGTAGTCAGGAATGTTAGTCGGAATTCTGGAGCCGGATATTCTTTTCACCCCGTTCCCTATTTATACCCTAGCCACTACCGTACCCGAGGATAGCAGGTTCTCGAAGCCTCTTTTATCTGTTTGTATTATTTGACGATGGTTTCGCCGTAACTCACCACGCTTGGTTAGTACGGGTTGGTAGAAATACTTTTACTCAGGTGGATCACTTCTCCCCGTTGCCCTGAGGACCGGTTTAGTTGGATTTTATGACAAGCTTCTCTGTCGACGGTGGAAATTAGTAGATATTCTTTTTCCATGGTCGCATGAATTTTCTATGGAATAGAATTTGTAACGAAGAAATTCACAGAAGGACTGAAGTGACGGACATAGCTGGCAGAAATAGCAATCTGAAATGACAATGGCCACAACGCCCGCAGAACTGATAACCGCTGGGGAAGAAAGGTTCTCGAGTGGCGACCATGTACCCGACACATAGCGTGAGAGGGTCTCCCATTAGATGGCCTGACGACATGGTATAGGTGGCGGCCGTTAGTTACAGGTGGCCTAAAACCGTATATAATGGAGATCTAGGAGGGATGCCTATGTCCAGCAATGAAGGTCCTGCGGCTGAAATGATAATGATAAATCGTTATATCCAGTTACTTAAATTTTACTACTAGCCATTTGTCGTATTGTTGGTATTATTGACAGTACGCAAAAACGTTTTTTTATAATAGATACCTTAATCATCTCACCGAAATTATTTTTAATTATTTTAATTAAAGCTTTTGCCTATGTCCTCGTCCGAGTGGAATAACTAAATTTCCCCATAATTATATTATCTTGTTCCCGTTCTAAAATAGCCCAATAGACCAAGCGCAACGAACCTGTCTCAAATTTATAAGGCCATAGGGCCAAGGTTCGAATCCCGGCGTATACCAATTAGTTTTTCTGACTTAAGTACATAACTATCACTCTCCGACTCCGTGCCTCGGAGAGCACGTTAAGCAGTCGATTCCGGGCGCTGTCAATAAATAACGGTCGTTACAATCCCCAACCCGCAGTGGAGCAACGTGGTGGATTTAAGCTCTAACCCCCCCCCCCCCCCCTCACTCTGGGGGAGGCCTAAGCCTGGGGTAAAAATGGACTAATGAAGTGAAGAAGTTCCCGTTCTCGTAGTCCTATAATTTCTGAAGTGCAATTATACGAATATTTTAAATACTTATTATATTTTATAAATTTAACTCTCTCATTTGTTACGTCATTTACTCAGTTCATATCTACAATCATGCGTAATAAATCGTCGTGTTTTAAAACATTTCTCTTTTTTCTTTAAAAGGTAAAAGCTAGACATTTTACTTTCAGCTCTGCTTCTAAAAATAGCAGCGTAATGATATGTACCCGATACTTTAAAGTCAAACTATAAGTTTATTGTATTTAAAATTGACATCTTATCAACTCATTGCTTCTTGAGTTATGAACATAAATATTAATAAATAGACGAAATAATTTAAAATGATATTTTAGGGTTCAAGTATAGCTAATTATTTCTGTACACATCTTCGGTGCACAGATATCACTCCCTTACAGTTTTTTTTTTTTTTTTTAAATTATCGAGTTACGTAATCAAAATGCACCAAAATGTGATCTTGTAATTTTGTCATGTTCCCGTCCTTCTGTGATTTTCGACCTATCCAAATTTTGCATGTAAATTCGTCATTCACGATGACATAAATATTTTTTAATTTTTTAAATTCATAAAATAGGGATAAAACATTTTTTTCTATGCGTCCTATCAAATGAAATGTTATTTACATTGATATTTTCAAAAGTGATTTTGCAACAAATTACTAACAACATAAATGAAAAACCAAGAAACAATGTATGAAATCTCTTATAAGAATTAAATTAAAATAAAATAAAAATACATATACTGTTACCACAACAACCTATACCAGTTAATATAGTTTTAAAAGTATTGTGAATTCCGTACTATAACAAAAAATGGAAAACTAGTTTGGCTAGTATTACCTTATTCGGTGAAACCCTACCCAGTAGGATTTTTTATTCATCCTGCTTGCCTTACTGAATGTGGGGAGGGATAATACTGTATAAATAAAGACTTTTTATCTTTATGTTCTATTTTGTAGCGTGGATATCTAAAAGAGAGAGACCTTTCTGGCATTTTTGTACATTTAGAAAATTGTACATAATAATTTGGTAAATAACGAAATTAAACAAGTTAGAAAATAATAACACATTATTTTTAATAGTATAAAGTTATAAAATACGTTCAATTTCTTTGATTTTGAATAAAATTATAAGAGATCGCTCGCCTAGTATGTACTACACTTTTTGTTTTGGGACTATATATCGTTTATAATTTGACGACCGCTTGGTCTAGTGGGTAGCGACCCTGCCTACAAAGCTGGAGGTCCCGGATTCGAATCCCAGATCAGGTCAGTATTTATATGATGAATATTGATACTGGTACCGGATCTTGGTTGTTATATGTATGTGGTGTCTTCGCTAGTTACCCAAAACACAAGCTAATGCTTAGTTTGGGGCCTAGACGTTGTTGTACTGTATACGTTATTAAAAAATAAAATAAAAATTATTTAGTTTTCAAAAAAGTAAACATGAGGTTTAATAAGCTTCATTTATCATTTTTAGGCTTTCGTACCCAAAAGACAAAAAGGGGCTGTTGCTGTCACTCTGCTGTCTATCTGCCCATCTGTTTTTGTGCATACATGAAAAAGGATCCGAAAAAAATTTGTCATGCCCTTGCATGTGGGGTATCATTGTCTAAAACTCATTGAGCACACATTTTAAAATGTTTTTTAATATAAAAAAGCTAAGGAATTATTGTTATGAGTCATCTCAAAAAACCAAACCAGTTAGGAACTTGTGATTGCTGTTTACTATGTGCCGTATATTATATTTTTAAATAACAAGTTATAAAAATCCGATTCTTAATGTATGTTGTAAGTTGTAACCAAAAGAAAAACATTTCTCTTTTTACGGACTGTTGCGATATCTAGCTCGAAAACAGAATATTTCATGTAATGTTTTGACATAAAATCGAATATTGAACTAAAAACGAACTATTTTTTGGGTAGTTTCACACAAGTAAAAGTAGACTATCGACAGCTGTGGATAAGTCAAAAAACATGAAACTTTTTATTTTAATTAAGGTAAAATATTGTTTTGAAACCTTTAAAAAAATATCTTGAAATAAAAGCAAAGTGGTGTATACTTTTCTTAACTTAAATCAATAAATTACTTCTTCGTCAAGGACAATTAAAGAGCGACACACACTTTTTCTTTAATTATACGAAATGCAAATACATTCAATATCTATATGATGTTATATGAAATGAAATTTTAGAATGTTTATTTTTTTCTCCTATATATATGAATTAAATATGTGGGTCACACAAAATTTTACTTTACAGTTAATATTTCAAAAACATCAAGAGATGTACACTTAATCAGCGGCGTATATTTTTTTGCTTACATTTTTGTTGTGCAGAGGAAATATCTCTGAAACGCGTCAGTGGGGAATCGCAGCAGCCGACACCAAGCGACACGATCACATGAGGACTTTGTGATACTTGCTCCAAAGTGTATAGTTAACTATTGAATGATATTGGTTAATTACCATGACGTAGCTCAGTTTATTTTATGATGATTGCGTCCATAAAGAGTGAGTATGGCTGGCATCCCGACACACCTTATTTCTCTGATCCGCAATCTCTATGAATCTGGTTATGGCAATGTAAGGATGGGGAACATAACGTTACATCGGTTTAAATTTGTAAAGGGAGTGCGACAGAGATGCGTGATATCCCCGACCCTCTACAACATATATGATAATGAGAGTCGACAGATTCAAAACCATGCAATGGACTTCGGTTCTGGACAATTACCGTCGAGTCGAGTCGAATTATCACACACCGACGAGGAGTTCCAATACCTGGGTTCCGCCGTAAACAACAAAGAAGAGAGGGAGTCCGAAATACGTCGACGCATTGGAATGGCAAAAACAGCAATGGGGTCATTGCTGAGCAAGATGTTAAGAGACAGCAATATCTCGAAGCGAACCAAGACCAGCATTGTTCGCACGCTTGTCTTCTCCATTTTCCTTTACGGTGCAGAAGCATGGACCCTAAAATCCACAAACAGAAATAGGATAGATGCGTTCGAGATATGGTGCTGGTGACGATTGCTGCGGATTTCCTGGAAGGACCATCGGACTAACGTTTCGATACGAAAGGAGCTTAACATCGAAAAAGAGCAGACACTCGTGACAGGCTGCTTGCGACGAATGCTCCAGTTTTTTGGCACATAGCCAGGAAAAGTAGCGATAACCTGGAGAAGCTGGTTGTGACCGGAAGAATGGAGGGCAAAAGACCGACCGACGGTATGCAGTTCGAAACGGTGGTCGCATCAGGTGACCGAACATCTGGATGTTCCGATCAGCACATCTCAGCACTACGTAACAGACCGAAACAAGTGGAGGAGGATTGTGGACAGAATGCGTTGGCGAGGAAGCTCAACCCTGAGGAAGCGATCAAGAAGAAGAGATGTCCATAAAGATTTTTTTTCTGTGTGGTATGGTCTTAATTGTAATTGTTTTTTAAGAAAAAAATTGTGAATCAGAAAAGGATTGTAACCTACTTTTGTATGTGAATTTTCGTTATGTTATTTAGTTGGAGAAACGAAAAAAATTGTCATTAAGGTCCAAATTTGCTTGCCAATCCGTATTTCACGTTAAACATCAAAGCAAAACAATTGTATAAGTTACTTGCCGTCGCCTTGACTATAATATCTCTGTATAAGACTGTAAAAAAATAACATCGTTTCGTTGCTTCGTTATGACTTTTAAAAAGGACACATTTGAGTCACAAAGGAATTTCAAACGCTTCGAACGGTGCAATGAATGACGTCATTTAGTTGCTTTGTTGCGATGGAAATAAACAATTTGCGTTTTATTTATACAAAAATGGTAAACTTTACCGTTGTATAGTATAATTTATCATAAATGTGCAATAAAATTTAGGAGGTAATAATTTCAATGAAACATACGCAAAAAGTCTCCACAGATCATAATTCAATTACAATAATTTTAAATTTTAGCTTAAACTTAAGTTTGTTGACCTCTATCTAGGATACAGCTTTCAAAATACACCTCAGACAAACATATATGAAAAATATATACGGTAAACTTATTATTTGAGGTTTTACGCACATCCTTATTGTAAATTGAACATACACTTACGATACTGTTCAGTGCGCAATGAAGTTTTATTTTTAATTACCCGTGTGGATTACCCGGAATTTAGGGAATTTATTACAACAGATGTCGAAGAAACCGTTTTGACGAAAAATAAAACAAATTATGATTATTAAATAGATTTACATTGCTTACAGTAACTGGATCATCGACGATGGAGTGGAACGAAATGTATTAATTTTGATCCAGTGTCGTTCCAGCGGTTTTAACCAACGATACTGGAACCAGCTAATCTTTTGGACACTTAAATGCTACAGTCACAAATTGAATTTATTGAGTTGATGAATTTCGGATTCTCTGTAAATCATGGTTATGTGCTAAAGTCATGCAAAAATCAATCAGTTTCGAAATTTTTTTTATTCCAACACGACGCAGCGGAGGATAAGTCTCAGTTCTATGTGTTCCCCTACACTTAAAAGCGATAAATACGGTATCGTATTGTAACGGTTGTCTGTCTGTCTGTCATAACTTCATAGTTCATACATAATAGAAAAAAATTTATAGGTACGTTTTTTTATTACTTTTTAAAGCCCTCGGTATGATCTCACACCTGTAAAAAACTAAAAACAATTCTATACTCCTCCCCGAAGAAAGTGTTGATGGAAAAAGTTTGCGTTAATCGTTCCTTTGGGGGTAAGTTTACCTTATGATACATATGCGCTATCTTCGTACTTTATTAAAAGCGCGTTTACGCCGAGCACACAACGAGCACGTTATCGGTTTTTTGACGTACACAAAAGGATTCGCGGCAGGCTCGCAGAGTGCTTGTGGACACGATAAAGTATACACATGCGCGATGACAAACGATCATTCGTTTTGAAAATGTCCGGTAACTTTTTACCACTTCAAAATTTATAATAATTTTCCACATTCTTGCTTAGATCAATTTTTATATTAATTGTTGAAGAGGTCTATCATCTCGTCCTTCTAGCATTTAAAAAAAAATATTGGATTTTAAAGCCGGCCGCAAACATACGATAGTCGGAAACTGTCGTCTGATACGGAAACCTGAAACTCTAAATAAGATAGGTTTATATGGTGTACACCGCACACATCCGATTCGATCACAGGTCCTACGTTTGAGTCGCAGAATGCCGCTGTGAACCAAATAAAATCGGATATGATTAATTGTACGCGTGCGATTTGTCCTAATACTTAGTCAATGGCTCGTTGTTCGTTCACTAGACGCCACGAACCGCTCGACTCGGGTCGTGTTCACCTCGTGTTCGGCTCACGTAGCATAGACGCGTCTAAACGTAATGAAAGAATCTTAGGCACATATTATATTACATTCATTACGCCGGCTGTACTGTACAGCCAGAGACAACGGTATACGTATAAAATAGAAGGCATTTCCTCCTTTCCTATTATTAGTCTCGCCTCCGCTCGGCGAGTGTGTACAGCTACCGTTACAGTTTTTTATCACATAAGGTGGCCTTTTTTTCTTAATATTATTATCGCATTGAACAGGCAATTTCGCAATACTCGTTCATTCGGATCGTAGCAACGCTAACCCAAGATAAATTGACATTTTGCTGTGAAGTAGAAATAATATATAAAAAACCTACTTATGTATAGGAACATCTACTTCCCTTATCTTATGGAACAAAATTAACAGCACTCAATTGATTAGTAGAGGCGCACCCTCTGATATTCAAACAACAAGAGTCGCCTCACTCTTCAAATATGGAAAAAAAATGATAAATAAAAAACGATTTTAAGATCATGTGAAAAGAGTTAAAACTTTTTTGAATTCCGCAGCTCGAAAGGAAAACAGGAACCCTGATAGGATCGTTGTCCGTCTGTTTGTCCATCTCTCTGTCTATTAAGAGACTCGTGGTGATAACAAGTTCAAATTAATATGTATCAAGCACATAGGTCTACGGTCCCTTGGAGCTGTAAAAAAACCAACTTTCCAATCGAATTACCCAATAATGAAATAAGGCCATTAATGATGCATACTCGCAAGTAAATCAAAAGCTATTGGCTACTTTCCGTTGACAGAATCATGAAATTTAGCAAGAAGTAAATTCTTTCAACCCAAGTAAAGGGATAAATCTGAGAATCGGTAATTTGTAGCTCTATCACGTAAAAAATATTATAGTTTTTAAAGTGAAATATGCGTTTAAGTGGTATTCTGGCGGCGTTTATAACTGTTTATAACAAATTAGTTTATAACTGTATGAAACCCCCGGGGCGCGAGTTCAACTCGCACTTGGAAGGTTTTTTTTGCGAAGAAAATTATCATT
This sequence comes from Luffia ferchaultella, assembly GCA_949709985.1. NCBI lineage: Eukaryota > Metazoa > Arthropoda > Insecta > Lepidoptera > Psychidae > Luffia > Luffia ferchaultella. Next base: position 8,854,971 of record OX453245.1, on the reverse strand, counting down.
GTAACCCTCTCGTTTGCAGTTGGCATAGATAGTCCCGTTAACAACTCTTCACATTCTTAAATAGCCATTTTGATTTACGAATATATCTCAATTATTTATTTTTGTTGAGATGCATTTTTATACAATATTAATTAATTGGCATTTCATTCCTTTTATAAAGACATGCCAGTTATATCCAAAGCGTGTCGATATAATTCTATACATAAAATTAAAATTGTATTTACTATAAACAAGCTGTTATAATAGAATAACTTTGTGGTGCCATATGTTAATATTTTAATACTAAAGGATACTAAAAGAAAAACAAAAAACACGTATTTTATTATTTTCACCAAAAATAATACCTAATAACTTGGAAAGTAATGAAAAATTCACCCGATAGATACCTAAAACTATACAAAAATATACTTAAGTTGAACAAAAATAGTAACAACTTGAATCTTTTCATTACTCGTGAAATACCGTCAGCAAATTTTGGAACAGAACATGGACAGTCACACTGGACTAAATAACCAATGACATGTGCGCGAACATGGGTGAAAGTTTTCGTTTCTATATTCCGCGTCGTAAATGTCAGCACATATACTGTTGTTAGTGAATTGTTTTTTTTTTCTTTAAATTATTTCATACTCATTAATTACAATTTCTTTTCGGCGCGAATGAATACTTAACATTGGGTACCATTAACTTTAGCTGTCATTGTAAAAGGAATAAAATCTGAACCTCGAACCTTGGATATCTCAATGGAAGTTGTAACTTTCATCACGGAGGTCAATGTGTTATGGAGGCACAGTTTTTCGCCAGGCTGCTAATGGTTACGAGTAAGATTAATCTTCCGCAATTGCCCTCTTTGCCTCCATGCCGTGCAATACAACAGATGCGACCTGCGTTGTTTATGCTCGTACATAATTACACCTGTGTGAACAGATATTAAATATTCGGATAAAACTTTAAATACTTCCAAGGTATGAGAATTTTCGTTGAAAGTGAAAAAAAGTTATTTATACATACAGTTATACACCAGCGTGGTTTTTACGATTTCGAATATCGGTTTTAATCTACATCAAAATTAATGCATATTTTTACTTCTAAACTCCTCTTTTGTACATATCTAATCTATTTTGTGAAACACAGTTCATAAATTACTTTTGTTTTGACTGTTTTGCTTCCAGAAATAGACGCGTGGCGTGCTGCGGCAGTATTTACCACAACAATCTATGTAAAACGAGTTAGACGACCGTTGAACCTAGATTATTGTTACAATACAAATCGTTGTTTTAAAAAAAAAACAATTATGTCTAATTTTTTTATGTTTCATACTAAAAAGTTTTTTGAAAGTTCTTGATTTTTCATATTTTTTGTATGTGTTTTCACATTACCTTTTCCAATGTAATCCCACGCGAAACGTATAGTGTGTAAAGACCTACTTACAATTTAAAAGTTGCACTTTAGGATGGATAATAAAATCACAGAAAAAAAGCCACTCTTAAATCTTTTTCAACCGCGTTCCGCTCATCTGTTCATTAAGAATTTCAAATAATTCCAAACTTTACCTATTTTAATTATAGTTTCCTTTAAACAAACATTATAAAGTTTGCAACGTATTTAAAGAGGTATATTTCTAAAGCGTGAACAAACGTAAAGTAAAGCCATTAATTGAATAAACGTCGAGAACAACAAACTTGTTATTGAAAGCCGACCTCGTGTGCTAAGGGTTAAACCGCTACCCGTGTCCGCGACGCCAACTTTATACAAATTCTAGTTGATGACTAAGCCTATCGGACAGCCGATGGGCAATTTATCACAATATACTGGACGTTTGTGCGGATGAGTTAGCGGAATCGGCACGCCCACCCATCTCTATTGATCGGGCAAACAAATTTTCCAAGTGAGAATTTTATTAATGGGCCGCCTTAATGCGAGAACAAACATAGAGCACTTCGTCGGCGGCGAATAATGTGGGAAATTGTTTCTCCGTGGCTGAGTTTACTCTTGTACGCTTCGGTTTTAATGGCGATTTATAATTTACGACTCATTTAATTTATTCCTAGATTACAAAAATTTAGTGTAAGTGAAATAGCTTTCTTTGAAATAGCATTTTGAATGAAGATAGCATGCACTTTTGATCTCTAATACAAAGACCTGAGTTGTAGCGCATTGTGTCACATATCAAGAGAAAGCTCTTGAACAATTTATCATTTTCATATATTGGCAGATAGCTGTCGTGTATCTCTTTTTCTGATTGTTTGTTCCAATTTTACCATTGTGGATATTACAAGGCCATGTAACTATTTCGTCTGGCTTAATAATTTTAAATAACAAAGTTACCCACGATATTATTCTACTTCATCATTTATCTCACGGAAATGACGTTTAGATATGTCAAACTGTGCCTGAAAAATTATGTTGCCTTACTTATACCGAGTATATTTTTCTGAATTCCAAACATTCTCATCGTGTGATATTCCCTTCATACAATTGCAGATGTGATTTGATTCTATTATTAGGTCGGATCGAGTTTATTCCAGCAATGACACAGTATGGAGATATAGGATAAGAATTTCGTAGGACATTAATTTGCATTTTTATGAAAACCTGAAATATATTTTTCAGACAAAAAAATTAATTAAATGTGTATTGTTAATGTCAAACTTAAATTTATTATTTCTAACTAGTTAATACATCACATACAGATCGGTTCTCACCATAGGTAAGGTATGAGCCAACTTTAACTCAAACGAAAACAAAGAAAGCCTATGAAAAAGACTGTTATGATTATGTTAGGGCACTATGGAGTTATGGACCACTTAGCCTAGTGGGTAGCGACCCTGCCTACGAAGCTGGAGGTCCCCGGTTCGAATCCCAGGTCGGGTCAGTATTAATATGATGAATATTGATACTGGTACCGGGTCTTGGTTGTTATATGTGTGTGGTGTCTTCGCAAAAATATTTATATATGTATATATTATAAAGAGTATTTAAGTATGTTTATCAGTTGTCTAGTAACCCATAACACAAGCATAATACTTGCTTACTTTGGGACTAGATGACGCTGTGTAGGAAGTCTTGTGTATTATTATTATATTATTATATATAGCGATTCGTCACAAAAATTAGCGGACCATGGGGACAATTCTCGTTTCGCACGACAAAGAGTCTCATATGACTTTTTTCCGTCTAGAATGAAAAATGTCAAATGATAACAAATATTCTCAGTGTCAACCACATAAAAAATTTCAAACGAACGTCGTGTGACATGTATCACATGATCGGAACCATACGACATCAAATGTCACATGTGAAATCATAGTGAATTGTGTCTTGGAATAGAAGTTAGTTGGCTTTTAAACAATTTTCTTATATTCTGAAAAACATAATGGCAAAGGCTAATTTTACAAGTCTTGCATTTTAAAATTTCATTGGTGTTGAAAAAGTAGAAAATGAACTATACTGGGAAGGCGAAGAAATCCATCGACTATGCATTCATTTCATAAATTAACCATTAGCATATTTTATTTCGATATAATAGGCAATTTTAAGAAACTGAATTGCATAAAAATGGTTTTAGATAGGTATCTACTTAAATATATTATTATATTGAAGATTGTTAGAGTGTGGCGTCATCGGGTGGAATTATAAGTTTAGCCCTTGCCGTCGCAAATTTTATTCAAATCAGTTTCTTAAAATTGCCTATTCTTTCGAAATAAAATATAACGTACTTTAGTTAAAAAATTTGGGAATGGTTAATTAATTGAAAGAAAGTTGGTTCCATACTTACTTGCGACTCTTAGCATGCGACGATAATTTTTCACGGAAGTTTATTGTAACTACGGATTGGCAGATAGTCCGTGGCAGAGGCCCGAAATTACACCCTGTTCCGCATTTGAGTTATTTCAACGCTCAACATAGAAATACTTAATTAATAAATTAAATTAATAATGAAATTAATAAATAATAATTAAAGTTTTGTGATAAACTGAAAAAATAATAACATATATTATTTTTAATAATTCCTCACAACCGAAATTTTTTTAACTGCAACTCTATCTTTATAATTAAACGTAACATTAGGTGAAATTCTACCATATGCTAAACACGTGATTCAATCTGAGTCAATCATATTTCATATAACATTAAATTTTCATGTGACAATATTTCCGTAGGGTGTTGAGGACACAGAATTTACAGCTCACACGACGGTATTTGACTATTATCAATTTATATTATATTCATTAGGAAATATACAAATAGACTTTATACGATAACAAAATTTATGAATAAAATTATATTCAGTTGAAAAATATGGAAATTATAAACTACTCAAATTTTATCTCTGTCTCTTTCATGTAGAACGATATTTAACATTATTTTAAATGGCTTGACTTCACACATTAGTACGCGGTGCATTATTGCCGTATCTGTCTAATAGAACATTTTCAACATTCACAATTGTTAATAACGATTTATTTTTTAAATTAATTCACTGTTTTGATGTATTTAGAAAACTCTTTAAAACTAAATATTTAAAAAAAGTCAACTAGCCCACTATCACCAAATACCGTTTGACAAATTTCATAAGATGAAACTGTCGAACGAAACAAGAATCGGTCTCTATGTGTGACTATGGTGATGCCGTATCCATGTAATATTATATCTATGATTAATAATAATAACTTTACCCTTTAAGAATATCAAGATGTGTTTTTTTATTATTTATTACATCTACTTTTTTTTGTTTAAAAAATACAAGGGACAACGAAACACCGCGGGCTCACTGGTTATTTTTTAATTAGCTCGTAAATTATGACGAATTTCTAATTCTTCTGTGAAACTTTAAAGGAGATTTATTTACGTTTATTATAAATATTTTAAAATGAGAAATTTTATGTAAAAAATATTATCTTGCTTCTCATCGTTATCGGAGCGTTATGAGAGGGGCTCGCCAAGGGACAATCTTAATTCCATTGTTCTACTTAAATGAGGGGAGGCGGATATTAGAGAGGCGAATCAACGCGTTTCCGAGTTGAAAAATGATATTTGCCGCGGAACTCTATTATACAATTTACGTTGTGCCCTTTTCTACTTTCAGCTGAATAATATTATATTGCAGAATTAAAAAGTGACTAATGTAAGCTGTTAGTTTTATTTAAAGTAAATTTTAGTACCTAAAGCCAAGTAGTGAAATATTTTTAATTATTTAGAATATTTGAATTTATTACGTATTTGATTTATTTATTAATAAATAGTTATCATTGTGATAATGTTTCTCAACTTATCCTTTTCGAGTCACGTATCCTAAAATGGTATACTGAGTTAGGTTAATATATACAAATAGGTTTATACAAGGACTTGCTATTAGATTAAGGACAAAATAATAATTAGAAATTATGAAAAAAAGAATTTATTTAATCGAAATATTTATCCATATTCCCTAAACATTTATGCTTTCTAATAGGCAGATCATGAATACCTTTAAGACAGAACTCTGGGGAACAAGGCTTAACAAATTTCGTAAAAGCGATTTCTGATGCTTCTCGAGAACATAATTTTTAGGGTTCAACTATAGGTATCATGCTTGGATTAGATTTGTACAACTATATAGTCAAAGTCATTTCGTGTTCCTGTTAGGTGTGCCTTTAGTGTGGTCCATTATTTATTTTTATTAATTTTCAATTTAGAACACAGTGGCTTTTATTTGAAAAACTTCCAATTCAAAAACTTTCAACATGAGGATTTTATTTTCATGTTATCATTCAAACTCCGTTATTAACGTAAACCTCGCATTATTTCCCCACTCTTCACCCATTTTATGGGTTAAGTTTCGAAAAATATATTTATAATTCTGTGGATTATGCTATTATTCTAATTCTTAAAATGTTTGAATTCATTTTAGAGGCATTTAGAAAAGAGAAAATACCGTAAAATATAAAAAAATATTTTTTAAATAAATGTTTTGTTCAAATATTTAATGCATTTTTCTGTATTTAATAATTTAATTTCAAATATCATTTTAATTATATTATCATTTAAGGTACTTAATAACGTATGTAATAAAATGATCTCTCACAGATATTTCTCATAAGTAAAAGAAATTCAGAAAGGAGAAAAATACCAGATGTCAGTGAAAAACTTTAACGCAAGAAAACGTGAATGGCGACGAACGTTCTTCTGGAAAGTTTTCAATTTTTTTTTATTCTAACTGGAAATTTCAGTTTCAAAGTGTACGCTAAAGAGAATTTTATCTGAGTGGTAGACCCCGCTTAAGTTCGATAAACTTACCTCTCGAGAGGACGAAAGTTTATCCTCGCTTGACGTATACTATATTTTTCGGCAAATACCTTGCTTGGAGTGTGGCGGCAGTTCGTTATATTAATATTCATTAAACGAGCGAAGTTCTTAATTAACCGTTTTTAAGGCATTTTCCTGTTTTAGTAAACTCTTTATATCTGGAAACACCTGCTTGTAAGACTAGAGGTCAAAGCGAACCGAGCCGAGATTAAAAAAAAACCGTTCGAAAAGAATGACGTTCTAAAGTCGGTACGGTACGGTATGAGCACGAACGGTATGACGGACGCACGGACAGACGAACAAACTACCATACCAATATTACGCTCACCGTGTCGTTATCTTTTCAAAATCATCGATTTCTCATATGGTATCAAGGGAAAGCATATTTATAGACACCTACATTATTTATGAGAGGCTTTTTCCTGCAAGGGGTATTGCGGGAAAAGGCTTGTTTAAGTATATTCATAAAAAATCAGACCGATGGTTTGATTAAAAATAGCATGTTTTATTATGGAAAAGAACCTTGATGACAACACCGCCATTAAGGCAAGGTCCCCCAGCCGATTCGCGCTCGATCACACCTGGGACTAACCGAGATCAGGATAAATAGAACGCCGAATATCGCTTAGGCGCGGAACTTCGGAAGTTCGTATAGGTTCCTAGTTTTTATTTTATTACTAAAATTAAATATTTAATATGTTTTGTTTTCATGTGGCGATGAAAAGATTTTAATTATTCGACAACCAATCGAGGAACATATTTTTCATTCGTCTTCATCATTTTAGACGCTGAACGTCCGCACCGCTGTACATAGGCCACTCCACTTGATCTCCACAACAGCTATTATTGCACCACCTGTAACCAACGGCGACCCGCCGCCTTATCAGGTGTTCAGTCCATAGTATTATTTATCAGGTCGTCAGTTAATGATTATTGTGGTTAGCATAAATTTGATTGTAAAATCTCAATTAATTTGATATGATAAAGTTTCCATGATCAGAAAGCTTTAATTAAAGAATCGAAGTATTATAATATTAGTATATTTTTCAGCGTTTTTGCATCGTTTATTTTTTTAAATGTAATATGTAATTAAACTGAAAATATTATTTAAAAACGTGCATTTTAGAGGAACTTGGCCTCAATAAAGTAAAAATCACTACAGTTTGTATTTTTTTAAATAAATTCCATTCAGAGCAAATGGACTGCAAATAATATAATTTTTACTGTGTTTTCCTTTTGTGAAAAATATACGATGCATTAAGTTACAGCTTAGCTTCGGATTTAGAGCGCTTGTTTTCCAAACAATAAACATGTTTGTGCAATTTTGTTTCGCTAGCGTCGCGAGTTTATCACAAAGGTCTGTCGGAAACGATCTCATTATTTTTATAAACGGATTTACTTTAGGCACTGACTGACATGGTTTTGGGTCTCAAACGAAATATCAGCAGTTCATTCGGATTGTTTAGACGAGAACCCTTTGCGTTGCGGCCACTAAAAAAAACTATTATCTTTCATGTGAAAGAGAGAATAATGTCCTCACAAAGAAAATATAATAGAAAATAGATCGTTACCCATTTCATAAAAGGTAACGTCTTTCGGAGCATTTCTGAGAATGTTTTTCCGCTTTAAGTAGAACGGATATATATAATTAATTGTGATTTGTGGCGGAGAAATATAAAATTAAACTGGCTTTTTGCATTAATTGAATCTGTTTCATAATTTTATATGCCTAATTGTGTTATTTATGGCTCCTACTTTTTCCTAGTAGTCTTGTTGTATTTAATTATATTGGATGCCTTAATTGGTATGTTTTACTGGTTTTGAAAGAATGTCCATCGATCATAGAGCCGGTCACAAACATGGACGGTTATCGAAATACCGCGCTGTGACAACAAAAATGTGAGCAAAAATATACACCGTTGACCAAATATACACCAGTTGGTATTTTGAAATATTTTGTGCTTACTAATTCTTATTAATTCGTACCAGTACTTACTAGAAAAGAAAATGAAGATTCTGAAATTACATTTCATGTATAGTTTTTATAGAGTGAATAGATTTGACAGCAACTTTTAGTTTTATTAGCCATAAATGTCACTTCACAGTATCGAAAATGTCAAACACAATTTCGCGGAGGTGATGACCGGCGCGCGGAGAACTCGGACTGAAACTCGCCATCTTGCATTAGCTAGCTAGACTATGAGTGGTTAGACGGTAATGGTGGTTTTTAACAAAATATTTGTACAAAACAATTTGAATAATTATTATCAAATTGCCCTCTCATATTGGGCATTTTTGATAGTGCCCGGTCATTATGAAAAATGCCCGAATTATCACTTGGTTCATAACATTGGCAATATTTTATGGCAAACATTTGCACTGGCCTTGAAACGAATCGCGAGAAAATATATCTAAAAATGGGCATAGAACAAAAATGTTGGCATTACATTTGAATACTTTTTTATGAAAATATAGACAATACTTTAGTAATTCTTTCAAATTTTATGAATGGATTTCAAAGAACAATCGATTGTTAAAAATTGATAACTGTGACGCCAGTACTACTAATTATATACGTAGCTACGATGTTCTGCGTATTACATTTGTTTGTATTGATTGAATGATTGGTCGAGTGGTTAGAGATTCACGGCCAGGACAAATATTTGTGTGCATAAACAATTTGTTCCGTGCCTGGGTGTAAAATATCTATATATGTTTATATTATAAAAATATTTAAGTATGTATGTCAATTGTCTGGTACCCATAATACAAGCTTTGTTTAGTTGGGACTAGATGGCGCTGAGTGTGATGTTCCGGATATTATTATCGTTATTGTATCACCGTCGACCGCTCCATGTAGTATGTAGACACCTCACATGAATATTTCACATTTTCTTTTTATAGCTCAGCTAATACGCCTCCGAAATTTTTTATGTTTTTTTGGTAATTAAGGACACCTATCCCTAATAAATACAAAAATTTTTAAACTATGTTGCAAAAATTTTAACAATACCGATTAGGTAATTGACGACCGCTTAGCCTAATGGGTAGCGACCCTGCCTACGAAGCTGGAGGTCCCGGGTTCGAATCCCAGGTCGGGTCAGTATTTATATGATGAATATTGATACTGGTACCGGGTCTTGGCTGTTATATGTATGTGTTGTCTTCGCTTGGTACCCAAAACACAAGCTAATGCTTAATTTGGGGCCTAGACGTTGTTGTCATGTATACGTTATTTATTATTATTATTTATTTAATTTCTAAATAACTCAAATAAAAATGCAAAAGATCGTGTCAGATATAACGAGAAGAAAACACCAACACCAATGAACCATAACTCTTTTGAAGGTTTTAACAGAATCTCATGCTGCACAAAAACAAAAACATGTATTGTTTTGACTAGAAAAACATAACTCTAAACTGCAAGAACACTTCGGAAAAAAAATTAATACTGTCTATATTTTAGTAGTGATAGCTGTTTGTTTGATATCTTAACGTAACAAACACTTGGTTGTTGCAGGTATCCATAATGTATTAAGATGGTGAGCGGTGGCGAACTCCTGAAGAGGGCATCCGCCCACAGATGATCTGGGCCGTGGCGTGATGCAATTTCTAACGGTGAACTTCCTAATCATGTTCGACGTGGTGTTCATATTTTTTCTGTTCCTGATCGCGGTGACTTGCATCATGAACTATATGCCGGGGCGCAAACAGCCCGAGGATGATGTCACCGACGATGTCATACCCCCGCCTCCGCTGTTCGATGATGACATAGACGAGCAAGGCTCCAGGGATACATACGTCATCATTCCGCCAGTTGACACAGCGAAAGCTAAACTCGCTTGTCCCGTACACGTGGTGTAGCAGGAGCTCTATTTATAAGTAAGTGTTTAAGATTTCCATTTACAAAGTAGATATACAGGTTGAAGTTTTAATGATCAGCCAAATTTTAATATTATGACCTTTGATAAAAATCCGTTGACTGTCTAGTTCCTTTTTAGTATCTTTCAATAGGAAAATAGTCAGTTAAGTCTACGTAAACCTTTCCCAAAACTACCAATGCTAGTCACCATTCACGAGGGTTTCACGAGGGCGCCAGTACACGTGCACGCGCCCCGCTCACATGCCCCATGCCTCGCCCTTTTGCTCTATGTAAGTAGAAGGTAGCAAAATTTTGTTAAAAAAATTTTATGATATAATTATTGATTATGAATATTTGACCTATATTTTTTTTACGTAATGAGGCCTATAGGTGAAACCTAACATCTAGAAAAATTTTGGCTCGTTACTAAAATCTCACCCTGTATTTGTATATGTTGCCACACTATTTTTACAACTGAGTACATTCGAGTCACAAAGTACACTGAGAAAAGTGTTAATCAAAATATATGATGGTTTACCATCAGTAGAGCAATTGATGATCGAGATCATCATAAATACGAGGAAACCGAGGAAGGAAAACTTTCCGTTATCATAGTAAAATCACGTTACAAGAACAATATTTTGCGTTGACACATTTTTTTCTTTCTTGGTATTCCTCGTTTTTAGGGTTCCGTACCCAAAGGGTTAAAAATAGCCCTCTTAAATTGCTGTGCTCTCACGGGGCGTCACATAGTATAGAAGATGATTTTGTCTGACCAACTGAAAATTGACATGTGACAATGCAATAAAGAATTGAGTTGAATTGAATTGAATTAATACCTACTCTGCTGTCCGTCCGTCTGTTTATCCGTCTGTCCCTCTGCCACCAGGCTGTATCCCATAAACCGTGATAGTTAAACTGTTGAAATTTTCACAGATGATGTATTTCTGTTATAATATATAATATAACAACAAACACTAAAAAACAGAATAAAATAAATATTCAAGGGAGGTCCCATACAACAAACTTGATTTTTTTTGCTCGTTTTTGTTTGATATTGATAACGGTAACAGGTCGACATTTGAAATATTCACAGAATATTGAGTTATATTATTCACTTAAATAATAAATAATTATATATTCACTTAAATAATAAATAAAAATATTTATAGATTGTACTGTGGTACGGAACCCTCAGTTTGTGAGTCCGACTCGCACTTGGCCCGTTTTTTTTACTATGGGGGTCATCCATTGCTCGATTGATGATGAACACGTTTCTCAGGGTATCTGCTAAGTACATAGTTTAGTAGTGTCTCGCCATAAACCAATAATTCTCGTTATACAAAATGCAATCTACCAATCATCGTATAGAGACTATTTCAGAAAACAATATTTTCTATAGTAAAATTCAATTCTAAAATATTTTTTTATTTAATATAGTGTTAAACACTATTAAAGTCCGAATTGACCCTTATGTGCTTTCTTTAATGACAAATTATAGACAGAAACTCTTCTGCATTCTTCTAAAACCGATCTGACAAATTTTAGAGACGGATATGAAGTAGTGTCTTTCACTGTTATAATCCAACCCAGTGTTCGTATGCTGAAAGAATACATTTTTTAGTTAAAAAGAACCAAAATTGTATATAAATAATTTTCTATGAAAGGAAAAACCTATATGTATTTAACTATCAGGAACTAGCTTTTTAGAAAATTTATTTATCCACATTCAAAATGAGGGTTGATTATTTTGATTAATATTTATTGATAGATAATAGCACATGTAATAATGAAAGTGCAACACACTATTTAGCTCTTGTTGTAGCAACTTTTAATGGGCTTCCTGTGATATTTTGTTAAACATAAATCTTTTTTGAAAAATGCAAACACAGAACCTTTATAATATTATCCTTGTGTAAGTCTGCCCTCTGTGGCAGAATTTTTTGTGTCTAAAACCATAATGAAGGAATTTGATATTTACAATAATCAGGATGAAAAAATTTTTATAAGATATTAAATTAATGATTATAAATATTTTCTTTCGTAGATTAAATTACCTGTGCACTCCACTAAGTGTACAGGTAATTTAATTATATGAATTATACAAAAAAAATAATAATCGTATATGACCACAAAAAAAATTATATGAATATCAAAACTTTAAAAATATTTTCAGATTTAAAAAAAAATCGATAGTTTGTTAATGAACAAGTGGTAATAAGAAACACCGACAATATTTTTTTTCTAAGTTACCGTAATTGTTTTGATTTATCTACAGAATAATGAAACCCGAGTACATTTGCATGTATTTTCAAATGTAACGTATTTTGTTACAGAGGAACGTAGGAGTTTATTACGAAGAAGCCTTATGAACACTTAGATGTCGACAAGCAAGCGTAGAATTTTGTACTAAATAGTTAATATTATATCATAAAATTTGTTGATGAGAAAGACTTGTGGTGGAAATTTGGGACTCAAAATAAGGTAACGATCTCCGTAAAGTTAATTTTCAATACATTTACTATTAATAAGGTGTTTATGACATCGAAACTTGTACCGCGATGGTATATATTACAGTACTAGGCTTTTTTATTTTACACCAATCACAAACGAGTATTCTGTTTGTAACGCATGCGTAAACTGCGAAATGCAACCCGTTCGCGTCCTTAGTTTCCGCCATATTTGAAGTATTATTTTAATCGTAAATGTATTGAAAAACGTCGTATGATGCTCGTACTCAGTAAGCTGGCTATTATAGTCTCGGTTTATTATAAGCACTCGGCTTTGCCTCGTGCCTAAAAACGCCTCGACTATAATATGCAGTTTACCGTACTTGCATCATAATGTACTATTATGTAGATTATGAGTCATTTTTTATTATCCCACTGTTGTAGTACTGAAATTGATATTTAACAAAGAAACGTATCCTTTTATTACGAGAGACGAGACAATAAGACAAAGATATATTTATCCTCACTTCTCACATTCCACTTCTGAGTTCAGTAATATTTCTACTACCGTAAGAAATTTAAAAAAAAGTGTTGAACCTTCGACTAAAATTGAAAACAGCTTAAGTTATTCGCTCTTCATTCACCAAACTGAATGCACAAAAGCACGTACTGAAGTAAGGATTGACAAATATAAAAACAACACCATTTTGGCATTTGTAATATTAGTTGTTTATTGTTAGTTACCTAATGCGGCCCGTAGAACTTCCACTTTCCCGTTTAGTCCAGTAAAAATAAAATTTTGGATTGCATTAAAGACACATTAAAAATTTCTTTTTACAATATAAATACTGCTGTTTAGTTATGCACTCATTATGCTTTGGTTGCATTATGAGTGTTGCATGTTGCGAAATACCTAAAGATGTGTTTGTCTAAATTTCACCCTTTACATTAAATAGTGGGTAGGTGACAAATTAATTGTATATCTATGGAAGCAATATGATTTTGATTTAGAAGTAATCCCCAGTAAACATCTTATAAATACTGAATATTACGTGATTTTATTTTATTTAAAAAAAAGTTAAACTTACAAAATCGCACTTATGGTGATTTTCTGTTTTTATACTCTAGATGTAAGCCATAATAGTTTATTAAATTATCACCTATGGGACTTCTCAATAACTATTAAAAAAAGTCTTTTTTGTTAATTTTTATGACGCACATTAAAGACACTCTAAATATTTTACTTAATATGAGTCAGTATTAATATTCTTCATCATAAATTAATATAATCCCTTATTTATGTCAAAAGCGTTATTCATAAAAACGAATGATTCTAAATTACCCAATAGGACAGGTAACGTACTTTTAAGTCTGACTATTTACGCATGACCTTGGTCGTCTGCCGCATCTCGCTAACATTGAGAAAAAGGGACGGCAATATCTCATATCAAGTACCTATTTTTTTGAGCTATTTGTTAAGTTAGAAGCATGTAGATCTGTGGTTAGAAGTATTATTTATATTGCATTATTATTATTCTTCATCATTATTTGATATAATCCCTTATTTATGTCAAAAGCGTTATTCATAAAAACGAATAAATCTAAAGTACCTATCCAGTATAGGTAACACCCTTTAAACAGTGACTACGCATGACCTCAGCCGTCTGCCGTATCGCGCTAACATTGTGAAATAGAAGTTGCAATATCACATATTTCTTGTGCTAAAATTTGTTTGTCGTTAATGTTAGTTAAAAGTATATTGTTAAGAATATAACTATTGCACTTAGTGTCCTTTGAAACGCCGCGCGCCGACACCTCACTGAGACAAAAAATTCACAAAGAAAGCCGCCACACGTGCCGCCGTCACCAAGGAAACCGACAGTATTAGTTATTACAGGTGCGGCGTACAAAAAAGGTCAATATAAACATTTAATTTGCTTCTTAATTTTACAAGACATTTTACAAATTTTCATAACGGGTGTAGCAAACTCGGAACCCTTATAATTTTAGAGTAATAAAAATAATAATAATAAAGTTAGATAACATTAACATTTTTTTGTAAGTTATTTTTTTTTTCAAAAGTCAATGGTATTTATGCGTTGAACAAATCTAAGTTTAGAGTCAGACCCAATGGTCGGATCTGTCTTTGTTGGCTAGGATAGAAAACAAATAATTTAAAAAAATTTAATATTTCTTATATATATATAAATACTTATAATATTTTTTTACGTACGAAAACAAAACGTTAATTTACGGGACATAATTCAATATTTGAAAGAAATACAACACATAATGTAACACCGACTTTATATGTAAGTACATATTTTAAAAATATATTTTACATTCTTTTTAAACAACAACTTAACGTTAATTTTATCTACGAGACTTAATTATATAGATATTTGCGAAATATTTATATATACATACTCGTATAAATATGTAGTGAAATTATTTTTGCAAGGACGACTTTAATGTCCTATAACTTCTTTATTTGTAGATATATTTTTATAATTCACACTTTTGTTTTATTTAGCTTAAATTTTAATAATAGCGAACAAAAAAAAATTTTAAACCTCTCTATTGTACTATTTACTTAAAACATGTTTACTTGCCATTCTTTACACACGAAAACAAAGCGTCTCGAGGAACATAAAGCGTGGTGATCTCTTTTTTGTGCTCAAACCTCATTAATATTATAAATGCAAAAGTTTGTATGTATGGATGTCTGGATGTTTGTTGCTCTTTTACGCAAAAACTATTAAATGAATTTTAATGAAACTTTAAAAAATATAGCGTATACATCAGAATAACACATAGGTTATAATTTATAAAGATACTGGCTTTCTGTCTGTGCACTCCACTCGCGTGGACTACACAGTTACACGATGATTTTATAAATTCTTTCACCTATAGAAAGCTACATTATAAGTGAGTAACATGGGCTATATTTTAATCTCAAACCAGCTTTCCGCCTGCGGCTCCGCTCGTATGGACTACACGGTAGTACCGGAACGGCTACAATTTTTCACATAGATATAGTTTATAAACTGAAAAATGACATAGGCTACTTTTTATTCTGGAAAAAGGGGTCCCGGTACGACTGCGTAGTCCATGCGAGCGGAGGCGCGGGCGGAAAGTTAGTTAAGTTACTAAATAAAGCAAGGTGCGGTGCGGGCAAACGGCCCGCAATTATTGCTTCGACGTAACCCGCCCCGCGCCACACCGCATCGCCCGCCGCGTACCAAGTAGGTTTTTAATAATTATTTTTGTAAAATAGCTTGTAACGCTCAACAGATGGATAAGGGATTTCTTTTAATTAAAGTTAAAGATAATTATTGGAGTATAAATATACAAAAATATTCAAGGTGTAATTAATGCTAGGACCCAAAAATTAAATAAATTTTCACCAAAAAAAAAGTAATGTAGTCACGTAGGTGATAATTTATTATATTGTATACAGTACATATTTACATGAAGTGTCAAATTATCGCCAAACCAAAAATTATTGTTTTGGAGTTATCATTTATTTTATATAAATATATAATTACCTACCACATATTGTGAATAAACCTGGGGATTCTTCTGAATTTACACAAAGTGTATTGCAAAAAGCTGTCGTATAGAAAATCCCCCGTTTTTAAATTTTTGTTCACACATAAATACATTTTTTAAATTTTATCAGTTGATTCTATAAAAAATAATTAACATAAATAAGGGATTATTATGTATTTATTATCCGTGAATATTTTCTTTATGATATTGTAAATAATCCCTTAAAGTGCAATTAATGCAATGTGCTCCTAACAAACTTTGCTATATTGACTGGAGTAGTTTCTCTACCTGCATGTCTGCAACATTATAAAATTACACATAAAATTCATTAGCCTTTATAAGTACAGTCGCTTAATTAAACATTTACATTTCAGAGACGTTCTCTTCGTTGGATCTTCTGCGATGGTATAAAATAAATTAAAGGGACTGTAGGTATATAATAAGAAATGTATTTAATAATAAAAATCAATTGATTTACTCTATTTGTGGATATTAATTATGTTCTTAACATAATTTGTCAGGTGAAATAAAACAATGATTTGATTAAAGATTTATTTAAAGTGCTTAGGTTGGACATATGATTGATTATATACTGATTCGAAAGTATTATGTCTTAACCCGCCAACCCGCATTGGAGCAGCGTGGTGGATTTAAGCTCCAAGCCCCTTCATCCGAGGGGAGGCCTAAGCCCCTGCAGTGGGGTATGAAAAGGGCTAATGGAATGGAAAAATGTTTTAATATACCTACCTTACCCACAAGGACTCAGTTGAAGTGATTGAAGCGCCTAACACTATCGAATTAAATCATCACCCAAATGTATACTTATGTATTATAAAGATTTTACTTGTGATTGTTATAAACTCTTTTGATATAAGTACCTTTGTTTGTAAGTCGTCTGTCTGTCTTATGTTTCCCTAAAAAGTGAAATACAAATTTAACGGAATTGATTTAATATCTTTCCCGTGACACGAGAAAATTGAAGGGGTAAGTGGACAAAGGTGTTAACTAACAAAAAGTTCAAAATGAGTTACGAATGTTTTTATGTTGCTCCTACTACATTTGTAAGCCTGAAATGTATACATGTTTCTCAGTTAATACCTTTGCTATAGGTCTTTATTTTTGACACGAATCAAAATTTGCGCAGTCGATTTGTGATCATTTAAAATCAAATTCCATGCAAAAAGTCGATTTATTTTGTTTTCTCAGATAACACCTTTGTCCACTCGCCCTTCAATTGTTTTCATAGATTTAAGAGTTTAAAATTATGGGTTAAAGTATCAACGAACACTTAATAAAAAGACAGAAATTAGCGATTATTTACTTCTATAGTATAAGAATAGATATTTGCTTTTTACCTACTTTGTTATAATTTTCAAGCTATTGATCTAAATTCCATGATTCATAAATTATTTGCCTAGAAAAAAGTACCACATTGGTAGGACAATTTTTCCGATCAAATTTTCATTTGCAGCATCATATCCGAGCTTTTAAAGACTGAATTTTATTACTGATTTTAAGCATTTATATGGATAATAATAAAACACTTGGTTCTAATAGAGTAATTTATTTAGAACTTCAACTATATTTTAAAATCAAAAATTAAGAATAAGTGTTTGATATCCTATTTCATTGATTTAAGGGTTATAGTACAGATTAAAAGATGAGAATTGTCAAGTAGAAATGCTCGTGAAAATTAAAAATGAATAGATATGTACCAAAATCTTAAGATCCTGTATAGATCAATGGAATGCAAGCACAAATGAAATAAGAAAAAATATTTTCAGTTCATTATCTCGTTTGATATATAACACGATTGTTATATTTAAAGTTACTTGTTTATTAGAAAAAGTTTTAAAACTATAATTAAGTAACTATGTGTTAACAATAAAGTGTTAGTTTAAAGTATTAGGTATAATCACATGGTAGTTAATATAAGTCAAAGACAATACTTTACGATGGTATCTATCATATCAGTGTAGGTAATGAGTAACGACGGGGTCAGTTATTATAGATATTTCAAAATATTTAATTTTTAAATATATCTAAATTAAAAATAAACAAAAATAAAGATTTTTTTTATAAAATATTTGATTTAATTGATATTTAAAGTAGGATTTCAATGAAATATACAAAATAAAAATAAATACAGCTTTGCATTAAAAGAAAAATGAACCGTTGTTTTGCCGATCAAATGTTGCCGATATATCATCTTCAATAGTAACGATATATTTTTAGTCTATTCAAATTAAGGAAAAATTCTTGCGTGTGTTATTTATCGAAATTGTATTCGAATTGTATCAAAAACATCGCATAAAAAACCATTTCAAATAAAAAAAAAAACAGTTTATTTTCATCGGTCACCCAAATTATCAGTGTTATAGTACTAAAGTAAAAGTTCTCGAAAATATCGGTCCGTAAACTACTGTAATAGATTAATATTTTTTTTTTCGATAAAACAGAAAATCATTGTTAATAACTGATGAAACATTGGGCGTGAAACAAAAATTATATACTCGTGTACAGGATATTAAAAAATCTGTAAATAATTGCTGTACAAATTCAGGAAGAATCGAACATTAGTTTAATATTTCTTTTACTTCTGATCCGCACTATGTAAATTCTTGGTCAGATAGTTAATTAAACATGTAAAACTAAAAACTAGAAACTTAAAACTAATCCAAACAAAAAAGCCCACCTCTTAACTCGTCCCGCCCAAAAGTGCCCATCACGCTGGCGGCGTTACCGCGCTGAATGGCCAGCGAAATGCGCTGTGCACGAAAAAAGCCGGAACGTCTATCCAGAGCCCTTTCTATCATGCGACAGCCTATTTAATGTATAAAAAGCCTCGCCTCCGAGCACCAAGGTCCGGCTGTCTCGAAGGCGACCGGCACGAAATCATACGCTGACTTTAGATTGGCATATTTTGTGTGTTTCTTGCCTGCGGCTGCCTCAGCCGCTAGCCGCTGAGCCAGATGAATGTTGGGTGCCCCCAAGATGAGAAGGGGCAAGTGTATAAACAACTCTATTACTTGACATAAAATCGCAAGCATTTACGATATTTTATCGAAAGCGTAAGCTGTGACGGACAGACAAACATGTCGATAGTTTTTAAAACAATAGTACCCTAAAGTTTGGGGCGTCAAGTCCAATTAATTCCAATCTCGTACGCTTTTTGAACCATTAAGTGATTGATAAATTTATAGGGTCATTTGATGGCGTAAGTTTTTTTTGTTAATTTGAATAGACAATAAACACACCATTTGTTGCGCTTGCTTTGAATTTCTATTAAAATAAAACAATTATTCAGTAATTATATTATTTTATAAGATATACTAAATATAAATATTTTTAATTTAATTTAGTACCGTTACGATTCAAAATTGAGATTATTTAGTATCAATATTTTTCAATGTGAAATATGTATTCTTAAATACTGAACAATGTACTAAACGATAGCTTTCGTTTGCAATTTTGTTTAAATAATTTTTAAATTAATACAAAATTACTAGGCAACACAATGTTATGGGAAAATTAAAAAAATATATATGTAATATTAACGGACACTATGTGATATATACACAATTTTTAAATAATGTAGATTTAGATAAATTAAAAATATCGTTTTGAATTGTTATACGGGTCTCGTGAAAGCGACGCAAGCTGAAATAAAATGCACTAAATAAAGAAAATACAAATATATTTTGTGTCGTTTTATTTATCCTTTATATCGCTAATTGAATTATATGAAGAAATTCTCGAAAGAGTTTTCTTTACTTAATAAAAAAAAGATTTATCGTGGCCTGCACGTTCTTATAATGGGAAGCTTTAAGGGTCACACTTATATTAATTACTCGAGAAAAATCCATTAGTTATTTAAATTAAGTAGGCGCTGTCGCACTCTTTGCTTACAAATTAATTAATTAATTTGTTTCATACATTAATTAAAATTACAAATAATACTTCAGAAATAAAACTTAAAATTAAATATAGCACAAGTCTTTAGTATGAATCATAGGTAAAGAATTATAGAGCTATTTAGGATTCATAAGCTTTTTATTTTCTTTTTTAACCATATAAAATGATCACGAATTGGTCAAGTGATATTCGGATTATGTGAATATACGGTTCTTTTAGATAATGATGATGAAGTATTCTAAGTTATACCGAAGTAACGTTTTGTATTATCTCTAAGTAATAATACGAAGCTCAAGACTGTTTGAATTTAATGTATTTATTAAAAATTATTTTAGGTTCTTTTTCAGATGTCATCGTGTGTCGGTTCAAAAATTACGTGAGGGGTACATCATTTTAAAATTCAGTATTTCTCAAACGATATAAAGTTGTCTAAGGAATTAAATTTCTTTTGAAAAGGCCTTTGAATGACACTCACCGAACTCTATTGAGAACAGAAAAAAAATGTCTCCAGTTTGCATGTTATATTTACCCAACTAAAAATGATTCTTTTTATTTTTTGCTATAAGTTTATGCTTAGAATTTACGAGTTTGACTACATGCAGTTTTTTAAAAATGGCAAATAGAATATATCCAGATTGTATCTGTAAATCGCTGAATATTTAATAAAAATCAAATAAAAAGTATCAAAATATCTGTATTGAACTTTACACAAATAGAGTAAATAAATTTGACAGCAGCGTTTGGTTTTAATAGAGTCAGAAAGATCACTTCACAGTATCGAAACTGTAAAACGCAATTTCGAGTGAAGACCGGCGCGTGGGGACTTCTCGGTGGTTAAACGGTGAACCCGGAAGGGACTTCTAGTCATTTCGTACCATTATGCACATACTGTTTTATATATAAGTAAATTCATTTCTTAATATAGTATAGATTTATTCGAAATGGTTCTAAATACTGATGACTTTCAATGAAAATAAAACCTACAAAATAAAAGTTTGTAATTGGGTCTTTGTCAAATAAAAGCTACTGTGATCTAAATTAAAAATCAACGAAATAATTTCATAAATCCTTTTCAATTCGTTTTTATAATAGCGTCTGCCCTCAAACCTGGACACGGCGAATTCCGAGAAATTTTGAAAAACCAATTCCGTTGTAGCACTAACGCAGCAGATATACTTCGTAACATAAATCTACTGCAGACGTAACTTAAGTTTGTTACTCTCCGACCTTTACAATTAAGTCCTTGCCACAATTAATCACATCGTCTCTTTACTTAGTTACGACGTGCATAAAGTACATACCAATAAACGTAATTTTCTCATTTTACAAGAGACTCCCAGAATTAAACGATCAAGACACTTAAGGGTTGGTCTTTGTATTAATAGCATATACCCATAGCAATCAGTAATTATTTATTACTTACCTATTTCCAATTGTTCTCTTTTTCTGATCCTTCTTTCTGATTTTTGGTTAACGGCATTCTAACATATGTTAATTCTGCCAATGTAATCTAATACGCTGTAGTCGGCAGCGATCATTAATTAATATTATTAAAACAAACAAAGGGACTTCGGTTTTCCGCGTTTTATAGACTGCATATTTCGTTTTGTTTATTATGATTATTTTATTTCGAAAACTCATAGAAGTTTCTTAACTGTATCATATGCTATTATATCAAAACGGAAAAAACAGAAGTCCCTTTGTTTGTTTTAGTAATATTAATTAATGATAGCTGCTGACTACAGCGAAACAGAAATGTAGGATTATAGTTATTTATTTTAGATTTTATATAGTTTTTATATTTTCACGCGGAAATTATTTGATTATCCAATCGTTAACAACTATGGGGCGATGTTGGATTATTTTCTTCTAATTAATATTAATCTAAAATATCTAATTATTATTATAGGTGTGATGCTACATGAAACTCCATAGTGATAAAATCACGTTTAATTCCGATTTGGTCATAATAAATCATTAAAAAGTTTGTCAGAAGTATATTTCAGTTTTTGAAACGGAACGTGAGATGTATCGTGTCATTGTCAATAGAGGAGAAAGGGGACCATTGGACAGTTAGGAGGTACGGGCATGCATTCAAATTGAATTGTATATAATGTTTTCTGTACGATATTATGTCCATGATTTCGTGTGTGCCAAATTAAATATTTTGTTGGGATTTACAAGTGAATAAGAAAACAGTTTGTGAGGTGTTAGTTTTTTTGTTAACGTCTACTTAATTGTGTGTAGGTATAAGGAGTACAGTTGGTATTTTATAATTTTGGATGATAGTTTGTCGTTCGGTGTGCCCTTCCGTCCGTTTGCGCTTTGTCGTCATTATATTCCAACGGATTTCTTTGAAACTCAGCACAGAAGTTTCCTTTCACTTTTTATTTTATTTTAGAGCTGATTGAAGGAAATCGAGTATTGAAGACTTTCTATTCGTTTGTTTAGTTCGCCAATAACAAAGAAAGTTTTAAAATGACAAGGTATAGGTTCAAGAAGTGGTTGAAGTATGAGTATAGTCTTGTGCTTCCGAACAGTGTATAAGAATATATTCTCATGTTACCCAAAAGCCCTCGTGTTAACAAAAGCAGCAGGTTTGTAATGTGCTCATTAACACGTTTAGTTTAAAATAACTGGTACATAATGCACTTATTTGTAAGCACGTTTTAAGTATGTAGTAAATATTACTACGGAGTATATTACGTGATCTTAATTTAGCCTATCATACAATGCCATTTGTCTGCCGACCTCTTTTTAAGTGAATTGACCATTTTTACTAGTAAAAGCTTTCTCCAAATTAAAAATTGAAATTAGAATACGGGCGAACGTGACGTGACAGCATGGCGTGACAGAAAAAGGTCTTTTCATGTCTTTTTCTTGTGGATTTTGTACAATGGATCTTATTTTTTTAATTTTTAGCAAGAATTACTAACAACACATATAACAGTACTATTAGGTGACTACTAGTAACTAAGTACAATGGTGATGGATTGCTGGGCCGATCTCAACGGCCAAATGGCGAGCTATCAGCTCCTCTGAGCCGGCCACGCAGTTCTAGTTTCTGCGCAACAGCCGGCGTCAGTGCTACGAAGCTACGATTGACTTCGCGCGGCGCCTATACAAGCAGGAGTCACAGGGACACCTGGAGGATGGGATTGCGTCTGCCTGACGGAACCCTCTACTTTCAGAGCGTTGAACCTTAAACCTATGTCGGACGCTCTAGATCTGTGCTTGCTTGGCGCTTCTGCAGTCAAGCCTAGTATTTTATCGTCCACCTCGTTCTCCTTTATTAATTCAATTTTTTTTTACTATTATATGTATGAAATAGTATAAATTGTAGTAAATGGCTGAACAAACGAAAGTATCTTTAATTTCATTTAAAAGATGTTACAAAGCCTAAGATCACCTTTCTTCCTTAAAATTACCATGTGATCATTATTTTTAATTATTGACAGGCCAGATGGTTTCAAATTGCACTAAGAGCATTACAAAGATTGAAAATATAAAACAAAATATACTAACTTTATAAAAAAAAATCTCTTTCCTTGAATCTTAGGCGTTTTTACCATAGAGATTCACCTCTATAGTAGATCTAGTAGATATAGTATTTATAGTAGATACAGTAGATTCACCTCTATGGTGCAGCACCACCAGCGGAGTGATATTCATATCTCAACACTTCTGCTGAGTAGCGATATGATATTTAATTCTTCACATAGCTTTTTATATCCTACTTGTTTATGCCAAGTTTTATTTTGACGCCAAGAGTTTTTGACATGTTTTGACTTGAGGCGAAATACTTAAGGCAATAAACTCCTTCCTTTGAAAATCAGACCCGTAAGAAACAAATCTAATACTCCTTGGTCTACTTATTTGAAATACGAGTATTCGCACCATTAGCGAACAGCGCTTGAATAAGTGTAAGTGATTAAGTTTATTATGCATTTTCATGGAAATTATTACAGTCACGGTTTGATGTAAAATTTTGTAAATATACAAGTTGACCGTTTACAAATTCACTTCTTCATTTTAGGAAAATATTATAATATTTAGGAAATATTGAAAAGGCTCATCATATTTAGATAATATATTTGGAATAAATCCATTGAGAAAAAAGTACGTGCTTGACTCACCAGCAATCATCTACTTATATGGGTAAAATTTTTATCATTTATTATACTGATGAAGTAGATTCGGAATGCAACTATGGTGTCACACTTGTGTAGTAATATAAACACTGATATTCTTATATAGTTTTCTACAGTTAACTGAATGATAACCTCGGCCTCACGTCTGATGAAGGCAGATGATTCGTGTGTGTGATTTGTATTTGTATTAATTGTATTGTTGTATTTTGTTTTTATTATTGTATCAACCTGTTTTTTAGCTATTTACATCAGTTTCTAGATGCGAATACCTATTAATAGCTATGTTTATGTCAATTTTGGTATTACTAAATGTAAAAATGCTGTTGGTATTCCGAATAAAATAAAATAAAATAAAATAAAATAAAATAAAATAAAATAAAATAAAATAAAATAAAATAAAATAAAATAAAATAAAATAAAATAAAATAAAATAAAATAAAATAAAATAAAATAAAATAAAATAAAATAAAATAAAATAAAATAAAATAAAATAAAATAAAATAAAATAAAATAAAATAAAATAAAATAAAATAAAATAAAATAAAATAAAATAAAATAAAATAAAATAAAATAAAATAAAATAAAATAAAATAAAATAAAATAAAATAAAATAAAATAAAATAAAATAAAATAAAATAAAATAAAATAAAATAAAATAAAATAAAATAAAATAAAATAAAATAAAATAAAATAAAATAAAATAAAATAAAATAAAATAAAATAAAATAAAATAAAATAAAATAAAATAAAATAAAATAAAATAAAATAAAATAAAATAATAAGTCGTCTTGCCTTAAATCGTTATGTCCTTCCGGCCATCTACGACAATTTTCGAACTTCTAAAGCTTACGTCATGATAGCGACTGATTCTTGGAATATTAGACATTAACCACACTTAACCACAGGTAGCATTCCAATAATATCCAGTGTACATCATTGACTGCCTCTAATTATTTCTTTTAAAATATTTGTATTTTTTATTTTATTACCCTTTTCGTTCATTTAGTGCCGTCAATGTCGTGTTCCCTCTATCAATTTTTACAAGTGTTTCGTTTAAGGAATGTGACCGAAAATAGGAAAGATAGGGTGCTATTAAATTACTTATTGAAAGTGCACATGTACATTTAAATGTAGACCTTAGTCGGTTTGGCAAATGAGTTACTACGTAAAATTGTTTTTACATGATTACACGACACACGATTACATTTCATGCCAGAGGTTTAATCTCTATGTACTTATCCCGCAGGAAAAGTGTGTTTTGCAAGAGGGAGGAAATTTATCCCGTGTATTGCTCCAAACCTTAAAAGACACCGTCGTACTAATTTTCATCAAAATTAAGAAATAGTTAAACCACAAAACGTGCCTGTTTCTAAAATAAAAAGTAGTATATTGACGCTGTAGAGTGAAATTACCTCGTATGTAATTTTTTTAAATTTTAATTTAGCTTACTATGTTACAAAAAATAACTCGTAAAGCATGTTTGTAACGAATTCGTTTTTCAGTTTTTTAATTTGAGGCCATCCAGCGGTGTCCATGAAAAGCACGTATATAAATGACGAACCTTGCGCAGTTTGTGAGATAAT
This sequence comes from Luffia ferchaultella, assembly GCA_949709985.1. Lineage (NCBI taxonomy): Eukaryota > Metazoa > Arthropoda > Insecta > Lepidoptera > Psychidae > Luffia > Luffia ferchaultella. The sequence goes on along the minus strand of OX453245.1, from coordinate 8,829,170 downwards.
CTCGTTTATGTGATGGAGTTTTGTTGTTTGGACACTTTAGACATACGACTTTTCTTCTTCACTCTACAGCGTCGATATGTCACTTCTGATAACCTCCTGTTTATGCCTGTAAAATTTCATTAAAATCAGTTCAGTCGTTTCTAGGTTAACCCCGAAAAACAGACCGACAGACAAACACAAAAACAATAGTAGCCTATGTTACTCCTGACAACCTAAAATAAAGTTCCATTGAAATTAATTCAGACGTTTAGGAGTTTAGCTGAAACAGATAGACTGACAGACACTTCGATTTTATTTATTAAATAATAAAAGATTATAGATATGTGTGGCACGCACACGGGCACACTTTTTGTGTTTACAAGGTCATCAGTAAGGCTTATGAAAGTTCTTTATTATGACGGTGGCACCCGCTATCCTCATTTATAACACGCTTTCATTGGCTTTACATGTGTCTATATGTACGTATGTACGCATGAATGTATGTATCAATATCACGGAATCTTTTAACGTTTGAGTAATATTCTATCTAGAAAGATAATTTTCTATCAAAATTAATTTCATGGAAAATAATTCCGTACAAAATATAAATAAATTGTTGGACGACAGGCAGAAGTATAATTATAAAAGCTGAAATTATTCGCATTAAATAACTCCTCCATAACGCATAGTGGTACGACAGGCATTTGACCCATTTTTTGTACCTATATAAACTATAATTACGTAGGAATAGCTATTTACGTACTCGGCAACGTTGTCGATGGCCCGGACCGATTGCACCCCGGATATTGCTAGCCAGGGGTAAAAAATCGTTCCCAAGTCAGCTTGAAAGATATTACCATGCACGAAGTGATTCGCTTTGATACGCTGACTCAAAACCGATTATTTCCTGACTTTACATTTCTGAATCAACCTCTTGCAATCAATCTCTGACAAATTTTCTATAAAATTTTCCTATTTTTATTATGTGTACGATGTTGTCATACGATAAAAAGTGAATGTTTTGACTCAAAAAAAGATTTTTTAATTCGTACTTCAAAGAAATAAAAAATCATTTTAATTTCAGCATTTTCAAAGGATTATCATATCACTTCATTATCCGTCTGTCTGTCTGTCTGCCTGCCTGTCTGAGGAACGAGTAAAGGTATCAACTTAATTTTTTTTTTAACCATTAAATATAAAGGTCTACGATGCCTAAGAGCTGCAAAAATCAATCTTCTAAGCCAAACCAATCAAAAAATATACGGTCATTTATACCGCATATTTTGACCTTCGTAAATAAACTGTAACGGTACTTTCCATTCACTTAGAGCATCTTGGAGTTTGGCAAGAAACAAGAGCTCACAGCATAAGAAAAGAAAAAAATCTGAAAATAATTTGTTGTTATATCACAAATACAATGATAAATAATATTCTCTACAGGAGAAAAAATTTTAGTCACACTTCTAGAACTGAGTTGATCCGCTTTCTAAGTAATATGTTCAGTGGCACACTGCATGATAACCGAATACAGAAGAGTTCACAACAAACGATATAGAGTGGTCCTAGAACTTCATTAAAAACAATGAAACACTATTTCATTTTGCATAGCATGTGGTCCTTCTAAAGGTACATAAAAGAAAAAGCATTTGTAAAATATAAATGCGATTTTTACGTGTATATACAATCAATCGTATTTAAAAGCAAATCACAATGTATTGAAATCAAACTGAATATTTTTAAAAAAACCTTTAATAAACTAAAAGATACAGTTTGTGAACTATACAATAATCAATAAAATTGTTACAGCCATCAAAGTTAAAACAAACTTTGTACTCGGTTGAGGACATTGTTTTTGAAAATGAATTGTTACAGTAATTTTAATTTAAAATCAGACTCTTTTTACAATGAGATTAAGAATTTTCAACAATTAAACTGTTTAAATATTAGCTATACTTTTTAATTATCGACGTTAAAACCACAAAATATAACTTTTTTTATTGTATTCGTGTTTGAGTTTTTAACGACATTTATACGTGTAATGTATATAGAAATGTTACACAATATTAAAATGCGAAAGAATGGTGTACGAGTATATTGTACTTAAAAATCAAATCATTGTTGCTATTAGAATTTAACGTAAAGTATATTAATTCGTATTGAAATGTTTAAATAAGATCAGAATTGAGAATAATAATCGACTATGCTACGATAACTACGATAATGAAAATTTGAAACTTTTAGTAGCAGTTACTTTTATGACATATTACATAATATGTAGTTGTAGTTTTAAGTATTTACAAATATGAATATTAAAATTCTATTTTACAGTTCAATTTACAATATTTACAACATAAAAATACTTCCAGGTTGGGCCCATGCGGCATCGATCCTATTACGCATGCACTGTTTCCGCGCTGCACAGCGACGCTCAATTGCTGTGCGAAATAGGCGCCCGCTCTGGGATCACCAGCAGTGCTGACCAGACGGGTGAACAAATCCTTTACAATTTTTTTCGTATCAGACGACCACGGACTGAGTGTCTCTACTGCAACCCCCGCAAACTCGTAGTGAGGAATCAACCCCAAGTATTTGCGGCGTTTAAATAACTGCGCCTGACCGGCCGTCGCGCCAGCACTCTGAGCGTTGGCCCGTACATGGGATGGGGCCAGAGTATCCACACATGTGGCATCCCAAATCAAAGCACGGCCCAGGCTCCAAGACACCAACGTTGCTCCGTCGGGTCTCTTGCTATCGTCCCTGAACAAACCTTTCGGCTCTAAAGATGAGGGGATAAATGCTGTCACAAGAGCCTGGCGGATCAACTCATTGATGGCTCCGTGGCGGTAAATACGACGACTATGCTACCCATTGTTGAAAATATAATTTTCTAAAAATGCGTAGCATTTTGAAATTGAAAAAACTTTATTACACATTTTAATATTCTTAGTTCAACTCAATACAATTCATTAAGAAATTCTTACGAGCACACATTAACTTCAATATATAGTGTTTTCGTGGTTGAATTTTATAAATGTGACTGTCCACTTACAGAGCATAGCATGATTTTGTTATCCTACTTTTGTTATCAACTCTGTCAATGTTAAACTGATTTCATTCTGTAACGCCTATCTACAAAGTGAAATTTCACACGACTACTACGGTCGAAGACACTACATTTTGTATGACACCGATTAGAAGGAATGTTTAACACCCTTACAATCAAAGATGTTACTCATAATTTTTATGACAGAATATATGAATGAATATATTCTTATGTTTTTCAGGAGAGAACGAATCGCTATAAAATACTTTTTTGGTTTATTTTTTTGGTTTGGTTATCTGCTTTCATTTAAACAATACGCCAAAAAAGCTAGAACCCACGCTACGTAGGAACGTTTTCATAATCCTAGAGATTATGATAAATTTGCTGTCTTAAGAATGCGTTTCTACAAATTCCGCAATTAATATTACAAAAAGAACGTGGTAGGTACCGCGCAAGAATCAATAAGAGTTAATCCTAAATTTAATCAACAGGGGTAACATGCACACCGCAACGAAATTGTCATCGGAACAAGATATCTCTTTAAGTAACATATAACGCTATCTCGTTTCAGCACGAGATAATGCCTCGATGGGTAAAATTTTGCCGTGGTGAGCATGTTAGCCCGACGTTACTGTGTTAAAAACCTAACACAGTGTGAAAATGACATTCTGACAAGCCTGATTTGTCCTCGTCTCCTCAGAGTTACAACCGATATATCTATATCTCCTGTATATCCAAAGATGAAATACTGGAAACGTTAACAATCATGATGCCAAAAAAGGTGCGGGCAGTGATAAGATTCCTCTTTTATTCAATATTGTTTCCGGTTTCAATGGTAAATAAAAATAAGAATCAATATTGAATTCCTGCGCAGTTTTTGATTGCAGGCCTGTTTATTTATAATATGGTTAAAAGCGAAAGTTCTATAAGGTATTTCCTTTTTGTAATATTATTGCTATAATTCTATAAATATAACAACCCCACTCCATTCTCAAAACTTCGTATCTTAAATCTATATTAATAAAATTGTAGTGTCTGTCCGTCCGTCTGTTTGTTCAAACTGATCTCCGAAAGGGCTCAAATTATTTCAATGAAACTTCACAGATGTGATTATAAAATTGTCAGGAATAACATAAAATAGTCTTTATTTGTCTGTCTATCCTTCAGTCTGTTGGTCCGCCCATCTGTTTGTTTGAACTAATCTCCGAATCGGCTGAACAGATTTTAATAAAACTTCACAGATATTATAAAAAGATTTTTAAAAGTAACATACAAGACTTTTCGTTTGTCTGTCTGTCCGTCTGTCTGTCTGTTCGAACTAAACTCCATAATGGCTAAATTTATTTTAATGCAACCTCGCAGACGTGAAAAAAGGGTGTGATAAGTGACATACGCTACTTTTTATTTGTATATCTGTCTTTATATCTGTTCATTTGAGATAAACTCCTAAAAAGTTAAACCGATTTCAATGAAACTATGCAGACATTAAAAATAGTTTATCAGGAGTGATATAGGTTATTTTTTGGCCGTATGGTATTTTGAGACCGACCTGTGGGACAACTATTTTTCATGCTAAAATGGCTAAATGGATTTTAATGAAATTAGGTACACAGATTTCTTAGGCAGTTAAGTTTCACAATATTTTCAAAAGTGTCACAATGTCTGAGTGTTGCGTCCCTTTAGCTGTCCTGGTACAACTGTGTAGTCTACGCAAGCGAAGCCGCGGGCGGAAAGATAATTTTTTTATAAAATACTAAATATTTTTATTAATTTAATAGTTTATATATTAATTTAATACTTTACATAAAAATATATACGTCAATATATGTTATTCTTATACAAATTAAATTTACCAGAATAAAATATTAAATTATAAGTGTTTTCCTTTCCATTGCAAAACTTCATATCCTACACTCTTGCCAAACATATGGTTATGATTTTTAAATTTAATTATGAAACGTTAACTTTTGTAATTATTTACTAATGAAATTTTTTTTATAATCTACGATGTTATCAATAAAAACGCGATAACTCCATATAGCATTTAAGCCGATATAGATTAAACTCATATAGAAGCTCTCGATATTTATTACAAGCTTTTGTCGAATGGCGTATCAACGACAGCGTTCACTTTGATGGCGTTGCCTTGTCGAAAATTCACATATTGAGTTTAACGCTCTCAGATTTTTTTCACGAATGCTTATACCGCCCGACTTTCAATTCGCATTTGCATGTACGTGGCCTAAATTTAATTTGGATATTTTTCGATATCTCACTGTGGAATCACCGTTGCATGCTGTTTTGAGCGCTTCGCATATATGTCGCAACAATTTGTCATTCGAAAATTCTATGTTGAAGCATATATGTGTAGAACACGTCGTGTCGCGATGGCTTATCGAGTTTTTTTTTTTCGTTTGAAACATTTGAAAGACTGGATCGAGTTCGAGTGAGAAACTTTCACTGAAAGTTAATTTGAAGTGAATGTGAACAACCAAGTTATTGACTTCTTATTTCAAATATTGCAAAGGCTACTTTTGACGTCTAAGTATTAATTGTACGGGTGTGTCTTATGCTTTTATACAGCAATATACAGAATACAAGAATGGTTCCCTCCGAGTTTTCATTATCATCCGACAGACATTTTTCTTGTAATATATACATATATCTAATGTAAGTTTTGGGATCGGCAGAATACCACTGCCACTGTGGCGGACCATCAACAGCTAAGGCGATTCCATTTGCCAAAATGCATGCAATACGCTTTGATTTATATGCAAGTGTAATTTAAAAATTGTATATTCTTTTATTTTCATTTTTCAATTTAAATCTTGGCGTGTTGTGTGTTTTTTTTTAAATATTGCTTTAATTGTATTATGTTTGTATGTTTGTGTGGCAATAATATTTCATTCCATATATAAAATACGAGGCATGTTTTTTAAGTAAGTACCGTTTTGGAATTAAAAAAAGACGTGCAAAGATATGGCAATAATTTAATATTTACATGGAAGCCTGTACCTTAATCTACTTTCCTACATAATTTCCGTGAATATTGAGGCACTTGTCATAACGTGGCACCAGTTTTTGAATACCCTCCTCATAAAATTCTGCCGCCTGACAACCACGGTATCACAACTGTTTTGAATTCGTTATCGTCTTGAAGACGCTGACCCCCAGGTGTTTCTTCAAGTGCAGGAACAAATGGTAGTCGCTGGGCGCCAGATCAGGGCTGTATGGAGAATGATCTAGAGTTTCCCATTGAAAATCTTCATTAAGGACCGAAGGACGCCCACTCCGTTCTTCATCATGCACATTTGTGCAGCCATCTTTAAATGCTCTCACCCATTTCCTTACCATTCCATCACTCATAATGTTTTGTCCGTAAACGTCACTGATCTCACGATGAATATCGATCGATTTTACGCCTTTAGCACTAAGAAATCTTATAACAGCCCGTACTTCACAATCGGCGGAACTCATGATTGTCGGAGGCATCTTAAATACTAAGTACACAACGCATAACAATGAAGAATCAGACTGTAATGGCGTCAGTGCGTAGACAAGAGATGTAGGTAACCAGCGCGTATGCGCGGAACGCCGACCGTAGCGCTGCGGCGGCGGAATCGCAAAACGGTACTTACTTAAAAAACATGCCTCGTATATTAGAAAATATAGGCTTAATTTCTGGGAACATTATTCAATATTCTTCGGTAGTCTAAAATTTTTCAAACGATGAGAAAAGGGAATACAATCACACCAAAGACTTGTTTGTCTTCCTAGTACTGATCAAAGGAAATCGGACCGTCTTTAATAAAGATAATAAAGCCTTTGTGAAATAGGTATTTGTTTTTCCAGAGGAACTTGACGTGTTTAAAATAGATTATGACGAGCGACGATAAAAAGTACCGAGTTAGTTAGAAAACGGGGTACCTAGACAGTAAACTTATAGGTCATCCCAAACCACAGTTCAGAGGCATTGTCGGTTTCCAATAATTATTAAATAAATTATGTTCATTTGTAATAGTAAAAAGTTAAGAATTTTTTTTTTTTAAGTCAGTACTGTCTTCCATTGTCTGGCAAGCCCCTAGATACACGAACATAACCAACATTACAGTTATACACACATAGATTGAATACAAAATTACATAATTTTAAAATTATATTCTATTGTAATACTTGCTGTTGTATCTGGAAACGAAACGACGGACAAAAAAAGATAGTGGGCAAAATAGTGACAGAGAAGGTATAATGAAGGTAAAGATGTGAAGCTCCAATAAAAAAGTAAGTTCTCACTTGAAATAAAACTTGCGGTTTGCTAACAAATTATTAATTTGTAGTACAAATGAAGTTCTATTTGTGATCTAATGCGATACATTGATATTATATGCGAAAATCAATATTCCTGCAGTTTGATGGCAGTACGATTAGATGTGAATTATAAAATTCATGCATGAAAACTCATAAACATTAAGGTTTTTCTATTTATGTGGACAAATATGAAAACACAAATAAACGATAATTTATACTATTCGATATACCACTAAAATATGTAAAAATAAATTTTTATACCTTTACGAAACGACACCAAACACAACAGCCTTTTTATGTCAACAACTGTTGTTTAGTTGTTTTTTTTAAACGTAAACATTTTTTATTGACTCAACAGTTAAACTCAGCGGGGTGACGATTCAGATATAAAACCTTGAGAGTGGAGCCCTCGTAAAGATGGAATAACGACACTCATCGCAGCAGGCGCCAATAACTGCCAAGTGTCCATTAATGTTTCTATCTCGAGTCATAACGAAGCTGCGTATCGGCTGCCATAAAATTGTCACGTACGAGTACGACCTATGCAATTTATTTCTGCAACTTTATTTATATGTTCATCGTAAACTACTACTGACTTCAATTCGACTACATCAAATATAGTGGTCATACAAATCTATTTCCACAAAGCTATCATCATCATCATCAGCCCATTTTACTTCACTGCAGGGGCTTAGGCCTCCCCCAGGGTGAGGAGGGGTTTGGAGCTTAAATCCACCACGCTACTCCACTGCGGGTTGGGGATTGTAACGACCGCCATCTATTGGCAGCGTCCGGATTCGACTGCTCAACGTGCTCTCCGAGGCACGGAGTCAGTGATAGTTAATGTACTTAAGTCAGAAAAACTCATTGGTACACGGCCAGATTCGAACCATGGCCCTATGGTCTTATAAATTTTAGACAGGTTCGTTGCGATCTGGGCTATCACGACACAAAGCTATGCACACATTTAAATACGAGAAAGGAATCGTGACAGTAAGCGAAGAAAGGTCAGTAGCGGGAACGAGAGGTGAAATCCGCGAAACCATAGATTTTAGGTGGTCTGTATTTCGTGACTCAAATAGCGCGATCCAATCGTAAATGGATATAAAAATAAAAGTAATCGAAAGCCGCATCCCTAGTGTAATGTAAATCAGCGTTAACGAAATGCTGGTGCGCGCTCGTGCGGTGAAAGTTTGCGTCTATAAATATCGAGGTTATGTGGGTATATTAGATTATATATCATAAATTATGATAAAATTGACCGCAAATTCAAATAAAATGGCAAACAAAAAGTATAATGTACACGAAATAAAATACACCCAAGATACGCTTAACGTTGTAGAGAGGAAAAATAAGTCATTTCAATAACTACGAATGGAAACACACACGGTTTGTTATACCCAATTCGATACGTAAAACTATTTATATATATTTTCCGATCGATCAAACTATTTTGAGAAACTAATTTCAATATAGCTCTGCGACGAGTAATTGTTTTCAACACAATCTGACTTATGATCTGAAGTTTGACGCATGATTTAATGTGTGAGGATGACAGATTATACAAGTACGAGTATACAAAGTTATATGTAGAAAAGAGACTTCCTTCTACAACCGGAGTATAGCTATTATTGTCCCTATATACCTTAGTACGTACACTGAGAAAAATTTCAGCATAAAAAAACGATATTGTAATCGTAAATCGTTGTATTACCTACTTGATTTAGCGTAGCACACTATATTACACCAAGCAGCTGCAGGACAAGTCTGATGGTGTACTTTTGATTTATCCGTATTAATGTTATTTGTAAATATTTAAGTCTAAAGTATACGTTGACTGTATATTTCTGAAATATACGTTCGTCTGTACGAATGATTTCTCTCAGTGTATATACAAACGCTATCCCGGTCCTAGCTATTTCTTCAACCACACACAGTATACATACTAAAGTAACTAGTGCTACTCTTTTATGCAAACCAATGGGAAACCGTGTGTTATTTGTTATTAAAATTACTTATTCTTTTTCTCTCTAAGCTTTTGATTTATATATCATCTTAAGTTTCACAGCAAAGCTACAAGCAATTTTCCAAGCTATTTCGCAGCAGCTTGTACACGAATTTTGACGTTTCCTAAAATGAAACCTAATAGATTTAATATATAAAAAAGAATTTCTCATAAAGCCATACGCATATTTATTTATCTTAATATAAAATGACGATTGTCAACTCCGTTTAAAGATAACTTTGCATTCTGTTGATCTCTTAAAGATCATCTAAAAGGCAATCATATAGCTAACAATGAAACGCGCCAGGGCTTATTATATACGTAATCTGTATTTTTACGTTGAAAACTTGAATCATGCGCCAACACGTCATTATTCATGTGATCATTATTCACGAATATTTTAGCTTGAAAGCCTTTAGGATCCATTACTTTTGGCAGGTCAGGTAAAAAGTTGCTTTAAAACCAGAAGATGGCAGCGAGCCAAGAACTCCAGAATATACGCCCGGTCGTGTTCCGGACAATGCAATGCCCGATATTAATTGTCCACCATAAATTAACTAATATGGAAATGAACATATTCCATTACTGAAAATGAATTCATGAGAACGTAAACTTAAATAAATAATAAATTTAATACAATTATTAACCAACTCCTAGAAAAATAAATTTATTTACTGTTTAAAATTAATTGTATTAATACTTATTTAAAAGGTTTACTGTTTTAAATATATTTATATATATTATATTTGAATATATAATTGTGTAATTTCTGTTTTAAAGCTGAATTTTAAAAATATAAAATATTAACTAAACATCTATGTGAATCAGTCGCAAAATGTATTTTTTTTTTTTAAATAACTCCACTCAACTCCAATTAAGCCTATATCAAATAGCAACAGAAGCCGTTTGTCCGAAAACATATATTTTATTAACAGTACGAACCTTCGAAACCTTAATTACCTTTGAACATGTAACAGCCGGTCTGACGGTCCGTCAGTCCACATTAATTTAATGGGCTGGATTGGAGCAAACGGAGTGTAACATGATCGCATCTGGGTACGAGAATAATAAAACAATTAAATAATATATGTTTTTACTATATCTATTCTTTACTTACTAATATAATAAATATGAAATACGTGTACCTGTTCGATTCTTTATTTGCTATAGATACTCTTTTAAACCTTTACACTTACGATATAAAGCGTAAGGAATCAGAAACTACAAATTATATTTAACTTCATGCTAATTGATCTTTACGGAAAACATTGTGTAGTAATGTAAGGAAAATGAAACAACACAATCGTAGTCCCAAAGATAAGCAAAATCTGAAATATTTAGCCGGAGTGAATCTGTAATCTAAGCCGCAACCAATATCCACATATTAATTAGTATATATTTATTCTAGAAAATATCGATTTGTATCTTCCGCGTGAGGCTTCGGACGGTGAGTCACGTAAGTAAATAACGACGCTTAATAGAGATATAGAGCTGTTGAGATCAACCGAAATAGAATTGAAACCATATAAATAACTTCTAGAACTAGAAGCCCCCTTCTGCGTCTACCGTCTAACCACTCATATTCTAGCTAGCTGGTGCAAGATGACGCGTTTTAATTCTGCGAATAGACATTTATGACTCTATTAAAACCGAACGCTACTGTCAAATTAATTTACTCAATGCTTCTAATTAACATTGGGATTATAAAGAAAATCCTTAAAATAATTCAGAATTTTCTTAACATATAATTGCTGAAGTAATATTCTATATTCGTTTAATTATATGCAAATCATTGAATTGCTTTATATTGGGTCTTACACTGTAATAAAAGACGAAGCCCGAAAACTGAAAAATTGAAATGTTTTTAAAGGATCTTATGAAGTTAGATGTTATGGCGAAAATAGATGATAAAGTAGACCAAAAGGAATAAATAGAACGTAATAAGATACTTATGAAAAAGTAACGCAGTTATTAAGACATTGAAATGTTTATGGAATCATCTAGAAATCAGATATTAGTGAAGATTAATTGCAACATGAATCGATTTAGTGTTTTGTATGTTTTTAATGTTATTTTTATTTTAAGCTACAATGACTTTTGTATGAGTGTGTTTTTAACGATTTAAATTAAAAACTAATGTGATTTTAGCTAGAAGGGACATAAACGAAAGGTTTTAGCCACTAGGGAGCGCCGCAGTATATGTGTTTGTGTAAAATGACTGAGCCGATTTTGATACGGTTTTCTGCATTACATTGAAATTATCTCTGAACAGATCTCAGACAAGTTTTACAGGTATAGGCCACCAGTAGCCGCTGCTTCTTTGTAAATTAGTAAATTCTTTATACGTGTATGTCTGACACAGCTTGGTCAATTTCGATGTGATTTCTGACATTTGATTGTGATTACAACATAAGTATCATTTCAGAGCAGATTATTAGAAAATTATACATGCCGTTATGCGACCAACGATTCTTCAGCAAGATTATCGTTCAATATTTATTTGCAAATTGAAAAACGTTTGTCGAAGACAGCGTTAGCATTTGATAATGTTAAAATCATTTTGAGAAAAGAAAGGAACTCTGTTTATGCATTAGAATTTGGAATTACTTAATTCTGAAATTATGTATTGAGAAATTTGACATGGTCTCCATGTCAAAAAAAACAAAGGTTTTTTCCAAACAAAGTGATATAAGGTGATATATCAAAAGTTTTTTCCAAACATTTTCAAAACTATTTTTTATTCTTTTGGCTTGACGGCCTGAAAATAAATTATTTTTGCATGTTTCAGTGAAGATTTAACTACTATAATTGGGTCGAAATAGGAAATCCTTTGGTCAACGAATAATTGAGTAGTGAGTTCATAGATAATGAATACTGGTATGCTCTATTTGGGATGAAGATCGATTTAGGATGCTCTATTTACCACCAAATCGACAAGTCGTGTCATAGGCCCCATGCATGTGCTTCGGTTTATTGAAAAGAAAGAAAAATGATTATTTCGTACACATACCTTATAGCTACCTAAAATAAGGTTCCAATTGCAGTAACAATAAATAAAAACTGAACGGACTGAGTGATGTCTGTTGTCGTTTTGTAACACATAACAAGTGTCATAAGTGAGAAGTATTGACCTATAAGTATTTAAAAAAGTGGAGCACAGCGTCACGGTCACGTGACCTGAACAATTTTAAGTTTCCAAGTCAAAAACAAGCGGCAACGCATGTTTTCACATCAAAAACTTCCCTAACTTCTGACAAAGTTTCCTGACTTTTCCCGGTTTTAGAAGAAAGTGTTTACTCTGGTCACACTCTGGTTTTCTTGTCGCGTCATCAGATATTTCACTTCAAAAGGAATAAATTATGGTATTCGAACTTTTTATTCAATGCGGAGTATAGAAGGGTCGAACAAGCAGATACCATTTCTGAAAATGGGAACCGGCGGCGCGTAGAAAAGCGTTGAGATATTTTAATTACTTTTCAGGTAATTCAGTGAAATAACGATTGTTGAAAATCTCGGGGATTCGTAAACTCGGATGTGTACCTACATTTATTTGCAAATCAAATTGAAAACCGTGTTAGTGCAAACGCTGGTATCAGCTGTTGGCTTAAAAGTATCAAAATGAATAATGACACATAGACATACGCCATTTGGGTGTGATATATCACTGGATAATTGCAGCGGCCCGGGACGAGCGGTCATTATCCTTCCCGTCTCTGAAATAGGTGTATTTAGTTTAAAATTCACAACAAAATTTAACTTTTTCGATTTCCCCAGTGTTACATGCATGAAAGAAACTCTGCACATTTCATATATTAACAAATATATATTAATATTCAATAGGATGTTGATATACTTACCTATTTGGCCATCAGAGTCCATATAAAATAATTATTTAATATATATCTCAAAAAATATTCCCTAAATGTAAAAAAAAACATTAATTTTCTGAAAAGCGATTGTATTTATTTATTATTGCATTATATTTTAATTATGAAATTGACAGCAGTGCAGTGTCAAATTGGCGGTCTTTATATGAATCGCTTTTTATTTCCACCCTGCTAGCAATATTGATACTTATGTACGTGAATTTTCATAATTAACTGTAAAGAAAAGCAATCATTTTACTACCTATAGCCTGTAGTACAGTCTACTGAAGTGAAAATTCCTCAAAAAAAAGAAACTAAGTTTTATGATGCATACAGTGAGAAAAATGTCATTTGTCATGTTTACATTTTATCATGTGAATAAAAAAAAAGGTACGTAAGAAGGCAAATCATATTATTTTTGCCACTGATTTTTGCGAAGTATTCAATTTTTATTTGAATGTAAACATAAAGTATAAAAATATCTATGATGGCATTGTCATCAGTCAGTAAACTGGAAAATATTCCACTCACAGAGACAGCAATTCTAGCTACCGACAACTTACTACCTGAGAAATCATTTATACATTTGTATGAAAAAGGAAGCTACTGAGATACTAAAAACACAGAGACAAAAACAGCATTTTCAGAGAATATTTTATTGATATATTTTGAGCAATGTTCAAATAAATTAAAACTATTGACGAATCTATCGAAAGACTCTAAATTGATAAAAATATTTTAAAAAAATTAGAAGGATTTAAAGTCGTACGCCGGCTCAATAAAATTAAAGATTTTAAGGCCGGCGGCCTTTAATAAAAGCTAGAATTTCACCTACTGAAGTAAACTTCATGATGGTTTTCTCAATTAATTTGTTACAATAAAGTTTTATTTGCAGGTATAGGTATATGACCGATGACCAGAAGAAGGCGGAAGGTCGCCGTTGGCTATAGCAAGCGGAGGATCGCGTCGCATGGCGTGCTATGGAGGAGGCTTATGTTCAGCAATGGACAAGTAAAGGCTGAAATGATGATGATGATAGGTTGCATTGGTTATTGAAATAATGTGAACTTACGGACGCAATAAGCTGTGTCCATTTCGATCCTTGAATTACTCGGAATTAAGTATTGTCATTACTATCACTAACATGAAAACAAAAACAGCACGGACTTTCACTATAACAGCAAAATATACTAAAACAAGCGAGGATTATATAAAGCTTTGCCCAAAAAAACTGGGAAAGCCCAAATTTCTTTCTTAATTGCGTCAATGAAAAATACCCAGTACAACGCGTCGGTATCAATAAACTGAGCAGCCTAAAAAAAAGAAACTTCCCAACTTTTCAATTCACACAGGTTCCTGCTGTTGCTAACGTTCTGCTACTAATTTTGTTGACGCCGGAGGAGACATTACAGCATCAACATGTCACAATGAATGAAAATTTACTTGTGAAAGCGAAGGACGCCTCGATTAATCCATCCAAATGGAATAATAAATTCTAACACAAGTCTAGTCTATAGAAAATATAATCAATATTTCTTATACATCATCACCTTCATTTACAGCTCGCGTCACACTTCTAGTGCGCTCTGAAATCGAAACGAATGGGTGGCAATCAGATGCGGCAATAGGAAATGTGGGCCAGAGGGTCGAGAGCGGGCCACGCACTTGCACAAACCGCACCCGTGTCAATTTCAGAGCGAGCTAGGACTTTGGGGCGAGCTGTACAAATTCTATTCCCCATTAGGGTAATTGTTGAAGCTATATTTTCTCATTTTTAAATATATTTAAAAAATACCACTCGTGTTAAAATAAGTTTCATTAAGTAAAAGTTGCACGAAATAGCTATTATATACTTTGTTGTAAGGTCTGTGAGTATAATAGGGAATGGCAATCATTTGCTAACAAGTTACGATTGCGTTACACTCTATAGTTCGCAGAAGCTGAAGGGATGATATATCTTCACTTTCCAGAAATAAACCTCTCCGACTTTATGGTAAACGACACTCGTGCACTTATTTATTAACTCGGTGCATGTAAGTTAATAATAATAAGGAATCCTCTAGCTATATTTTCTGATAGAGCCATTGATGTCTTAATTCATGGATGCGGCATCACAATAGCTGGACATGGAATGCAAATTTTTGTGACGAATCGTCACTAACCTTTATAGTCCTAACAGTCTTTTTTCATAGTATTTTTTAGCTTTATTTAAATGAACAGTACATTATCTATATAAGGTGACAGCCGGTCTATACTTGTAGTGTATCTATGGATAAGACACGTAGTGTGGTTAAGTATATAATTAAGGAACTAACAGTACTTATATTTTTGAATATCAATAATGACGTCAAACCAACTTCGAGTGGGTTATTTTGTTCGCTTCCAGATCTATTTCAGAAAGCAATTAGAGATTATTTACTCGGGCGAGTTGAAAACTTGTTAGCAGTTATGAAGTGATGAAATTGGAATGATAGTATCATTACATATTAAGCTTGTATTCATAATAAAAATTATTAAAGATCTTGTTTGTAGCGTTCATTTTAATACGTTAAGTAAGAACGGCACTAACCAATCGCAGCACAAAATACGGACAGCCACGTGGAGTAAGTAATGAAACACGCGAGAACACACAATGGTGAATGACATTTCATTTTCGTATTCATAATCATAATCAGCTTTCTGCGCTAAAACATCTTTTATATTTTTAACGCTATATAAGACTACCGTACTTGTGTTCAGGCGACATGGACATTAAAGTAACTTTTTAATATAAACTTATTCTGTGAATTGAAAAACTTCCGAAGCCACCTGCTCGCTCAGTAATTAATTGAAATAACTTTGAAAAACTCTATAAAGCTGTGTTGGCGAAGCGAATTTTCGCCGTGGGGACTAATTAAAGCTTACCAATACGCACCTGGCTATCCTGTTACATAAATGAGTTGAAATTAGAGAAGCTACTATTAGCTAGTTGATCAAGTTAACCCGAAGATTTCCTCTCACATATATATGTAAGTATAAATAAATGCCTGCCTTTCCGGAGTCACTCGATAGAATATTTTGTTATCATAGAAAAATCAATTTAGCGTACGAGTACAGATCTTATTTTAATTTCAATTATCTTTTCTCTCAGACACTTAACACAAGCAAATATTGTGAAAATGGAAAATAATTAACTGAAAAGGGGAAAACAAACTCAATGTCTTAGAATGTGAGTGAAATACCCTATCATATGAATATAATTTGGATGTTATTATGGTATTGCAGACGGGGACAAACTAATTACCAAAATATGTTTGGTGGCGGTTTTTAAGTGAAAATGTAATTTAATTTTTGCAACAAATAGGTTTTGTAATTCTTATTGTTCCCGCAAGTCATATTTATAGTACATTAATGTATTCCTGGGAAAAATATTGTTCATAAACTACAAGATATAATAATAAACGTTATGGAAAAGCGTTGGCACCGTGAATGCGTTGCAATCTATTTTTAATTTAAAATGTTAATTTTCTATACTTAATTATCAATTCTTTGCCCATATACATTTTTGTGTACCAAAAGTTATTGCATGCTCTAAGTCGTGTAACTTCCAAAGTATATTCCCACACCAATTAAAGTTACAATATTATTATTATTGTTGTTTTGATAAGAAACAAAATTTGATTTTTACCAAAACTCTTCAATTTTTTTAAATTTAGTTTTGAATCCGATTATTCTTTTTATTATTCTTATGTAAGAACTTTTTTTTTAATTTATTTCATTTTCATGTTTTTAAGGCGTTGAAATTAATTTAACTATTGTAATTAAAGAATATCCTGAATCGAATTTAGGGTCGCACGCAACCCTTCTTAGGCGGTAATGTTTATTACCTAACCTATACTAATGAATATATTTTACAGTTTATAATATTTTAATATATTATAGAGTTTAATAATATATTATACAGAACAATATTTTGTTTGGGTAGAGAATGAGGGCTTCACAAATTATATCAGGATTTGAGATTATTGCTTGACAGTGTATTTTATTCAGGTTCTATTGATTATAGAGTTTGTTTTTCTCTTTCCAGTTAATTATTTTTTACTCAGTCCGATTTTAAATTTTGTATATAATTATTTTCTTTTTGTTTAAACTAAAAAACGAAAGTTCACTATTGTTATTATTCAGCTTAGGACTACACAAGCCAGACACTTTCAAAGATACCTATGTGCCGATGCCGTGCCGAAGACACGGGCCGATCCATCAGTGTGACGCTTTATTTTGTATTTATAAGATAGCATGACATTGTTATAATTATTATAAAGCTTTTTTTGATACAATATAGTTCTAATAACGAATATTTTTTATTTATTTTCCTCTTCTTTTTTGATTCAAATATGCTAATTTTAAATATTATATACCATTTAAAACGATTAATTATAACTATACCACATTATGTTAAATCCATAGCCTGCAAAGCGAGCCAAAGAAATGTACACACATTCATACACACGAAAAACATTACTTTCGGCAGTCGGTTAAAAAGAGTACGCCAATCATGGACAAATTATGTATGTACGTATTCTAGAAGAAATATGTAGGAAAAAATCGTCATAAATTTAAATGGAATAACCATTTAAATTTTATTTAAATTTTAGGTTTACCTACCACATGCGTATGTAGGTACAATTAATGCAAAAACTTTAAATTATTATGTCAAGGGCCAATCGAGTGTTCAAAAAAAAAATCGTTTTAAGGCTTCATAATCAGAAACGGTGAACTCCATATACCTAACTTTATTGATTTTCAATCCAGTAAATAGTTGCATTCAAATCCTCTCGGTTTTGAAATTTCTTTAATCCTGGCCATTGTTATGTATCTGATACACTTAGAGTAAATTTTATCCAAGATCGCAAGCAGTTCTCTGCTAAAAGGACACACACACAAACAAAAAGTGACAAAAAGGATGGTCGAACATCACAAGTTTCAACGTACTCAAAGGTCCTTTCACCCTTAGAAATATATTTCTTTGTCGTGTTGGTATACCATAGATCTTAGTGAGAGAGTATCTTTTTATGGTTTCGTGTGGAAAAAACGGAACCCATATGATTTTGTCCTGTCCGTATGTTCGTCTGTCGTCAGTCTGTAGGTCTTTCAGTGGTCTGGCGGTCTGTCAGCCTGTCAGTCTCTGTCCATCTATCTGTGCGCTGGCTGTTTGTCCGTCCGTATGTTACATGCATATATCTCCACGATTGTTCCATCAATCCTTACAAAAATTTACAGGCAGATAATATATATCAACGGTCATACAATTCAGTAGAAAACTACGAATCCTAAATTATTCAAGGTTGGCTCTCCACACACTGAACTAAGATATGAAAAAAAAATTGCGCATTCCATCGGATGAGCATCATTAAACAAATTTTTTAAATTCAATGAAGGTTCTTTTGTGTTTTTTTTTTTTGTATTTAGATGAGTATTTGGCAAGATATGAGCTCAAACCAGCAAAAAATATTTTGAACAAGATACGTTGACAACTTTTCGAGATATACTCAATTTCCAGTTACTAACAAAATTTTGTGTGATTGATAAGGTTACTTCTTGTAGTACTTACATGCTACGGAACTACAAATTATGCGTATCCGACAGGCACTTGGACGGTTTTTTTCATATTATTCTATTACGTTTTCCACGGTGCTTCTGTTTCCACACAATTTAGCAGAGTTTGTTACAAAATTCACCGACTTGAGGTTAATCGGTTCGTCTGGATGCTGTTGATTAGCTTTGCGGCTTGAAAAAATTTCAATTCGGGGGCGTTGTTGAAAACGGTTATTACACTCTGTTATCCGATGGAGCGCTGCTGTGAGGGCTTTCAATTTTAATTTTTAAATAACTTTAAAACTCATTTAATTTTTTCCTCTTTCACTTTTTTTTTTTTAGAAAATGTGAACGTTGTGTTTTAGATTTGTAAACATTTTTCGTTTTTCTAAACGTCTAAATACGTCGCAGCATATTAACTTACCTCAGTCCCATACACGATTATTCGTAACCGTTGAAGAGTTCCACTGTCCACCTCCTGCCTCCTTCATAAGACCCTCATTGCGAACTACAATGTATGGAACTAGTCAAAACCAATCAAATGAACCCATACTTGAAGGGCTTATTAGTAACCGTTGAAGAGTTCTACTGTTCACCTCCTGCCTCCTTCATCAGACCCTCATCACTAACTACAATGTATGGGACTAGTCAAAACCAACCAAATGAACCCATACTCGACGGGCTTATTAGTAACCGTTGAAGAGTTCCAATATGCACCTCCTGACTCCATCATCAAACCCTAGGTTACCGAATCGAAATTATCAGGTGTTGTATTATCTCGGGATCTTAGTGTCGGTGTAAAGTTTCGTAAAAAATGGTTTAGAAGTAGGAGTTAAAAAAGCTGTCGCAAAAATATGCATACATGGCCAAACTAAATAAAACCGTTTAAATTAATTGAAATAGTTAAATCGACACCTGGTAAAACACATCAAAAGATGGTAACTTCTTTTTCTCAATTTATACCAGAGTTGTTATCGAGCGATGGGTAGGTTATCTTCTTAGCGATAATTTTAGGCCTTGCAGGTCAGTCTTGCTAATCTTCATCGTAATGGATCTTTATTTTAATGATGCCCTTTTTGTATTCAATAGTTCGAATGTCAACAACTACTGAATCTCCTGTTTTACGTCCTGGTCTGATATTGGAATAGCCATGTTGCTGGGTCTGCGTAGTTTTTAACAAATGTATGATCGACATGAAAAGTCGTGTACGGACCCTTGTCCGTGTTCGCGCTTCCTTAGTTACGTTTACGTAGTCACTGGATAGGTGGATTTATTTCTCTATGTTCTCCCGCAGCGGTGATTCCTCTGCACGCTTTTCATTTATCTATGAAACGTAGTCAGGGAAAGACGTCCGCTCGTAGTTAAAAGATATTGCCATAAATAATTACGAAATTTTTCATGAAAGAGAATATGAGCTATTTCCATTTTATTTTCGTTGCTTTAATGCGCATAAATCGACTTAAGAGATACTTCTATTGCACGCCAAATCGTATTTTATATGCAATAGCATAAAAAAGTTAAAATCCCGAAAAATGTCAAATAGGATTGGTACTTCATCGTCGATATGTGCCTTGCTACCCATGTGAAGCCGGGAGGGATCGCTAGTTACTTATAATTACTTATATACATTGTGCTGCCGCTGTGGTACTTACACAAAGTGCCCCTTAGTATCAACATGAGAATACAGTACTGCTAATATTGCAGGATTTCTCACCCGACGTCAGGATCTCCAGAACACAGGTTTATGTCTTAAATTATTTTCTAGTCTTTGGTACAGCTGATGATTTAAAATAATACCGTTTAACATAAAAAAATTAAGAACTTGTTACACTTTGTAAAATTACCGTGAATGGACTTTATACTAATATGAGAGAGAAATGAGACTCCTATTCAACCCTTTTTTAATATGTTTCCTAAGGCAATTTAAGGTGACATTGGAAAATTCATTGTAATATTATTCGAGCGGCGCATCACGGTCGGCTGATCGCGCGTGTTTCGGTGAATTTTGGGGACTATTTGTCTACGTCCCGCTGACAGAGAGGTATTGTTTCACGGGTAAGCGTCCACCCCAATATTGCTCTTTTTTTACCTATCCGTCCTTTCCCAATTGCTTAGGCTCCTGGAAATTTCAATGTCTGACATTTTCACTGACTGATATTGAACGACTACTTGAACCGCATCTGAAATGGAACGTTTAAACGGGCGATTGAAGTATCAGCTCGGAGTAAATATTTAGAAAAATAAAAATATCCGTTCATGACCTATGTGGAAAGTTAGAATCGATTAAATCGAACATTCGATTTCGGATTGTTCGTCTCCGCGATTTATCGAAAATGTATTACAGTTCCAAAACGCCAAACCCAGTGACCTGGAAATAAAAGCAAAGTGTGAAAAATATTTGAGTGTTAAATAATTATCAAAAATGAAGACATCGCTCAATTTGAGCTCACATTTTGTATCTGTTTACTGCGCGTTGTTTAAAAATCAGAAAACATGATTTTAAATACAATGGGATATATAAAGCTATTAATTACATAACATTATTCAATCTGATTTGAAATTGAAATTTGAACGCTTCGAAATATTCTTAGAAATATAATAGAAGATGTAATTTTATCAAAAGTTTTTTACTATAACTAAATTAAGGGACGCGTTTACTACGACTATTATTACACATTCTCAAATACTAGACCGTAGATTGGATTACAATTTATACGGCCGCATGATTTACATTTCAGGTTGATGATTGCAAATACAACAATGGGTGTAAGAATAAATGACTTTAATTAAAGCCAAAACAAAGCTTTTCAGAAGAAGACAGCCCGAGTCATTGGTAAACTCAAGGCTTTCGGGCTACTAGGCATCCATATATCAATTTTACGGCTGCGACCAACATTTACCTGTCCTATACGACATGCCACACACTCTACCTTTCATACCTACAGGCTTGAGATGGATTATGCCCATAAAAGACGGAAAATGTGTCGCCTTAATGCACGCGTTTAACCCACTTCCGGGATACGTATGTAGAATATGATTTTTTTTTCACAAACATGTTTACTTGTAAAATTTGTATAAACATTTACGCTTTAGAAGTATACTAAGTTGTGTATTTATTTGTAATGATGTCAGTAAAATTATTTGTTGTCAGTGCTGTAGTCTAATAAATACTGTAATTTTACTAAATATTTGTTGCGAAACTGTTGATAAAACTGTACACCTGATTCCTCTTTGTAACTGCAACAGTTTTTTAAATGTATTTGTGCATCTTTCCCTCTCCTGCATAGTCATTAGTCATTTATGTTCATAATTATACAGTACATGTCCATGTAGATTATAAATTGAAAAAAGTTATTTAAATAAAGATAATGAAAACAAAATTTAAATAAAGATAATGAAAACCAATATATCATATTAAATTAATTTATTAAAGACAATTTATTTGTAACGTGTTTGTAACGTAATTTTGTAAAATTACTAGGCCGATGTCGACACGTAAGTACACAGACAATTATAGAGTCAATTTCGATAAATGTAAACATTTTTTCAAAGAATAATAGATATTATATATCAGGTGTACTTTTGACCTGTTCTCAAAATTAAAATAGGTGGATCGTTTCTGACGCGTTCAGAAATGTCTGCCATGCGTTAACAACGGCCCCTCTAGCTCTACGAACGTTGCACGGCGCGCTAGCGTACCAACAAAGCACTGTGCGTGTCTGAAGAATAAATAACGATCTCAGTCAACAACTACGCCCTATAAGATTCCTCCATACGTGAACACCGAGTGGAAGTAGCCAAAGTAAGCTTTCTGCAGATTATCCAGCGAGAAGGCCGGAGTGAGCCTTGACTTCGTGCACAGAACATCATAAGCTTTTACCACCTCTTGAACCGGAGTCCGTCGTAAAACCAAAGAAACGCTGGCTGGCTGGAAATCGGATCTTTCGTTTAGAAAATACGACGGGTATAACAATGCTAAAAGTAAGAAAAATGCTGCAGTGTGAGCGAACAGGCCATAGAGTAAATTAATTTAACAGCGGCGCGTTTTAATAATAATAATAACGTATACATGACAACAACGTCTAGGCCCCAAACTAAGCATTAGCTTGTGTTTTGTGTACCAAGCGAAAACACCACATACCACATGTATATGGTGTCTTCGCTTGGTACCCAAAACACAAGCTAATGCTTAGTTTGTGTTTTGTGTACCAAGCGAAAACACCACATACCACATGTATATGGTGTCTTCGCTTGGTACCCAAAACACAAGCTAATGCTTAGTTTGGGGCCTAGACGTTGTTGTCATGTATACGTTAACAACCATGACCCGGTACCAGTATCGATATACATCATAAAAATACTGACCCGACCTGGGATTCGAACCCGGGACCTCCAGCTTTGCAGGCAGGGTCACTACCCACTGGGCTAAGCGGTCGTCATATTAACAATATTTTCGTAGTTACGCATTTCGTAGTTGACTTTAAAAGGCATCCCTCGTTAAATACTCGAGTTTGTTAGTGTAAATTGAAGTACCTACACTCGTATCTACTGACATCGAAACGCACGGGTAGAAGTTATATACTATAACAAACAATAAATATTTACAATAGGAACATCATGCAGAACCAATTTATTTCAAAAATACGTCTACGTAGCGAAATAATAAGGGTAGCTTCTATATTTCGATATAATAAAAATTCCGCCCTGAAACTAAAGGCGCGGGCTTCTTGTGTTTGCGAAAATATCTTACACGCATAAAGTTTTTCATTTATTGATGTATAACCTTTTATGATTATTGAAACGTAGATAATTAGTAATTAGTAAAACATAAAAAGGCAAAATGTCACTTTATTGTATCGAAGTGACATTACGCAATTTTGCGGGGTTGAAAACCAGCGCGCGGGGATTTCACGGGGTTGAACTTTGCGCACTGAAACTCGGACTGAAACTGACTATCTTACACGAGTTAGCAAGAGTATGAGTGGCTAGACGTTAAACGCAGAAGAGGGCTTCTAGTCAATTCGTACTTTTATGGAACAGCCCTACGGTTAATCTATTACTTACAAACTACAATTTTTATTTTTTATAAACTAGAAACAATTGTAATTTGTAATTGTAATACCTTATCCTACCTGGCCAGCTGCAAAGCCCCCGGTGGAATGGTTACTACAAAAAATTTTTGTGTAAAGTATTGTTGTTATCTTCTATTTGTCCAAATAAAGTAATTTATCTTTCTATCTATCTACCCATGCGAAGCCGGGTTGCGTCGCTAGTATATTAATAAAACCCAAGGGATATTTCAAGCCAGAACAGAAAACTGTGATCTTTCATCTGTCATAGAAATCGGACTCTTAAATGTGATGTTTATATGCATAATATTCTTTTGTCTTCGTAATCTGTTAACATTATTTTCGCTTTATCTAGTCTCAGCGACACTCGTGGGCTGTGAAGTGGAACCGCCTTGATATACCAGAACATTACGCGGTGCAGTTGACTTGTTATATTAGGTCATGACATCTGGTTGAAATGACTGCAAACTAAAAATTTATTTGTTTCAATAGTAAATATATCTGAATTAATTAATCTGTTGATGGTAAATGAATGAAATTCTTCAGTATTACAATATAAGCAAAGTGCTAACCAATCATATAACTATTGTCTTTGATGCCATAGCATTATAGGTACCTACTGCGCTCTGTTGAAACGTCACATTTGAAACGTTATTTGGCCCTTAACGTCCGTTAACTGTCGAAATTATCCTTTCATAATTTTCAAACTTTGACTTACGGCCGGTGTTGTATACGATAAAATAATATAATTTATGAAATAAATTTACACGATTTTCACATTCTAGCATTCTCGGAAAAATTGGAATGTATTATTTTAATGACGGAACAAAAATATGCAGAAGTTCAAGAAAACCTCGTTTGATATTATTTTTCGAAATTCTAGCAGAATTCGAAGCTAAGTCGTTAATTAACATATTCTATTATTCTTACTAATTACCCTAGTCTATTTTAAGTTTTGCTAATTACTAATAATAAAAAACCCTACTGTAAAACCACTTAGCTAAAAATAAAAAAGCTGTTAACTGAAAAGAGAAAAGCTATACACTATAGAATTTCGTTTGAACAACGTAGAATCCACCAAAACGTTTTTTGTCCGATTAATCTCCGATCCGACTTAAGCAGATATTAAATTGTACTTATACTATCGTATAAATATGATTTGAATGGTATAAGATATTGCAGCTGAGGACAAACAAAAAATACAAATTTTCACATAAAGATCACCAATAAACATATTTTGGTTCTTGTTTTGTTTGTTTGTTTGTGCCTGCAATACCTTATACTATTCAAGTCATATTTATTTGATTGAAAGCTATAGTATTTTACATTTCGTAAATAAAACCTTACACAAATACAATGAATTTAAATAGTTTTTAATCATCATCGACCCGTATCTCTCCACTGCAGGATATAGGATGTATACTCGTATAATAAAGATATTTTATTGACACAGCTTTTTAATTCCATATATTAAAATTTAAACATTATTCTATATTTTATTATTATTAAAATATTAAATTATGAATGCAACGACTTATATATTACTAACGTCAATAAGTACCCTATTTTAAATTCTGAATCTTCTTGCCTGTGCTTGGTATCAGATCCATCGAATTTGTTTATAATTTTATGCCTACATAAACATCTATTCCATTTTCAGCGATCTTTTACAAATTCTATTTATTCATAGTTGCATATTATATGGATGGACTGAAGAAGTAAAAGCCCATCATAGCTGGTAAAGTTAAACTGCAGTTACTAAGTTGTGGGAAAAGCTCTAACGATGAAATTATCAAAATTCTCAGTGCCTAGCTGAAGAATTTTAAAATGTTGTTATTAATGAAAACGCAAAATGCAACTTTATGTTCAATGACATTAAAATCATATAGTTAAATTGTTTATGTTATAATTTATTGGCATGACACTCAAGTCAATAATACTGCAAAACTGTTGTTAGAAAACTGTTTTAAAAGCACTCATTTTCTTTCGGTTTCAAAAAATTCAAACAATAACGAATTTTGCAGAGAGAAAATTTACAGACGTTTCTTATGTCAGCCGATGTCACTTTTACCGCCACATAAATTCCATTTACTGTCATTCGTGTGTCATGCGTCATATGTGTCACAAATTTACACTATCGAATGCCTTTCACGTGGTTGTTACGAACCGTCGTCTTTGTGTACACGTTTTTCTTATTTATTACTTTTCTACATTTTTTGGTTCTTACCCCTCGGCTGGAATTTCACAGATGTATCACATCGATCTGATAAGTTGTCAAGTTCGGTGCTTCTATTATATTCGAAGATTTGAACATTATAGGTGCCGAAATACAGCAAACCCGCGTCTTATTAATTAATTGTCGTCTGTTTGTCACTTAACTTTCTGGCAAAGATCTGATGATGGGGTTTGACAATGTGCATGTAAGAATGTTAAAATATTTATCACTCTCAGGACCACGTACGAATGTTGAGCCTTCATTAAATGTTTATAAGTTGTCGCCGTTGATTGCGGCGCCGTCGTCAAAATAATAAAATTACTTGAATAACCATCCTAAACTTTGGAGATGCGGTATAGAAGTAAGAAATGTAATCGAGCGCAGTTCCAAAACACAAGATAACCACAAGTAAGAAAGTGCACTCGTCAAAAATGCATGAACATTTTGATTGCGGCTAAGTATTCCCTAGTGCCTATTTCAGTATATTTAAAACAGTCACAAACGCACTGTATTTAATATGTACTTTGGCACTGCATTTGTAAATTAATTACAAGAGGAAATGATTTTAACTAGTGATAGACAGGGATCCCACCGCATTAAAAATTTACATCATAAGTTACGTGTATCAAACTATTTTCATGACATAGTAAATAATTAATCACAATTAAACCTATAAAACAAATCTGTCAGTTAAACTTTACGAATAATTTTCACAAGTATTTTCGAGGCAAACATGAATATAAATGAGCGAATTTCATCTACATGGGAACGGTGGAGGAATGGTGGAGGCTTTCTGGATGATTCAGTTTTCAGACCTTGGTCGTGGAACCTTTTAAGTTATGATTGAGGCCAGACAAAGTATTTTTACATCAGTGAAAAATGTCTGTTCACATTTATAAGCTTCATTTTGGTAGATGATGTCAATTTTATCCGAAGTTGGAATCCTGCAGGTTAATGGTTGGCAAACATTCCTTGACAGTTTAACTATTATAAACTGAACTCATAAAAATGGATTATTATATGGTAATAGTTATTATATTGATTGCTTATAACGTAAAATTTTGTGCGATGGGATCCCAGTCTATGAGGCGTAAAAGGGATTACACCGCATTCATAAGGCATTTTTACGCGGCTCTATAAAATGTATTGTAAATTTTGCGGTGGATATAAAAAGAAGAGAAAATAATTTATATAAATATTCGCAGTACTGGTGGATCCCTTCAAGACGGTCCAATTTAAGATGAACGCGTTATATGTGAGCTTTCATTCAAAATATTATTTATATTATGATTTTCCTTACGTATTTGAACTTTCTCGTCCAAAAGAAAAAGCTTTTTGATGTTATCGGAATATACGTACAGTGCTTTGAATCGTACATTAATTTCTAGAATCTTATGTATAACTAGGGAACGCCTACGGCTTTGGCCGCGTGGACTACGTGTTCTGTATATATCGTAATTAAATTTAATCTCTTCTTAGTTAAACAATCCATTTCTTTCTTACAGAAACTTTTATTTTATTTATAAGTGTAAATTGTATAGATGACAGAAACAACAGTAAATTATACCAAACGTTTCTTTGTAATAAATCCAAAGTACTTAGTTGAAAAACGTCAGAATGAAATCTTGTATTGAAATTATACTTCAATTTTGAACCAACAAAAAGTATGAGTAAGCATATAAATCGGGACGAGAAAAAGATTTCGAAGAGAAATTGACGAGGGTCCTGCCCGATGTGCTTATAACATTTATTCAGAAAAGGACAGTCAGTGAATGACGTGATACTTTGCGGCCCATCGTTATCGTTTATTTTATATATCAGATTTTTCGATCCAAGGATTTACAACCCTGTAAAACAAATTTCTAAGATAAGGACGTTAGTTATTAATATGACTTTATCCGTACTAATATTACAAACGCGAAACGCGATTTGTATATGTGGAAGTTTATTGCTCTTTCAAGCAAAAACTACTAAATGGATTTTAATGACACTTTACAATAATATAGCTTATACATCAAAATAACATATAGGTTATAATTTATAGAGATACTAGATTTCTGTACGTGGTTCCGCTCGCGTGGAATATAATGTGAAATAGTAAACTGATTTTAAAAGTCTTTTACCAATAGAAAGCTACATTACCACCAAGTAACATGGGTTTATTTTATCAAGTATTTTATTTTCAAACTAGCTTTTTATCCGTAGCTCCGCTCGTGTGGACTACGCAATTGTACCGGGACCGCTATAATTTTTCGAATGGATATAGTTTATAAGTTGAAGAGTTAGTTACATATTGGCTACTTTTCATTCCGGAAAAAGGGGTCACGGTACAACTGTGTAGTCCACGCGAGCGGAACCGCGGACGGAAGGCTATAATATTATAAAAATGTAATATTTGTACGTTTGTTTACGGGCTATAATCTCCGGAATGGCTGAACCAATTTTGACGGGAATTTCATGGGCAAAAAAGGACTTATTTGTGAGTATAGTGGGAGGGTTCATAGGGGTGAGGTGGGTAAGGGGTTAGGATGGCAAGGGTGGGAGGGGGCAGACGTGGTAGAGGGAATGGAAAGGGGAATGTTCCTGTAGTCCACCCGGGTGGAGCCGGGTACTACAGCTAGTTAGGAAATAATTTATGAAAATCTATTAACTTATTCCATTATATATATATATATATATATATGCATTATAATTAATTTTCATATTTCCAAATAATGCTCTTTCTTATTTTTGTACACATTCTAGCTATGCTATGCTATGCTAGTATTGACTGTAAGACTTTTGGATAAAGCTGATTCATATCAGCGTTCTAGTCTATCAGTCATGATTGTGTATCTGCTATCTCACTAGAAGACAAATGACACCACGCGTCACACATGACCGACATTGAATTATTTATTCTAGTAGCACTAAAACACCAACAAAAGCAAACGTCCCAATTAGGACGTCTTAACGGGGTCAGTTTTTCTGCATTACCACGTACCTACTTTTACTAATACATTAATAAACATAGGTTGTAAATACGCACTGGATCCGGCTGAGCTCCGTGAAATTGTGTCGTAAAAGTTGTCAATCCCTATTTATTTGGTACTAATTAGTGAACAATGAACCCGCATCTAGAGTATGAGTTTCATGCGATACCTTTTCACTTCAACCAGAGAGTTAAGAATTGCTTTGGTTGCTCGTTGTGGAGGTCAATTGAAGCTCTTTGAGGTCAAATGAAAATAAAGAAAATAGAGATAGAACACTTCCGCATCTTTCAGGTGTTTGAAATTGTTTATGACGCTTTTATCACTGAGGCAGTTCGTAGGACACAAGTACCAATACAGTACGACTTTTAAACTAAGTGCATTTCTTTCTAACTTACAGTAATACGCACGGATCTTTGCCGCTTATTATGTGCCGCCGTATTGCGTACATACTGTAGCGTTTGCGTGTGCGTGTACGCGGGGCAGGTAGAAGGGAGCGATAATGTGTAGGGCTCAGTGGAAAATCGAACAACCGTTATACCGTGCCGTGCCAGCACCGTTGCCGTTATCTTGCCGGCAAGAGAAAAATGCCCAAACTCTACCCAAAGACTCCTCTTCATTGGATGCATAAAGTAATAAGTTTACAGGAGCTAGAGTGCGGTGTTTGTTTTTTAATTGCCTACGGAATGAGGCAAATTAAAAATTTAATAAGTTAAGAAATAAATTAAGCATTATTAATTGCACGTATTTAATAGAGCAGCTGAGAAATTTTAATATGGGATCTTAAAAAAATGAAAATGGGTACTACATATAAGATTGACAATAATTAATGTCAGGTCTTACAATAACTCAATAATACCAGCCTACTAATTACTACTAGTTGTAAGAATCTTTTTAATTTAGTGCTGATATCGAATTTATTTATTGGTAACTGAAATTTATTACAAGCAGATGCTTTATGGGGAACAAAAAAATAAGAAACTAGCTTTTATAAATGTGTAAATGAGATTAAATAATTTATTGTCAATTTACAATTAACAAGTTTACAATAGTCTTAAATCTAAATAAAATATAATGATACCTCTGACTTCCATACAAAATTTATTTAACTGGAAGTAATGAATTGTACGTTATTATATTTACAATATAAAAATATCATCCAGGTTGGTCCCGTGCGGCATCGATCCCATTACGCTTGCACTGTTTACGCGCTGCACAGCGATGCTCAGTTGCTATGCGAAATAGGCGCCCGCTCTGGGATCGCCAGCAAAGCTGACCAGACAGGTGGACAAATCCTTTACGATTTTTTTCGTATCAGACGACCACAGACTCTACTGCAACCGCCGCAAACTCGTAGTGAGGAATCAACCCCGAGTATTTGCGGCGTTTAAATAACTGTGCCTGGTCGGCCGCCGCGCTAGCACTCTGGGCCGTGGCCCGGACATGGGGTGGGGCCAGAGTATCCACACATGTGGCATCCCAAATCAAAGCACTGCCCAGGCACCACGCACCAACATTGCTCCGTCGAGTTTCTTGCCATCGTCCCTGAACAAACCTTTCGGCTCTAAAGATGAGGGGATAGAGGCAATCACAAGAGCCTGGCGGATCAAGTCATTGATGGCTCCGCGGCGGTAGGTACGACAGGCACTTTTGAGACACGAAAGTCAGTGGTGACCCAGCTGGCCACATGGCCATTGATAGGGCTCGCACACTTAAGTACCTAACCGCAAACAGACAGCAATACGTAGTGAAACGGGAATCAAAACTGTACCGATGTTTTTGGATAAGAATGCGTATAGCCAGTGACCCGATTCCTTTTCAGACACACCAGGGAGTCTCGCTCTATCAGTATTGTCAGGGGACCGCTCTATGAGATCGGCATCTGACTGCTGGTAGACCCCCCGAATTTTGTGTACCAACCTTGCTAGGCATCCTATCCCCGGGGAAAGCCGCAATCCAAACTGTCCGAGCCTCCGCCAAGCTAGTCACACAAACCACAAACCACCATATTTAATTGGCAATGTTGCTTGCCTCCAGGAGCGATCATCAATTTTTAAATAAAAAATTTTGCTCACTGTATGTGTTGTCAACCTGTACAGTAACCAAAGGAAATTTTCATAGAGGGCAACAGCGAAACAAGTACAGAAACTGTGGAATAAATAAGCAGAGCCGCAGAATATATATTGCCATGTGTGGTTTAATCTTAAAAAGCCGTTCACACGAATTACCAAAAAGTTCAAATTTTTTATTTACTGTGGGTGGTAGAGCGTCGTCAAATATTAGAGCGCCGAGGAGAGTAAGGTTCGATCTGGTGAGACCGATGATATTGGGAGTGATAAAATTGAATGTATTCAAAATTTCTGAACTATTACTAATGTGTACGGTATCCGAAATGTATATCTCGCACTTGTTAAAATTTAATGTCATACCAATATCTTAAAAGCGATGTATGATTATCTCAAGGTCATCCAGTACTGTCGTCGCTCTTCCACTCAGGAACGCATCATCAAGGAACCACATATTAAACTCTGAATTTAAACTACGAATGATCGGGTTAATAGCCAAACTGAAAATGACCGGGCCGAGCGGGTCTCCTTGCTGGCAGCCTACAGCTGAAGTAATTTCGTTCTCTCCAAAGAATAATTTTGATGGAGTGCCATGACATTGCCAAACATAATCAAATAATTCCGGTATTTCATTTCGAATTTCGTTCAGTAGGGCACCCCTGTCGGCTGAACTAAACTCGTTTTTCGCATAAATTTTAAAAATACCTCATAATCCAAATTATTGTTTAAAAAAGATCGCGCCGCATGCACCGCCGCCTCGCAACCACCTTTAGAACCGAAACCGAGCTGCCGTGGCTCAAACTTATTTGTAAGTTTTTCATGAAAAACTCGGCAACATAATTTCGATGCCAAACGAAGGAAGGTTCTGCCGACGGCGATTGTGCGGACACTCCTTAGAATGTCCGCACAGTATTCTTAGATAGATACGACGAGGTTCGCTCCGTAGAGAATGGGGGTGATCTTTTTAACTACCCGTCCCGCCAACATAATATTCACTAAATTAGTAAGTTCCTCCTCCTCCTCCTCCACTAAAGGACCCGTAAAAAATAATATCATAATAATAATGAAAAATTAGCTTATAAAAACATACATTTAGCTAGAGTTACATTAGCTGTATTCGTGAAATCGCAATGTCACATAATAAAAAATTAAAACACATTATTTATCTGTAATACCCACTTTCACATTAAATGCTGCTCCTGGTGCAAAAGCTCAAAAAAAAATTTTTTATAAAAAATAAATAGACGATTAAATATATTTAAAGTAACCACGTTAATAAAATTATTCGCCAAGCCATTATGTATAGTAAATAGTGTATATAATTATTTATGTTGATTTGTCTACTATATTTGTTGCCTAATTTAGCCGCCGCGCTGTCGCAAAAATATTTTATCTTTTCCGAGTTAATCTACTAGATTCTTATTTTTAGGCTTTTATTTACAGTTTTGTCATTGAAAATGACTATCAAATCCATTCCACGGGAGACGCATTTTTAGCCATAACTCCGAGGGTATGGAGTCTAGCTAAGATTTTAAGGTTTTAAAAGATCAATAATTTAGTTGCGCATCGTATGACACCAAAATTTTGGAAATAGATTTGGTAGTTTTTGAAAAAAGTTGAAAAATGTAAAAAAATCGGGATTTTTTCGGATTTTTTTTTTACTAAATCCAAATTATTTCGCGAACGGGGACTGATATCGAAAATAAACAAATAATATCCTGGCCATTAACGTAGCTTCCATTTGAGACCAAGTTTTTGGAAATCGGTTGGTAATTGTAAGAGAAATTATTTCCGAAAGATGAGATTTTTTGGTCGATCGCGGGTGTTTGTGGATATAAGTTACTATAATTCAGAGGGTATTGGTCGGATCGCTTCAAAGTGTTATACAAAAGGTTAGAAAACGTCAGTAGCTACAGTTTGAGACCAAAATTTTGGGTATGGGTTAGAAATCGAACAAGAAATTTACATCACATGTTAGATTTTATGGACGATCGGGAACTTGTTAACATTACGGTCATCGCCTTTCGGCCTGTATTCGTTCGAATGCTTCATTATCGAGTTCAAAACGTTTAAGGATATCAGAGGCTGTAGTTTAAATCGTGGCAATTCCACGATTTCGTGGCAATGAAATAAAATAATCTGTGAAAATCGGATTTGAGTAGGTTCATTTTGCAGATTTTTTTCATCGCCTGCAAAATATTAAATAATAACAATAATCATTTATTTATTTTCAGGTGCTAGCCCCATAGTAATTTTTACATATTTACACAGTATTTACATATCAAGTATTAAAACTAAACAATACAATAAAATAAAATATTAACTAATTATAACAATAAACAAATACAACTAATAGTAAAACTAAACAATCAATTAATTATCTGACATCCAGGTGTATACAATTAGCCATAAATGGAGAGTCCCATCTATCATTATTATTAACTAGCGACCGCCCGCAGCTTCGCTTGCGTAGACTACACATTCCTGTTTTAGGTAGTATTAACATTCAAAATGGTTTATATGTAGGTACTTTTTGCTGAAACTAATATTGGGTACACCCATTCAAACTTTCAATCTTCACTCTCCCCACTCCTTTAAGAAAACCGATACTCCCAAACTGTTCACCTCCTGTTTCCTACCCTTAAAATGTGGAAATCCAAAAACCCTGAAACATGTCATTATTTATTTATGTTAAAATTTTTATGTTTCTAACTTTAAAGAACAAAGACTCTCATACAAAGCCCCTCCATCCCTCCCTCCTTTAATTTGAAATATCCATATACTCCTTTCTTAAAAAATTAATACTCACGTTATAAAATAAACCACTGTTCCAAATTTCGGCTTCCTAGATTTAGTTGTTTCGGCTTTATCTACGCTGATAGATCAGTGAGGACAAACGACAGACAGCCACAAAAAGTAACTGATGTCACTCTTTACAATCTTCTTTCACGTCTGCAAGTTTTCATTAAAATCTGTTCAGCCGTTTTGGAGATTAGCTCGAATAGACACATAGACGTACAGACAGACAGACGGACAAAAAGTAGCGTATGTCACTTTTGACCACCTCCTTTTCACACCCGTGAAATTTCATTAAAATCGGTTTAACCGTTTTCGAGATTAGCTCGAATAGACAGATTGACGTACATACAGACATACAAAAAGTAATGTATGTCATTTTTGACCACTGCCGTTTCACATCTGTGAAGTTTCATCAAAATCAGTTTAGCCGTTTTGAAGATTTGCTCGCATTGACAGACAGACAGATAGTATTATTTTATACATATAACCTATAGCCTTCCTCAATAAATAGACTATTCAACACAAAAAGAATTTTTCAATTCGAACGAGTAGTTCCTGAGATTTGCGCGTTCAAACAAACAAACAAACAAACAAACAAACAAACAAACAAACAAACAAACAAACAAACAAACAAACTCTTCAGCTTTATAATATTAGTATAGATTAATTAAATGAGGCAGTACTCGATCTATAGAGTGACTATCACAATCGAAATAAGTAAAGAAAGAAGGTGTCTGCCGCCGCGAGCGGTAGGTATTTAAGTAAACCAGGCCATTTGCCCCACTCGTTCCGGTTAATCAAGCCACTTCCGACATTCCTCTGCCTTTCGTCTAATAGAATTGAAAAACCATCATTGCAAGCCCACCCGCTCCCGGATCAAAGATTTCATCGACGAGAAGTACTTCAACAAAAGGGGAGCAATATTTTGTTCCATTAGCGTGACCGAACTTCGGAGACTTTTTGAAATTTCTTCCTTTTATTTTCCAAGATCGTGATATTATAAATGAAACGATGTGCTTAACTCGGCTATTTCCTTTCGTAACAATAAGGAAAAATGTGAACCATAGTTCTATTAAGATATAAGAAATGATTTTGTGCCAGTCTTTACTTGATAAACGTCTTATTATTTCTTTTTTTTTCGGTCATGTATTATTATATAGATAACCTTAAAAGGGTCCGATATGAAAGTGTTTCATCAAAAATTCATCGAAATCGGTTTACTGGTTTATACTTATAAGTTTACATATACGCGGTGATTTTTTATCCCCTGCCAAATGTTAATATTGTGATCTTTTGCTAAAATAATGAAACACGTGTTTTTTTTTAGTATCACTCAGTATTAAAAATTTAAAATATAGCGCCACAAAGTTATCAAATCACGGTGACGATATGCGCGCAATTGATTATTATGTCGGTCAGCGGCCGCCGACGGGATACTCTTTACCTCCAAAACCGCAGCTGCGCTATTCTCATGCATAATATTTGTTTCATTCAGTACATACACTTTATCGATAATTCTTTAGGGAAATAAATTTAATGTGAAAATTTTATCTTAGTCTATTGTTTTTTTTAAAAATGGAGTCTTTAGATGATAACCTAATGCCTAGAAAAAATTGCCGAGAGATGAACAATCGCCCTATATACATATGGTGTGCCCCGTTCCCTTATGGTCTAACTTTTTAAGTTTAAACTAGGCCTTTTATTGAGAAAACTCATAAAAGTACGAAGGTAGATATCTCCTCTCTAATAGTACTACAACCCAATTTAGCGATCATGCGAAGGGCGAAATTTTCGATGGCAATTGGACGAATACTTTCGTCCTTTTTCGTAATACACAGACAGATAAGAAGCGTCATACATGAAAAGACAGACCTTATAGTTCAGAAGCCTACTTAAAATGAAATTACACTATTTAAGCAGGTATGGAAGGCCAGGCGAAGGCCATTATCTCCCGCCTGCGAGGCGTAAGCTATTTTAGGTGGTCAAATCTGAAGTCGTCCAGCCCCGAGGATGAACCGCTAGCATATATGACCGCTAGGAACAGTTCACGGCCTGTTCGACATCTTTCACTAAAGGGCAGTAGTTAAAAAATCAAGCGCCAAAAGGAAAGAGACGGAAGGAGAAGGATGTTTGGAAAGCAAAAAAACCAAAGTATCGGAACTGGGTTGTTGGGCGATTGTAATAACATCTGATATACAAAGGGGTACAGCTCCCCACAAATCCTCTTCGTGTACCTTACCCTCAACGCTGTTAATGACAGATGACTGCTTAGAAGGAGACAGACCGAAGGAGGTATGATGTGCGGATACTATGGTCCTCTTAACTTTTGTTGTTACTTTACCCAGGACGTTGTTTTTTGGGACCCTTAGTGATAGGTACGAGGAGGATAAAAGGGAAATCCAGTTCTCGGTGTGACTAGTATCCAAGCATTTTTCTATAGTTTTGCACAGTTTACTCGCAACTAAGTTTCTAAGTTATCATTGTGTTAACGCCAGAAACATTTCGTGCATGTGGACCCATTTATAAGGAGACAAATATATTAAAATATATAAATTCACGTACGCCTTAATGAGTAGTCGAGTATGTGAGAACTAAATACTAAAATAGTTTAAATCGAACAAATTGTGCTGTGCCGCATTGTCACCGGGAGAGGATAGAGAAGCACTGCAGCACACTGCTCTTATTATTATTGATTTTATCAGTTTTCACAAATCTGCAAACTGTAATACCATTTTAATCCTATCGCGAAATTTCACGGTTCAGCTGACTTTTAATGACCAAAAACTATTTTTTGTAGATTTAAGTGAGAAAAATTTAATAAGTTTCAATAGTTCAAAATCATCAACTTGATGGGTGTCAAATATATTTCTTTTATGTATGGGAACGTATAAAAATATATTGCGCATTAGCTATTTACTAGCTTTTATTTGATACCCATGTTGTTATAAAACAAAAACTTTGTTTTATTCCTCGTATTTTGTTTCATTTACAAACGCCGTATTTAATTAAATATTACGGCCTATGTTATTAACATAATTAACACCAATCTAACGACATCTCATGTTTTAAAATCTACATACTTACTACATCCATATACTCGAAAAACTTGAGGCTGATGTGCCTTGTTATTGGTTGTCGAAACAAGTTCTTCGTGCAATCAAGAAGAAAATCCACAAAAAATTCAATTCGTCGACGAAAATAAGAAAATATTATTTCCGTGGATGAATTTTACACAAATCTGATAAAGAATTTTTTCTAGGTGTTAGAAAAAGTTATGACGACCGACTTTGTAATAAATATCTTCATATATACCTTTACATAAACGCAGATATTTTTAATTTTTTTATTTTTCTGAACACATTGCCGATACTTTTTTTGTCTTGTCAAGCTCCTGCAGCTCCTGCCCGTAGATACCCATTTTATTTGTCTTAAACGCATAGCTAAGACGAAACGAAATAAAAAAAAAAAATATCTACTGCTGCTAAGCTAACCTATTACTTTTTTTTACAAATAGGGGAACGTAGTTTGGTGTGATGAATGAAAATTCACTTGAAATGTTTTATTTAAGGTGTTTGATTGTTTTTATTAAGGTTTACTATAAGTATTGTATAGCTGTTGGTTTTCCTAAGACAATAAAAATAAAATAAAATAAATAAAATTTATCCTAAATAAATATCACTCGAAGATCAAAATATTTAGAAGTCCTCAATTGAAAAATAACCCATGTAAACATCTATACAAACATTTGTACGAATGGTAGGTACGATTTTACCCGGTAAATACAGGAATGACCGACGACCCATAGTATATTTCATTTTTGATTTTACTCCTCACGGAAATCAACGTTTACGGAATATCCCGAACGACGCGCTACACAAAAATGCAGGTAACGTTTTGGTTAACAAAGGGTGCTGTTGTAGTACTCAGCTCGATACCGAAGCACGTAATATCGTGCGATTCGGGAGAATACGTTTTGTAGGCTTACGATATTTGGGGGGACGGGAACTGAGAGGGGTTGGGTAGCTGTCACCAGCACTGAGTACGCATAACTCAAGCTCTTTGTGTCGCATCCGAGCAACAACAATAAACTAACAATGTATATTCAGAAGGGACACTCAGTTGAGAATGGCTTAAATATGTAATACAGAATAGAGGTGGTAGAGATAGAAAATAGAAAATAAGAGGCAGAAAAAGATAAGAACTTTTCTTAACTACGTTTTAATCGTCTATTTTAATTCTTTGGATATTCAAAATATAAAATATGGAAAAATAAAACACATATTTTAAAATGATTACATGTTATCCTTAATAAGAAAGGATATGTAAAAACGAATTTTTAAAATTTCTTACTTGAACCCTACTGTTGATTCTCACTCTTTGACTATTTCGCATTAAGTTTTACTGGCGGTTTACTAGCTTTTTTTATGAACAAACAGGATGTATCGATAAAATGTTTACCTGTACATGCTCAGTAGAATTATATTCAAACCTTAAACGATTTTTGGGCCAAAATAAAAAAGTAAAATTAGTAATTGATAAAAAATCACTACGAAAAAACGTTAATATAGTAAAAAAATATAAAATTGCAGGTACCTACTTTGATAAGTATGAAATAATTCTATATTTGTATTTTATCTTCTAATCGACCTAAAGGCAATAAACTTTAGAATGTTACTTAACCGTCCTCGTGCAAGGCCCATAGACGGCACAGATATGAATAACTTTAGTTATAGCCATCCTACTGGGAACATTCGCCTCTTGGGACGGTGCGAAAATCGCGCCGGAGGACTGGAAACAGTCCCACTTTGGGACGGTCGCTCTCGCGTGGTTTTCTAATTAGAATTGACACTGGCATATTTGTAGCGTGAATAAAAGGGGCTTTTCATTAGAAGGTGAAATAAAGTACTTACCATTTTATAAAAATAAATTTAATCGTTATTTCAGGAGGACCGACGACATTTTAAGTGCGTATTTAATGGATTTTCACGTTTTTTTTTCTTGTAAAAAAATTGTACGGAATCTTTGTATTTAATGTTTTTAAATGTTAGTACGAAATTTTTTTTTACCAAACTTAATCTAGTTTTCAGTAATACATAACACTCAATACTTTTTATAGATAGACGTTTGTGGCACTTGTAGGTTGCAGTTGGGAGAAAATTTTACTGTTTTAGATTGATTGTAAGGTGAAAAAAAAAACTCATTTATTTAACTATTTCACTCGAGTTATTTAAAATTTGCAATTTTACGATTTATTTATTTCTTTTTAAAAATTAATAGGCAGCATCTGGTTATGAACATTGTGTTATTGGGATGTTCATAATAATGTTGACAATAGTAATGAAATAACCGTTTTAAATACAAATACACAATAACAATAAATTTTACAATTGTCAAATAAAATTTCATTTCATTTCAAATAAACGTATCACTACTGCAGTGCCCCTGACGGTTCATAATTATTAACAAATCTAAAAACCTGCATTGTTCAAAAATGAGGGATCCGAGATGGCGGCCTAAAATTTCAAAATTATTGATAACTTGATGCAATTTAAAATGCCGGGGACAACGTGTCGAAAAGTTAAAGTTTACATTTCTTTCCGTAAATTGACTCGTACTTTTTTTATATAAACATCTCTTCACGTTTCTATCTTGTTCCATGTCGCTGTAGACGTTACAAATATATAACTATGCCGCATTTTAACTCTAGAACACTAATAGTTTGTGAGTTTTTTTTTGTAGTTTATTTAATATAAAAAGAAATATGTACACGTGAAACGGCCGTGTCATACAGACAAACACTATATATACCTATATATAAGGGTTTCTGATTTGATTACCCTAATTTTGACTTTGACTGCTCTAAATACGAAATTCCTTTATTAGTATTTACTGAAATCAATTAAGTAACGGATTTTCAAAACGAATACGATTATTAATTTTTAACGGAACAGCGTTTCGAAACTAAACTTTTACCGCGATTAGATAAATTGAATTTCTCCGGTACTCGAATCCGCCATAAAATTTTCAGTTAGTCACGGAAATTCGCGAAAGTTTCGTAGAGTTGTGATCGTTAATTTTAATAAACGGGGAGAATTATCCAATAGTCTTCACACTTTGCGTTCAATTCTTGGCGTAGGGTTATATTTTTGGGATTGACATAAAATTTAGAAGCGTACCCTGCTTAGTACAGCCCTTTTAAGAAAAAATACGCAACAGATTCTTGTATTAATTTTTATATACCTTTACTAGCTTAGTTTAATAGATGTTATAGTAAAAAGAAACGCAACTGGCATTCTTTAAATTGTTGGCTTTTAATGTAATTTTTTTTTAAATGAACCGAATAATTATATGTTGCTATGTAATATGTAACTATTGACCATTCCCAAATTTTTTAACTAAACTCCGTTATTTTATTTTTCGAAAGAATAGACCAAGAATCTAAATAGATTTTTTTTTTGTTTTAGATTGGTATTTACGTAGTAAAATCATTTTGAAAATTCTCATAGCGTAAAATCACATGGTAGACTACGTAACTATAATTCTAAAACAAAAAAAAATATTAGCTTCTTAAAATTGCCTATTCTTTCGAAAAATAAAATAACAGACTTTAGTTCAAAAATTTGGGAATGGTCAATTGTCAATTTCTTAAACGATTGAATAATATTTAATTATTGATGTTTTAATAATCGCTAATGAACCTTTATAATGCTCTTTCTAAATAATTTTTTTGCAAGTTGCGGCCTTTTTCTTATGACGACAGCAACATATGATTTCTAAACATTATAGAACTTCCGCTTGGGTAGTATTGACATAATAATATAGATCAAGTCTCTCAGTGCCATTTATTTTTACTTCTAAATCACTTACTTTGCACTATCAGAATTCTTTTTAATATGCAAGCCACAGAGAATTGAGTAGGTTTGAGGTATCATGTGACAGTATCAGTTCCTAGATACACGTCTCAAAAAGAATTACTGATGCAAGGAAAATATATAAATATATTATGCATACTTAAATATTTTTGACTCAGATTCGTCCCATTTTAGAAAGCGGTTAACTCATTCATCTCTTTCCCTTACATGTTTGATTTGATTTGATGTCGCATTTCAAAGTTTTGTTATAACATCTGTCGTATGCGTTATACGTACTGCATACTTGAAAGGGTCAGCATTACAGTCTACACTTTACGTGCCAACTCTAACGTACCTTAACACCTGCACAGAGCTAAACAGAACGCAGAAAATAATTTGTTGAGAATCGATAAGTGAATACCTTTCCCCTTTAAGAGATATAATATGCGTTATAATAGTTTCCATTAAAATAAAATTGACATAAAACTTATCGCAACTCGCGATAAAGCACATGGCGTGTCTGATCAGGTCTGATCTTATAAATAACGTCTTTTCAGGCCTTTCTTTTCTTTGTGATTTACTTTATATTGTTATTCTTTTAAAACCTTTTATTTTTTTCTCCGACCTAATTATACCTAATTATACCGTATTTAATTTTCAACTCTACTCCCGTACGTATTTTTACTACGATTAACGTATATCTTCAACTGTACTGGACAACCCAGGGGCCTCGCAGGGTGAGTGCCCGCCTCGGACCCGCGCGGGAACTTTTTACTTAAAATTCTGCACTTTATTGTAAGAAAAGGTATAGAGTGCTACACATATCTATATAAACTACAATAAATTTGCTATTTTTGTAATATATATTTCAGATCATTTAACGCAGAAACATACTGCTGTGTGTTAAGACGGAGAAAGTGAAAAATGGCATATTTAAAAAAATATACTAAATAAAAAAAATATTGTTAAAGTTGCGTTTTATTCGCAGTTTTTTTTTATTAACAAAGATTTTATAATAAAAATTAGGAACATTACACAAAAAATTCACAAGAAAAAAAAAACAAAAAACCCATCAAACACGCAGTTAAAATGGCGACGATCTTATTGAATCTTTTTTTTTTAAATGACACTGCCACCTTCTAATGTAAAGCACTTTCTAACGATTCGACAATTATGACAATGTCATATAAATAAAATCTGACACTCTGGACCGACGGTCCTTCACATGGACGATCGCTATATAAGCGGGGACCGTCCCAAATTGTGATGATTCACAGTCCGGACGTCAGATAGTTTGCAAAAAATTTTTTTTTTATATTTCATAGTTGGAGTTGTATGATTTTTTGTGGTTAATTCGTTTTTTTATTATTTTGTAAACTTGCATAGCAGTGTTAAATGAATATGCCAGGAAAAGTGACGAAACGCCAATGTTTTTTTTTTCACGATGTGCTAAACTCATAATCTGGTTTATGAAACTTTTGAATCAAATTTTTTTTGTTCCCGAAACATTTTTTCGCCCGAGGTAGCCTACGACGAATTGGATAAAACAAAGAATTAAATAATTTTAATATTATAAAAGCAGTAGCATCAAAAGCGGCTTACCGTAAAGGAACAAATAAATTGCTGATACACAAAATTATGTATTAAATAAACTTTTGTGAACGGTCGGAAATGTTTCCTAACTTCGTTTTGAATGTAATGTATAACTTGAGTTTCTACGAAACGACCGGTAATTTCCATATATGTAATAATAATTTGTAAATACTTGAAAATTTAATTATTTAATGCCAAAACAATAAAAGCTTAAATTTTTATAACACTGTACTGGAATCCATACTGATTGATTGTAAAATACAATTTTTGATAGCATATGAAATGAAGTAAAAATTTTTTACATACGAAAGTTTAAATGCTGATTACTTATGAACAAGTTTCTTCTGATCAGGTTACAAAAGTGACCTAAAAAATATTAAAAAGTAAAGAAATACTATTTGAAATTATTGATACCCTCAATGTCTATTATACACACTCTATATTAATTATATACAATTAGGACATGAATAAACACACCGTCCCAGGTATTATTATCTATCACAGACGATTTCGATTTACCTATATATCAATTTTATATTAAAAATGGCTTTCTAATATTCCATTACATACAAACAAACGTACAGGTGAAACTAATATAAGCGTGTGAGAATGTTTATTGACCTAATTAATTGTTTAGCGAAATCGATCAACTATAATTGTTCGATGCAGATTTGATTAAAAAAATGTACTATTGTAGGATACTAGTGGGTACAGTCGGTCGATGAAGTAATATAATAAAGCTCCTATTATTTTGTGGTTCCATACATCCGAGATAAAAAAAAGGAACCCTTACAGGATCAATCTGGTGTGTGCGGTCTGTCTGTCTGTCAGTTTGTCACAACCTATTTTCTCCAAAACTACTGGACGAAAAAAGTTAAACGTCGTAAAATCAAATCAAAAGAAATATAAACAAATTTTAATTATAGGGTTAATTTTGAGGACAAGTTTAAAATTTTTAAAAAAATGTTGTGCATTGTCACATTTCAAATAAAAAAAAATATATTATGACAAATACAATATACCACCCGGTTAAGATGCTGTTAAGATTGGCTGTTTTGGATCTGAGCACTAATGACAGCGTTGGCAGTGTTACCCTTGTAGGATTATAGAATTCAAACGACTTTTATATTAAAAAAAAAAAACCATCCGGCAGTAGATACCGGTAGACCGGCGGCATCAGTTGTTCGCGCAGTAGAGATCCAAACCATCGATTCGGATCTCTACTGCGAACAACTGATGAGATTAAAGCAAGAAATTAAGAGAAATCAGCCGGTATTAATCAATAGAAAGGGTGTGATCCTTCATAACGATAACGCTAGACCTGATACATCTTTACTCACTCAGAAAAAATTGAGAGAGTTTGGCTGGGAGATGTTAATGCATCCGCCATATAGCTCTGACCTTGCACCATCAGATTTACAACTATTTCGGTCTCTTTGGAATTGCTTATACAGTATCAGGTTAACATCAAGTGAGGTCTGCCAAAACTATTTGTCGGATTTTTTTGATCAGAAGTCTCAAAATTTTTACAGGAACGGGATCATGTCACTATTTACAAAATGGCAGGCAG
Source organism: Luffia ferchaultella (assembly GCA_949709985.1). Classification (NCBI taxonomy): domain Eukaryota; kingdom Metazoa; phylum Arthropoda; class Insecta; order Lepidoptera; family Psychidae; genus Luffia; species Luffia ferchaultella. The sequence goes on along the minus strand of OX453245.1, from coordinate 8,785,266 downwards.
TTATGGAACAACATGTCACATATATATTGTAATTTAATGTAAATAAACTCTTTAAAAAAAGGTGTAGAATTTTCATATAAAATGCGAAGAAACTTTTTCCCCGACCCAATATATATCTTTAGTTATAATTTCAAAAACCGTAACCTACATGGTGATTTACAAATTGAAAATTAATTGAATATATCTTTTAATAGATTTTCTTGTTCTTTTAGAAAATTAACACTTTTTAAAAGGACAAGAAAATCTTTCTGTCTTAATTTTGTCTCTCTGCTCTTTTTTGCATACGAGTTTACACTCCAGTTTATATATTTCTTCTGTACTTTCAATAACTATATTTCATTGTAGGTTTTCCATCCTTAATTTGATATTCAACATTTTCGCTCTGATTTTTCATTTGTAATTGGTGTTGTTACAATCGGTCCAGTGTTAAGCATAAATCGCTCTTACTGGAAGCCACCCCACCAGTTGTTTTCCATCTACATCGAGTAGATTCCTACTGTTGTGTGGCGATGAACTAAAATCTGCCGCGCCGCCGCCGCACCGCCACGCTGCCAACAGGTAGCTTGTCGTAAAAAGCAACCACCAATGGCCACGTAAAACACTAAAAACATTTGTAATTTAACTGTTTGTATTCTAACACATTTACATATTAACATCATATCTAATACATATTCACATTAATTATACCGATGGACCATTATGTCTATACGCCAATAGATTTTCAAAAGTAATTAAGCGATTTGGAAATTAAACACTTCCCAGTATTCATAACAAAAACTTGTGTAATCACAAATTTGAAATTGAGCATGTCGGTAGTTCTAGGGTTGCAAAACTGGTTGTGATGGGTAGTTTCGATCAATCGTTTGTGTGTTCCGAAATTAGAAACTTTATTATTTCCTTCATACGCAGGCTTAAAGAGAATTACTTTATTGAAATAGGATATAACATAAATCTTTTATCATTTTTACAGTTCCGAACCTCAAAATGAAAAAACAGAACCCTTATAGGATCACTTCGTTGTCCGTCTGTATGTCTGTCGCATAGAGGTATCAAGCTGAAATTAATATCAAATACTCAGGTCTACTGTCCCTTGGAGCTGTGAAAAATCAAACTTCTAAGCCAACGCAATCAAAGGATACAGCCGTTTATACTGCAAATTTTCTATACTCACAGGGGAATCAAAATTTTGAAGTTTGGTACGAAGCAACGTCTTCTAGCACAGATAAAAGAAAAATTGCGAAAAGCATAAATTTTTAGTTACATCATATAATAAATTTTTTTTAATAATTTTAAACTTACGACCTCTTTCCTCATGAACGCGTTGAGGTATTAAATTGAAATTCATATCAAACACTCAGGTCTATAATACCTTTAAGCTGTAACAAAATTAAACTTACTTTTACTTATATACCAACTTATATACAACAGGTTTGTACGGAACCCTCGGTGCGCAAGTCCGACTCGCACTTGGCCGGTTTTTTTTATAGGAAACCTTGCCATTATTTGACTATATACATATTAATTCACTAATTAACATTATTATCCTTAAAAACATTCCCAAAAAATTGCCCGTACGGAACTGAATAAATCTGGTATGCAAAAAAGATATTTAAAGGTATTTAAAACAAACCGCTTTAGAGTAATAATAAGTAGATGACGCTTTGTCTAATACTATGTCAATCCTATACATAAAATATTTTTCCAAAACTATAATTCCTATGGGCTATGTCAACGATGCTAAATACAAAACCCTATTTTTTGAAATTCACGTCTGTTTGTCCGTTTGTTTGTATGACCACGATAATTTCAAGAACTACTGAACCAATTACGATGAAACGTTTTGTAATTCAATCTGATCTAATCTGAGATATAATTTATTCTGTCTGTTGGTTTGTTTATATGAACACGATAAACGTAAAAACTAGGAATCGATTGCGATGAAACTTTTAGACGTAACCCAGGGTCTAATTTAAGATACCATTCATCACATTTTGTTATCTAGGGACTAGACAGTGAAAGATTTTCGCAATGATGTTTCAGGACAGGGTGGGAACCGAGAACAAAATAAAGTAAATCCCGTAGTTCACGCAGGAGAAGCAGCAGCTAGTTCATAAATTTAATTGAGCAAAAAAAAAACAATATATTTTTTAATAAAGTTCCACGTAATTACTTTATTCATATTAGCCAGCGAAATATTCCGATGAGCATAGTCTCTTTTGCGAAAATAGAACGGATACTTTATTTAAGGGATACTTAAACCCGTATTTAAATAGGTGGATGATTGGGCAACGATTGATTGTCGTTGATTCTTTTTCGTTTTCCAATTATATAGAAAAAAAACGATTACTGACTGACCGATTGGTCGAGTGGTTACAGACCTTAGATGCAAAACTAAAGGTAGCGGGTTTAATTTTTATCCGGAACAAATATTTTGTCTGGATGAACCTGCCAGATTGTCCGTGTATGGGTGTTAAATATCTAGTTATGTATGTACCATAAAGGTATATATACTAGCGTAAGAGAGGAACACAGTGTGCGAATGACATCCAGCTCTTTGCGGAAATCCTACATGCGAGAATGAAATGCAAGAAAATCTGACATAAAACCTCTTTGAACACATTTAGTCTCATTTAGACTCACTTGTCAAAATAAGGTCCAGCTTTGTTTTCTATTTTGTGTTATAATCGTTTTGAATTCTACAAAAATTAATTCTTGTGATAAAAATGGTGTCGTGTTCAGCTTTAAATTGCACTGTAACATATGTTAATAATCCCAATAAAGAGACATTTCACCGGTAAGTACTGCCAATAACATATTGTTATCTTAAAGCTTATTTTTATAAAAAGCGATCCTAAATTTACTTGGTTATACATCAGTAGTATACGGTAAATACTTTATTTTGTAAATAATTTGTTATTTTAAACAATTATGTGTACGATACAAAAATATTGTGTAAAATTACAATCAAACAATTTAGCATAGGGATTGCACAAAATCTATCGATATGTCGATATTTTCAAATATAAATATTTTGTAAATTTGATATTACCTAATTGCACCTGTTCCACTGGAATGATGTCGTTAACTGTTTTTAAACATATTGTGAGGTTTATTTAGCCTGGCAGCACATTGTAAGAGAAAGTATGACATCTATACATATATACTACACATAGGGTATATATGTAAATACAAGACTTTTTCAAATGAAAATATAAGATATATACACAATTAATTTTAATCGTTATTTATTTATGATTTAAAATCTGATGCTCTATTTAATTTTAATCGTTATTTATTTATGATTTAAAATCTGATGCTCTATCTGCTCTCTGATTAAGAACGTCGTAAATAATTTAACTTTGAATGACGAAGTAACTGTATACATGATTTAACCTCAATTTCCTCCAAGAAACTGCGGTGTTAAAAAATGATTCGTGCTAATGATGACTATTTCATAATATCCAGGTTTCCTGTAAACGCCATTAACAAAGAACAATGGATAAGAATGTTAAATCGAATAGGTTGGACGCCTGGAAAACATTCTTTCGTTTGCAGCAGACATTTCAAGGAAGACTGTTTTGTCCAACGGAAGCACCGACGACTTTTGAAGAAAGGATCCATACCCACTGAATTCGTGCCGGTAGCGGTTTCTTTCTTTTTCATATGTGCTTACTTAGTATATTAAGTAGTATACTAACGCCGTAGTATATACTTAATATCTAAGATCAGAGCATTTATGCCAACTGTAATTTCTGTACAGGTCAATTTGAAGCCCAAGCGATCGGTGTCAGCCTACGTTTACCGGGATATAGCACCAGAACCTTCATCTTTAGAGCCTAAACCTTTGAGTCCACGAAAAAAAAAAATTAATTAACAAATGTTTAAAATTAAAACAAAAATTAAAAAAGAAAGTATAGGACATAAAAGTCGCACTTGCAAAAATAATTTTGCTCCGTACGACGGCTCAGCGTGTGACGTCACGCTGCCTGAATTCATTGGCATTCATTCATCCGCGCGCTAACAAGTCGCAGTGTTTTGATTATTTCTATAGATAAGAGTAATTTCTCGTGATGGCTGAAACCATAGAGACAAAAAGCAAGCGTATAAATATTATAGATATAGTTACAATGTGTAAAGGCACGACAATTAAAACTCCAAATACTTACACAGTGAGAACAGAAAAAAAAAATTGTTAATCTATAATCATAGAGTAAACAAATTTGACGGCAGCGTTGTGCCAATAATGTAAGAATTCAGGGAAGAACCTAACTAGGTAGGTAGAGTAGCTGAATTTCATGAGTCAAACAAATTCACAATCAAAGATGGATTAGTTGGCCGAAGGTTCATATGAAAGTACAATCCTCCGACCGGCCTCCGACCACCGACTCATTTTGGAGGTACTTTTCGGATTAGCCAGACAGGATCGAGCGCCTTCTAAATAACTAACGAAATAATAATTAATTATATTTATACAATAATTCTTAAATTATATAGTAGTAACGATTAACGGTTAAGTTGAATTAACGTCACGCTCGTTTTTTTATATTGTATGGTGGTACGGAACCCTTCGTGTGCGAGTCCGGTTTTTTTTTTTAATTCAGTTTCATGTGTCCGGTGTTTGAGCTTGTTTGATTCGTCTTAACAAGTACTCTGGTTTTTTGGGTGTTATTAAACAATTATAAAAATAAATAGGTACACAAATGTCTTTAATAACCATATCAAATTTCAGCTTTTTAGCATTAAATAATTTACTTTTAGACTATATTTTTCAAGATTTAATTACAAATGTATAGTTTTCAGATTTTCCCCTATACTTGTAGTATAGGACGGTATTATTTGCCAAATTTCATAGTTATAGGTCAATGGAAAGTACCTTTTAAATTTTGATCCTTTTGAGAGAGTCTAAATATACGTTTTTCGCGGCATAAACAGCCGTATATTTTTTACGTTAATTTAGAAATTTGATTTTCTTCACAACTTCAAGGGACTGTAGACCTTATAAAGGGTCTTTACAGACAGACGAACGGAGGGAAAGACGGACAGAAATGGACATCTTATAAGAGTCCCGTTTTTCCTATTAAGATACGGAACCCTAAAAACCAGACTTTAGATAATTACGCAGGTAAATACTTACGTGTAAAGTTTGAAAACTAGCACTTTTCAGCACTAATTTATGACGAATTTGAAGAAGAAAGTCCATCACAGTGTAAATATCAATTTTAGGCAAATTATTACTTTGTCTTTACAAAAATTTGTTTATAATCAAATAAAACTTAACTACCTATTACATAAAGAAATAAAAGATATAGACTGGGATGAAATATAGGAATTTTATTCAAGACATAATTGGTGGTGCGGTGAGACGACACGACAATCGATCGAGTAGGCAATGTGACGTCACGGGCAGTAAGAGGCCGCCTGTCAAACCGCACGAAAATACATAAATTTCAATAAATTATTTCTCAGTCATTTATTGACGAATTTAAAAAAAACTTTCACTGTTTTATTAGTTTTGGTTTATCTTTCAATTCTATCGAGTTAAATTGTATATTTTGAGCATCATGAACTTCTCTATTGTAAATGTTTTTGTTTTGTACATTCTCATTTTTTTGTTTACAAAAAGTTAAAATTTTGTTGTTATGCGTTGCAACGTGACGTATTGTAATTAAAAATAAAAATCGTTTATTTATATTGTTTTATTTATTACTTGGCTTGTATTCAACTAAATATTAAAATTTCCATAATGATGTTAACGCTTTCTTTACTTCTGCAATTTTTTTATTATCAACTGTTAACAAAAAAAAAATATTTATTGGTGTAAAGGAAATGGCATTTGAATTGACTGATTGATGATTTGTCATTTTAAAAAACTAAAAGTTAGGAAAAGTTACTCAAAACAAAAATTATGTAGTATAGCAGATTCAAAATAATAAATAGGATTGCCGATTTCGACTTATGATAACGCGGTAATTTCAACGACACATTATCATGAAAGTACTACGTGCTATCGATAATATAAAAAACACCCATGCACATCACTAAAACTGGCTCAACCACATGTGAATTTTGCACACATACTCATTTCCGTTTCGGTCATGCGATGTTTAGATGTCAGTTGGTCTCCTACGCTAGTATATATATGTCTATGGTATGTACACACGTATTTTTTTTTTAACCCAGGTATCATTATCACACAGAAAAAAAAGAATTCTGATATCAAGAAAATATAGTCTTCAATGTATAAAAATACCGCATATTCTTGGACCAATGCAATTAGCGTTGATATAAGATTTTCTTTTAATGTGTACACAGAAGAAAACGAATTCTTAAATCAATGCGAAGTGTTTTGGTCCAAGAATATGCGGTATTTGTATATATTGAAGACTATATTTTCTTGATACCAAAATTCTTCTTTTTCTGTTTCTTTCTGATTAAACTCTGAGTGACCACTTACAGATTACAAAAAGTTTCATCAATATCGGTTCAGTAGTTTTTGAGTTTATCTTGTTTATAAAAACAAACGGACGAACGGACAAAATAAATTGTTTCTTAGATTAGACCCTAGGTCACGACTATTAAATTAGAAAAAGTTTTATTGAAATCGGTTTACTTGTTTTTGAGTTTATCGTGTCCAGGCAAACAGATAAAAATTTGTTTTGAGTTCAAATTCCTGTAACCCATAACAATTATTGTTTTGGAAAAATGTCTTATGGACAGGATTGATCTTGATACGATTTTATTTTATGTATAGACTGATGAAAAACAAACTTCCAATGTTCCAAAAATATTTGTGCTTCGTTTTAAACTTTTGAAACACGTTTACACGAGAAATTAAAAAAAAAACTTAATTTGACAAAGACTTATGTGCACTATTTAGACAGTTTGTTCCCTAATTTATAATTCTTTAATCGTTTATAGAGATCTTTATGTAAAATATGAGTAACGATACTTCGTATTTTGTCAAAATTTTAGCTTTAGCTATTTCGGAGATAAGGGAAGCGTAATGTTAAAATTTTATATTTTTACCTTAATATCTGTAAAATTGTGCATTCTAAAATTATATACAAATTGTTTTATTTTCCAGAATGAACATTTATTTGATACGTAAGATGCATTATCTAAGAAAAGTCTTTTTTATTTACTAATTTGCCCCCCAGAGTTAACCACTAAAATGAGAGTACGTTTAGCGCTTAAGTTTTCTTATAGAATATTAAAAAAGTGCATGTAATTGTTTTCAAAATTTTAGGCTCGGTCATTTCGGAGATACCTAAAGCATAACGGTCAAAGTATATTTTCTTTTATTCAAATTATGCATCTTGAAATTACTAAAAAAATATATTTGTGTTGCTCATAACGAGCACTTTCGTTTGGTATTATTACACGAAGCGCTTGAAAAAAGATTTTATTAATATTCTATTTTGCCTCTTGAAATTAAACCTTAAATTTAAATTCATTTATTTACACTAAACAACGACCGTGACTGGATTACCAAACTGCAGACCAAACTCTGTTTATGTATATTCCAATTTTAATTTTTTTAATTTCATCCTAATCTTTAAAAAAGGGTAACGATATTATATTTTTAACAAGGATTTAGAAAGTGTCAGGTAAAATATCTTTCACCCCTTTCTGTGAAGGATATCACACCCTGCCTCTGTTTTAAGCACCCGCAAAGTGCTTCTACGGCTTGTTTATTTTAACTGACGTGTCGTGTCAGTCTCGCTGTTTTTAGGCCGCGTATGCCCTGACAACCTTCATAATGGATAACAAAATTGATACCTACAGATTTTTAGGTCACTGAGTAAAAAGCCTTTTCGACATGTTGCAAATTTTGCATCTCCTGTTCTTTGTTTTGATTTGAAGTCAATGTACAATGTAGGAATCGGTACAACTTGTCTTTTTCAGAACCGCCGTTTAGAACATAATTATTATTTTATTTTATTTTTATTTATTGGGAAAATAATATAATAACAAAATGAGTGCATTGAGGTTCAAAATTCATAAAATTATTATAGTAATTATTACACTTGGTTATGTATGACATACTTAACAACACTACAAGTTCATTTTATATTTATTACGCTTTTCGAAAGTTTGCAGTAAAACGAATCCACTCATACTCATCACTCGACGTAAAACCATACGTCACACGGATTTTTTTTTTTCAAAATTTACCCTAGTATTGTTGCGATGGAGAATCAGCACTGGCCATCAATAAACTTAATGAAGAAAAATAATAAATATTGAATCGAATTTATTATTGGAAAGAAGAAAAAAAGGAGTCGTTATCAAAGGAAGTTACTAGTGCGCTCCTGACTCGAGATATTCTAAAGCAATATAAGAAGTTTCTAAATTAGCAAATACAGTATTTATTGTACTCAAATGTTGACATATATTTTTGTACATCAGGAAAAAAACAGAATTCATTAGATTTGCAGAAAATTTTCCAAATGTAATGATATTCGTGAACCACTATTTAGATCACTTATCTAGTTACTTATCTACTATTCGTGAACCACTATTTAGATCACTTATCAAGCTGCTCCGTAAAACAGCAGCTTGATTATGCATATCCCATATTTTGTAACATAATATTGCCTGTTTAAATGTGAACGTTTCGTCAAAGTCTATTAATTGTATTATAAGCAAATCAAACAAAAATATAAACAGACAGACAGAAAAATGCCGTCAATAGTGAAAAAAACAAAGCAAAAGGTCATCTCTAAGCTTTTTGACTACTATTACACGAATCGAACCTGGAAATCTAAAATAAATCTAAACATTTTTCTTCCTTAAAATTGAAACTTCCATGTCATCTGTTCTGTCCATAGCTTCCTTCAAAACGTCACAGACGTATATATTATGCTTAGCTACTGATCTTATAGTTGCCACCGACGACCACAAGTGGAAATCTGACTCCAATCATTTTTTTTTACATACTCTAAGCGGTATTTTTGAAATGAGTAAAATATCCTAAATATTTCTAAACGAACTGAAAGACAAGCACATTTGCTGTAAGGATGACTTTTGAAATCTTCCGTATGATATTAGACGCGATAGATTGTATGTCGCTTATCATTTATCTATTTTGTCTATTTATGTTTTACTAATATATATTTACGTTAAAATAATCATAAAAGGTTATACGTGAATAAATGAAAAACTTTATGCGCGTAAGATATTTTCGCAAGCACAGGAAGCCCACGCCTTTAGTTTCAGGGCGGAATTTTTATTACATCGAAATATAGAAAGCTACCCTTATTATTTCGCTACGTAGACGTATTTTTGAAATAAATTGGTTCTGAATGATGTTCCTATTGTAAATATTTATTGTTTGTTATAGTATATAACTCTAGTTTCTCCCCGTGCGTTTCGATGTCAGTAGATACGAGTGTAGGTACTTCAATTTACACTAACAAACTCGAGTATTTAACGACGGATGCCTTTTAAAGTCAACTACGAAATACGTAACTACGAAAATATTGTTAATATGACGATCGCTTAGCCTAGTCGGTAGCGGCCCTGCCTACGAAGCTGGAGGTCCCGGGTTCGAATCCCAGGTCGGGTCAGTATTTATATGATGAATATTGATACTGGTACCAAGTCTTGGTTGTTATATGTGTATGTATGTGGTGTCTTCGCTTGGTACCCACAACACAAGCTAATGCTTAGTTTGGGGCCTAGACGTTGTTGTGATGTGTACGTTATTATTATTATATCTCGGTCTCTGTGCGACGTTCACTGAAAGACACAAATAAATTCATTGCCTAATCTCAACATAATATCCACATGACTACTTATTTATTTTCTAAATCTTACCCTTCTCGCCGTTGTCGTCACTCGCTCCAATCTGAGTGACATGTTGGTTGTCAAGTGCGCTTCCTTTTAAAACTGAATGTTAAAACGCTCTATTGGAACAAAGTACGTAAAATAAAAATCAAACAATGTGTATAAAATAAACTTTTGTCATATTTACGGTTCCCTAAAACCGATATAAAAACAGAGCTTTTATAGGATCACTAATTCTCCTTTTGGAGGTATCTAAGAAAATAAAAAAAAAAGTTTTTGATGTGACATCAAATGAAGGAGTTAATTATGATAAATTTATACTATAAATTTAAAATACATAGTTTAAAATATATTAAATAAATTATACGAAATTTGACAATTCCATTCTTCAAACCCACTGAGCCTTAAATTTTGAGAAAAATAAAAAATAAAAGTGGGCACCGCGCCCACGACGGCCACGTAATTTCGGCCGCTCAGGAACGACAAAGCCACCCGCGGGTCGGTGGGTTGATCTTTCCGAGCAGTTTTCATATTTCTTCATGCTTTCTCGATCTTTAGGAAGACACCGACCAAGACCGTACGTCGGATGCGAGTAGGTGAAGCACCCTCGCGAGCGGGAGCGTATTGAATTGAGGCATTCCGCACGGAAGCGCAGATAGAACATTATTGAAATTGTTTTATTGTTTTTATGTTTGTATTCCTATATACTAATTGTGAGACCGTTAAACTAAATACTAAATGTTTATAACAAAATAAATAAACATAATATATCACAAGAAATAAAAAGTTATCCAATATAATCTCGTTCCAAGCCGGTCTAGAATTTTGCGTATTCCAACAATGATACAAAATGAAGAATTTAATATAACAGTATAGATTGTAACCTTCCCAAATCTAATAATAATACTTGGGACATTGCGAACGCGGCCATCTAATTCCAAACTAGACAGAACCTATACTATGGGCACTGGACAACTGTTAGACTTAAATGTAACCAAAATAAGAAAAAAAAGATAAGAAACTGAATGAATTGAGAAAATAATGTTTTCAATCAAATTATTTCCTTGAAATTTGGTTGTTTAGCATTATAGTATGGTAAATTCATCTTCATAAAATCAAACTTTTGTCGACACATAAAATGAAAAACATGCGATTTTTTGAAATTAGGTAATATTTCCTTTACTATTTCCCTTACTTAATTAGACTCACAGATAAGATTGAACTTGACACCACATTGAATCCCATTAATTTCTGAGACAAACTAATTTTCCATCGACTCTACCCTTTTAATAAATACAAAACCTCGAACTTTTTGTTTATTCAAACAAAAAAAATTTTAATGTACGGACAGTCTGGATACGATTTTATTACCTATATGTGCAGCTAGAACAATGTTTGTTTATAAATGACATTTTTTTACATAAATTAAAACAACGGTTACGAACTTTCCTCGTCCAGTAGCTCCAAAACAAAATTAAAATAACTGGCCAAAAACGCGTAAAATTTCACATCTCGTGCAGAACACAAAGGGTCGTGTTGTTTTTTTTATTTTTACATCATTTGCATTCTAAAAGCTCGTATAGTGTATTTCGGTGCTGTTATGGTTTTGACATTTCCTTTCTTTCATTCTTGATGCCGGAAGCGGCTAATATTGGGGATTTTTAAAAATCGCTAAACTCCTTAAACAAAAGGCAACGTGAGATTGACAAGGCATGAAAAATAAGAAAAAAGCATGTTCATTATTTTCTTATAATTCTGTTAACTGCGTCCTCGTGTAAAAAAAAACACATGATTGTCTAAACAAATTTATTTTACCCCACTTTTGTACGTTACTTTGCCTAAAGTTCAGCCACTAATTTCACGGTGATTTTCGTAATCAATTCTGTTTGTCTGCCTTGCCTTTGCTAATACTACTAAATAACTAGATTTTGTGCGTGGCTCTACCCGTGTCCTCTTTAATTAAGTTTCATAGCACCTGTTCCCATGCTCACAATCGTACCGTTTCTGAGAGGAGAAAGGAAGTACTACTGGTGGTAGAACTTAAAAACTGAAGTAGATTATTTTTTTCCGTTCTACTTCCATTAACATTTCTTCTCACAACTCGTAGCTTAGTTCGTCGTTCATTACCATACCGTCCATACCATCAGCTTATTAATGCCCCAATGCAGAGGCTTAGGCCCCACGGTCGTTCATTGCGAATCTTAATTAGTTTTGTTTCTCATGGAAACATAATCTACGGTGAAACTTTCGAATAGGATGATCAGGCATCCTGTATAATACGCCGTTCCTTCAATGATCTAGGTACTTGCAAAAAATCAGGTTGTTTCATAGCTCCGTTACGAGCCGTTCGAGTAAAGAAAAGGCAAACAAACTAACAAGCAAAGAAAAACGCATTTCATATTTGCAGTACTAGTTGCGTATGGTCATTAGATTTCAATTAACAAACGAGGAAAAGTCGAATTCTTATATATACGCGTAAAGAACCTTATACGAGACATGCTGTCAAACTTATAGAATTTCAAAAGCTATATAGGAAACACGAAAGTTCGAAACTGCCTTTAGGGGTACAACGATGTATCCCCAATACCTACATATCATCACAAAGTATACCAGCTGTTGTAGGATTAAACTACAAGTTACAGTTTTTGACAAATTTTATCAACAAGGTTTAAATAAAAAATTGGTGTAAATATCAATGTTTTATTTTACGAAAATTTAAAAAAATAATAAAGCATCCCTTTTCATATTTTTTTAATATCATTAAATCTGTTTAAATTTATCTACATATTCTACATTCATGTTACCTCCTAATGACTAATATATATATACTAGCGACCGCCCGCAGCTTCGCTTGCGTAGACTACAAATTTCTGTTATAGGTACTATTAACGTTCGAGATGGTTTATACGTACTTTTTGCTGGAACCAATTTTGGTCACACCCATTCAAACTTTCAATCTTCATTCCCCTTCCACCCTTTAAAAAACCGATACAATTTTTCATCTCTCGTTTCCCACTCTTAAAGTGTGGAAATCTAAAAACCCTGAAACACGTCATTATTTAAGTCCCTCCATTCCCATCCTTAAGTTTGAAATTTCTAAAAAAGCCTTTCTTAACTTTATAATGCTCACGTTATAAAATGAACTTATGTTCCAAATTTAAGCTTCCTAGACTTAGTACTTTCGGCTGTACGTTGCTAGATCAGTGAGGACAAACGACAGACAGATAGACAGACAGACAAACACAAAAAGTAGCTTATGACACTCTTGACAACCTTCTTTCACGTCTGCAAAGTTTCATTAAAATCTGTTCAGCCGTATTGGAAATTAGCTCGAATAGATAAAATTGAATTGAATAGACACATAGACGTAAAGACAAACAGACGGACAAAAAATAGCTAATGTCAAATATCTTGACAACCTTCTTTCCCGTCTGCAAAGTTTCTTTAAAATCTGTTTAGCCGTTTTGGAGATCAGCTCAAATAGACAGATACACGTACAGACAGACAGACGGACAAAAAGCAACATTTGTTAGTTTTGACGACCTTTTTATCATATTCATTGATGTTTCATTTATATCGGTTTAGACATATGGACGTACAGACAGACATACAAAAAGTTCTGTATGTCACATACGGAAAGGGTGTAGTCAAAAGATTACATCCTGTTATATGTGTAAAGTTTCATCGAAATCGGTTAAGCCGATTTGCTCGAATAGACAGACAGTTCGTTTTCTTGTATATAGCCTATAACTCTCCGCTAGAATCAGGCTATCAAAGGCAAAAAGAATTTTTTAAAATCCGACTGGTAGTTTCAGAGATTAACACATTCAAACAAACAAACAAACAAACAAACAAACAAACAAACAAACAAACGGACGAACGAACGAACGAACCAACCAACCAACAAACAAACAAACAAACAAACAAACAAACAATCAATCAATAAAGCAATCAATCAAACAATCAATCACGCAATCAATTAAACAATCAATCAATTACGCAATCAATCAATCAATCAATCACGCAATCAATCAATCAATCTATCTATCAAACAAACAAACAAACAAACTCTTCAGCTTTATAATATGTATTTCTATTATATAGATTAATAGATTATGAGATAAGAAAATAAGATATTACTAAAAACCGTATCAAAGTCTATTGGTCTGGAAGTAAAAATAAACGAACAGAGGCAGACAGCGAATTTATTTTCTCCCGCTATAGTTTTTAAATTTCAATAAAAACTCTTAAGATATTAATTTAAATTGTATGATGTAAAGGGCAATTATAATATGCATGAAATGCTTAAGACAACTAACGTATTTAATTTGATAAGGATTAATATCACGTTTAAAAAACATCTTCGCAAATAGTACATTATGTTGAACAAATTTGATTATCATAAAAAAGGTTATAGTAAGTAAACCTTAAAAGATACACATATGCTGCCGCGGACTTTTGGTTAGAACTTTTAAAGGGGAACAATTCCGTAATACATTATTAGTTAACATCAACCGTTTACGCAGCGGGCGCAACGAAAGCACTCAAAAGGAATAATTTTTCCTGTTTTTGCAACATTTTTCTTTGATGCTCCACTCCTATTGGTCGTAGTGTAATGTAGTATAGCCTATAGCCTTCCTCGATAAATGAGATATCCAACAAAAAAATAATTTTTCATTTCGAACCAGTAGTTCCTGAGATTAGCGCGTTCAAACAAACAAACAAACAAACAAACAAACAAACAAACAAACAAACAAACTCTTCAGCTTTATAATATTAGTATGATACATTTTATGTATAATTTGACAAATTTTACTAAATTAGTTATAGATAGATTCGTATTAGCCAAAGAAGTGTTATTATAGTATACACATAACGTCGACAAAAACTCATATGGCGACGCTCGATACAACCCTCAAAATATTTATGTACGATATGTCATAAATATGTAAAAGATCTACAGATTTCGCGATTCTCGCAACTATGGGAGGACATTGAAAATGAACATCGAAAACTTATAACACATTTTTGTCAAAAAATCTTATTAAACTTTTCGAAAAAACTTATGAACCGATTTCAGAAAATTTGATACAATACGATGCCCCACAACCTTTTGTATCTTTTGACACTACTGCCTTTCGTCTATTTTTATGACTTTCTGAAATATAGCCTAATCTCACTCTCCGGAGTAACTGATTTTATAATCATTCAAAGAAAAGGGTACCTGCCCAGCCCACAGTTTTCGACCGATTCCAAAATTTATTTTTCCAAACAGTAGATAATCTATACAATCTATCAGCTTCGGCAGTATTGTCTTACATACGATGCCCCGTAAGCTATTGCATCTTTTGAGATCACTACTTTTTATCTATTATCATAAATTTCGGAAATATCGAATGTCGAAACTCGTACATGTATTTTAACATTGAAAATGACAATTAGTTCTTCTTTTTTTGGAGACACTTAAAAATAAAATTTATTTGACAAACAGTGATAGTATCGACGAACTTAAAAAAACGCATTGTGCAGGAAATTAGACAAATATCAATGGAATTGTTGAGCAATGACAGAAATGAATTTCATCTTCGATCAAAATGTTCCAAAAGCACTGGGGATACATTGCACCTTATTTGGATTAAAAAAATTTCAAACTCCAACTAGTTATTAATACTTTGACATCAACCCCATTAAAAATTTCAGATTTTTGTGTCGAATTTATCTTTACCTTAGAATTGTATTTGAAAAAAATGGTGGGTCATCTCCAGTACTCACGATATGAAAATAAAAAAAATGTTATCTTACACTAAAGTTATTCCAGTTAAAGTTAGTGTATAAATATAGGTATAATTTGTTTGTGTGTTCTTTAGTATTTAAAGATTTCATTTTTTAATGAGTTTTTTACGTTTTATACTGCACATTGAATTACTGTATACAATAAATTGTAATATTGCAATCTTCTGATGGGTGTGATTCAGATTCTGTAGACAACTTCTAAAACAAAATGTATATACGACTGTAGTAGAATAATATGATAATAAAATTATGTATGTTTTTTTTTTAATTTTAAGGTTCTTTTCTGACACTTCTTTTATAAACGTCATTGTAACTTATTTCAACAGATTCGGTGCACGTAATACAAAGAAATAGGTACTTTACCTATGGGTAAGTATCAATTTTTTTTTTTTGCGACACTATAATTCTGCAGTATATTTTGATATTTCTACATTAATTTCATTTCAACTGGCATGTGCTGTAACTTGGAAGAACTAGCTTGGAATGGCATACATAATAATTTTGTGCCATGAAGATAACAAATTTCACGCTTGTGAGGAATATTCACTTTCACGTTTTACCTGTCCAACAAACATACGAGTGAAGCCTCCAAAAAATGTTCAAAATGAACAAATACGGAGGAATTATCACTCAGTAACACAACGACGTAACGATTCCGAAACATTCCTTGTAAATGGCTCGAATCGCAGACGGAATTGTTAGCTAAATACCGACGACGGCAATGTTACATAGATATGCTGTGGCCGTTTTGTGTTCGAGAACAAGTGAAAAATGTATTCATAATAGGTATAGACTGACAAAGAAACCTTCAATGTCGAAAGAGTGTGTAGAGCATTATTTCTACTTTTATGTCAGGCGTACAACATACAGTCTATGTTGAGAAAATTATATGCCGATCGCAAAACATTATGTGTATATACGTAATGAGTAATTTTAAAAAATGCGAAAATAAAACGTAATTTGTAAGGCGAATAAAAAAAAAATAAGTTATATAATAAAAATGGCATTTTTATTTTTCACAAAATTATCAAAATAAAAAAAAATAATTGGAAGGAAATAAAATTGATAACATGTATGTTTTTTTGAAATGTCATCGGCGATTCTAGCCAATAGCAGCTTTTTAGTGGATAATCACCGTATACCTATAGTGAGAACCAATCAGCGCAACCCCAATTTTGTACATAGATTTTTTTCGTATAAATTATACAGAAAATAGAGTAACACTATTCGTGACATGAAATTTGGTCAATCTCATTGCAAACACGGTTCTCGGATCGCCGTTAACTTCAAATTTCATCTTCAACACCTACTTACGAGTTTGATAGATTCTAGGTTTGTTTCTTCAAATCTATTTATGCAAAAGTTCATTTGTCGACGCGGCCGTTGTACTGCGTTCAGTTCTATTATCACCTAGTTGATCATGCAGGTGCTATAGCTGTTTAGGCACAAAGTATAGTCATTCCAACCTCGCTCCATATCCGTACAACCTTAGTAAAGGATCGACAGAAAGACGGGTATTGATTAGGGAAGGTTGACTCACGATCCAAGTTATAATTCTTTATCTGTCATTCGCCATCGCCGCGAAGTAGCGCAACAAACGCACTCACATCGACAACGTTGCACTCCGTTGCAGTGCAGCGATACCCGCCGCAGTTGTACGTCGTAGAGATCAGCTGCACCAAAGTCCACTCCATATATTAAGAAACAACGTACACGGCAAAGTACATTGATGTTGTTAGGTATACTGTTTCTTAATATACGGAATGGATTTTACCTGGGGCCCACACTAACGGCTCGCCACTTCACGGGCGAAAGCGTGTAATCGCCGTCCAACAGGGAATTTCGGTTGTGTCGATTCATTGCGTGCGTATCTTTTGCACCGCCGGTTAAGAACTTTAAGTTTAAAGCAAATAGGTTTAGACAACTTTAAATTTATGTATCATAATAATTAAGATTGGCAGACTATACCGTGGCTATTCATTTCTCATCTATCCTGGAAAACACAGATCCTTGAACGCAACAACGCAACGATCCTTAAACAAAAGGTCTGACCTCTGTTACTGAACTCATTCCGCATCAAGTCTGCTTCTTATATTCTAATATGACGTAATAACATTCTTCACTCATTCATTCTTTTCACTCAACATTCAATTTTATAACGTTACATCACGTGAACTAAGTAATCAATCACGCACGCCCAGACACGGACAGTATATGCCATGGGTGAAAAAACTTGTCGTTACCGCATTCCGCGTGTTAAAATGTCAGCGCAATAGCTACCGCCTATGATTCGCACAATGTGATCCGAAATGAACATTTCGATGTCATTTTAATGAACACGACATTTCTCTAAATTAATTTGCTACTCCGTTTCTCAACTCAACCTCATCAACTTAAGTTTTGTTTACTTACAGCCACTTCCTAAGTATTGTATCCGTTTATTTGTGATTTTGAGTTATTATTAGTGCCTAAACTACCAAAACTTTACCTCAAAAGTTCAAGTACTCGATGGGAAAGTTATATAGGGCGCTAATGGGCTCATAATTAATTATTACATGGTTTAATGTAGTGGTTTCATAAAATATGGAATACATTAGTTATAAATTCAAAGGATATTTTTTTGGGAAAAACGCTCGAACTGGTCAAATTTTATTAATCTTTGCAAATGTTTTAAATATAATCACTACATATAGGATAATTAGTGTAGGAGGTATGACGTCATTAATGATTTTTTACCAGAACCCCATATTTTTGTTACGATACTATTTGAAAGGGTATATTTTTTACATACCAAAGATGAAAAAAAAAACAAGAATAACATTTTTGCATACATATTCATTGGTACCTAACTTACTGGTAATATTTTGCATTTTAAATTTAATAAATAAACTGTTTTGTCGCAATTATCTTTTGTTGCTTAATGTTGTTTAATGTCTTACTTAATGTTGGTTAATTTTATTTGTTATCAAAAATATTTTTTATTAGCAAAAACTATTTGAAGTGTTAATTAAAAGTAATTATTTTGCCATTTTATACAAAAAAAAACAATGGTGACGTCATAAAGAACTGCTACACGAATCAACCTGTATGGATCAATCATATTTAAAAACTTGTGCGAAAATTTATAAAATTAGAGCAGTTTGAGTGTTATCCTTTGAATTTATAACGAATTTCTGCCTTACTTTACGATAACACTGTATTTGTTTGATTAAGCATTCATAGTACTCTTATAATACCAATACGTTTGTGAATTTTGTAGCGTTGACCCTGAAAAAGGACATACCTACAAAGAATACTTTTTACCGTGAAAATGTGTCTGTATGTTTTTTACCTTTTCCTTTCAAATTTGGTAAGAAGGTAGCTTGTAGTTGTTGTCATTAGAATAATGTCCGTTCGTCATTAGAATAATGATGGACGTAGCTGCCAGCTACCTTAGGCTAGGTAGGCTACACCGCGGAAATGTGTCTGTATGTTTGTTACTTTTTCACCGCTAAACCGAAATATCTCTTTAGCGGTCCCGGCACTATGGTGCGCTCCACTCGGACAAAACCGCGGACAGAAAGTTAGTAAAACTCTTAACTTTGAACTATTGAACTCTCCCGTTTAGTTATTAAATGTTTTTTATAAGAACTCATATATCCATTCTTATATAGTAACCCCTTGGCACACCTACATCCCGTTTCTGACGCATCTATCACAAATCTCATGTTTTCAACTCGAAAAACTCGAAAAATTGATAGGTAGTTTTAAATATGAAAGTCAAAAAAGTACATACTTTTTGTCATTGCTAACCGTACCGATACTAGTGGCCAACACTACAATATCTACATATGAATGAACGCAAATCACGAGCGAACAATCAAATTGTGGATATAACTGGGCGGAATTGAAGACATGAGTGGCCAAAGGTCGTAACTCACAAAATAGACATTTTGAGAAAACACAGTTTAAAGTTTTTCTTAATATGAACTTTGTTGTGCATTTCCTACTTGTTCTTTAATTACTAATTAAAAATTATAAAAGAAACCTTATAGTATTGGGAATAGATTAAGTGCATCATACCTTTGTTATACTAAAAAAACAGGTTTTTTGCTTTTTGCACATATGACTTTTGGCCACTCATGTCTTCGATTATCAATTGAATATCAACTTACACAATACAAAAATTCGATTCAAGTAACAGAAATCTCAGTATACTTCGAAAAGCTTATAAACAACTTGAAGCTCGATTTTATTAAAGCAGTAGCTGGGAGACGTAGAGGCCCGAGCCCTTAGGCGGGGTTTGTAACTCTTAATATCGTAAGCTTCACAACATTAAGTTAACTAGGTCACTGTCATGGAAACCATGAATTAAAAGACAAATATTTGATGTGTTGAGTAAATAATCTAAGATCCTGACTAAGATCGTGGTCTCCTCGTCCTTTTTCTTCATGAAATATAATTTATCCAACAAAATGTATAAGAAACCAAATGCTAAAATGATTGACAACTCATATCCTGGTAAGACTAGTTTAAACAGAAATACATATCGTGTTTCATGACGGCTTAAAGTGCTCTCCGAGGCACGGAGTTGGTAACAGTTATGTACTTATGTAAAAAAAAACTCATTGATACATGCCGGTTTCTAGGATTTGAACCACAACTTTCTAAACAACAAGCGGGCTCGCCATGACTCGGATTAAGTTTTTTTTTGTGTTTTCTTTTGTTTGATATTTTTTTTGTTATTGATATGTTTTTCATAGACCATTATACCATCGCGTTTATAGTAAAATTATCTTATTTTATTATTTATTTCAACGAGCAAATAGATTAGCGCAAGCAGTTATAAGCCATAGAGTGAAACATTGAATTACCGGTTTTTTTTTTTTAAATAAATATAGCCATAAACATATGTTGATAGGGAGTATATTCGCGATAATATTTGTTTGCTTCATAAAAATACATAAAAATACTTTTCACCCTGTAAGCAGATGGGGAAGGATGATCTCTCTTTAACTCCTATACTATTTGGAATTTGAAACAACGTGTGTAGTATTTCTTTAACTTATTAATTTTAACATTGGAAATGTTTTTTTCGATCGTGTAATAGGGGGCATTTTCAGCGATAGTGAAATTCTACTCTAGTGTCGTCAATTCTAAAGCTACGTAAACGGATAGAGCATCAAAAGGTGCGTATTGACGAGATCTACAATATGGGGTAAAAAAAATTTGAAAAATTGTGAGTTTCTAAAAAAAATCGCAAAAAAAAATGATAAAAATGTTGCTATTTTCGGTTGACTTGCCGCCTTGTTTTGTCGATTTCTCGGAAACTAATAGAGCTATAGTCTTAATTCAAAATACGTTCCAATGGGATTAATTAGGGTACAATTTTCAAAAAAACAGAATTAAATTATCTTTTTTAGTTTAGGTTTCTAGCGCCCTTTCGGTGGCGATCTTGTTTAGCGCGCAGACCGATGGGTCATGATGGGCACTCCTATGAGTTGTATTCATAGATTAATTATTAGACGGCGCGCGGCGCGCTCGTCATAGATGCCATATCTAAATGACAAAACTGAAGTCAGTTAGACCACACCAAAATCGGCGCGGTTGAAGCTTTTGTGCACCAGTGTCGCTTTGTACGCTAACGACAGTAGAATTTTTTTTTAAATATATGTTCTCTTCTTTATTTTTTTCTCTGTGTAATTGCTGATTAGCGTTCGTAACGATGAGAATACTATGTTTTAACAATTTAACTGTGTCATTTTGAGTTATATGATCTATATTTGTATCCATTTTAATATCAAGACGTTTCTCGTACAATTTTTTTTAAAATGAATATATTCTGAAAATATTGGTTTGGCTAAATTCATTTCCAATGTACCCCAAAGGTCGTGTAAGGCACGAGATCTGTGAATTTTTGTACAATTATTATTCAAATTATTCACGTTGATTTATCCAGTTAAAACAAATATGAAGTAAAAAGCTGAAATCTACCACAGGGAACACATATCCTCGAAACTCGAGTGCTCAGCCGTTGATAACTTTGTCAACAAGGAGCGCGCGATTCCTATTGACTTGTTGACTCTGTTATTACTTACTCGCTCACGAACTGGAGTGTTAACGTACGAGGCGATATTTATTAATGTTTATTTTACTAATAAATCCTGAAATATCTACAGATATTAATGTCATTATTTGGTAACGGTTCGTTCACAAAATGTTAAATATTTGATCTCCACATACAAAATTCCTTATATTCTTACTGTAACATTAAATGATTATATATTCTTAATGAAGAATGTGCTACTGAAGTAAGTGAGAAGTGAGCTTTGTTGATGTTTCAGACTCTTGTTGCTGATAATTTTTTAAACAGTATTTCTAAATTAAGTTAAATAACAGTTAACACCGGCTAATAATGTGAATAACTATTACCGCGATGATATAACTTTTTTGCCTAATAAATAGTTATTATTAAAATCCATCTAAAGATAGTTCTAAATATATCTTTTACAAATGTAAGCTCGTGCTGAAAGATGATGAAAGATGAAAGAATTTATTTAAATTGAGTGAAATTTGGCGCAAGAAATATGATTATTTCCTTATATAGGGTTGTAATTCTTCAAGTTTTTCCTGTAAGGCACATCGCTCTCAAGGACACTCGTATACAAGTGTTGACATATGAGTGGCTTACATAATAATAGTACGTCTCTTAATGGACGAATTGTAGGAATTTCAGTAATTTCAACACATCCATTTTTATATATACTTCAAGTTTATTGTGCCTACATTTGTCATATACAAATAATTTGACATCTGTAATCCTGTAATTTGATCGATGCTTATCCACGACAGGTTGGAGACAGTAGGTATATGCGTTTGGAGTAAAGACATGTGTGTTTGTGTATACGTCTGTTACCATTTTCCTCAAAAATTACTAGACCGATTTCGATGCGGTTTTTTGTATGACATAAAATAATTTCCAGAGCAGATTCTTAGACTTGTTTTACACATAAAAGCCATTAGGGGGCGGTGCAGTAAATGTATATCTCTAAAATGAATAGGCATTTGAAACGATTTGCTTTTTTATTACATAGGTATCAATTCAGAGCAAGTTCTTAGACACACTTGATGCTTGAGGACGGGCTCTTTTTCTGCGACTCGACGTCAAAGCGCCTATTTTGCGTAGGTGGGCAGCATCATTCCCGCCACCCCAGTTTCACCAGAAAACCCAGCAGACTCTTCACGTTACCGATGGCTTCTGGGAGCAACCTCATTGATCCAAGGTGTTTGCCCGGTAGGCGGCCACTCCTTCGCACTTAATAAGAACGTGAGTGGCCGTTTTCTCCGACTCCTTGCAGACCCTGCATAAAAGACTGTCTGTAATACACATATTATATAGGTGTCTACAATCTACAATAGGTGTAATACACAAATTATATAGGACTGTTGAAATCAAATGAATACTAGGTGTTTAACTGCCAAAAAATTAATTAAAGGGTTTTGCCGCACTGCCGCACCCAGAGACATTTAATGCTACATGAGCAGCTTTCTTAGTACAGATTTAACGAAGTTGACGCTTTGAATGACTTAATTGTCCGTTAATGCTACTTTAATGATCATTAACTTAACTAACCAATATACCTTTATTAAGACGTCAATGAACTATTAACTTTAAAAGTGTCACGTGACTTATAACATGAAAATAACTTATAAACTTTGTAAGTTCATAAATAATGTGCTACACCTTGGATTTAGAATACTTTGTAAATTGTAAATAAAAGATTTTGATTGAGCAAGCCCTGAAGCAAGTGACATTGCAAATATTCAACTATCCGTTCCCTTTAGCAAATATACCCAACAGGTGTTTTTTGCATAATTTGTACGTATATTTTGTACCTATATTTATTACAAATAAAATAAAATTATTTTAAGATTTATTTAATAATAATGAATATTATTTATTTGACAAATTTTTTTTGATTAAAATTTTGACCCCCGCTGCGAATTTTTCCAAACGTTCGTTTCTGTGTAAATAATGCAATCTATAGTCTGACATATCGATGTGACTCAGCATATTTATTCGTTATATACGTTACTCATTCAATATAGCAGGTATAAATTTTTCACCGAAATAGGGCAGAATAAATACATATAAAAGACAACATTTTGCGCTATTCTCTGAATTTCCGCAGTCAGCCCATGAACATGCCCTAGAAATCAAACTCTTTGATAAATAGTTGTATTTTATATGTATTTCAATCGATTGGATATTCGATACAATATTCTTTTACTGATTTGTTCGTGCTTAAAGACGTTGCCGTGCATAGATTGAGTCCACGAATCGCGTGCCGATCGATTCTTTGCAGTAACAGAAAATTTCTTTTTTACCTCTGTGAAATAATCTTTAAGTTTTATACACTTTGGTTTAACCTGAAATTTCAGTATCGCGTGTTTATAATATTTCTCGCTGATTACCTTCAGAATATTCTGTAAATTTTTATCAACAACTATAGATCGCATATTTGGTCAAATGTTTACAAAATTGCCTGCTTCAGAATAGGTCATATAATATCAATTCAGACTAATGATTGTGTCCTGACTCCGCATGGGTTAAATATGTCTGTAATATGTGCTACGTATTATTATATTATTATATTATTATATATATTATCTACGATATATCATTTACATCAATTTTATTGTTTTTTATCTATAGAAGGACAAACAGACAATAATAACTTACTAATAGTAAAAGGCGTGGCGAAGGATGACGTTGAGGGAAAGTTTGGTTGTTCTGAGGAAGTCTTTTCTAATATTTAAAGTTCGTTTGTATATAAACATAAGAATGGACCATCGTAATATAGATGACAGGGTGTCCATCGTTAGACTATTTTGGTCGGTTTTCCTTTTTGTGAGTCGCCCTTTGCCAGTGATGGGTATTAGTTTCCACGCGCTACTTCGACCCCGTGGTATACTTTTCTTCTTATTACTCTATTCCTACGAATACAATGTGATAATACAAATTCTATACGTTGAACCCTGCACACATTTGTCTATTTAAGTGTTAAAATTTCATCAAAATCTCACTGAGGATGCGAACAGACGAATAAATTAAAAATGTGTTTTGGTTCAGGGGTGTTTAATGGATCGGTCACGTTTCCCGATAGTATTTTCCATGTACAGAGATAATTCCTTTCCAATTTTATAATAGTGGAGAGAAACACAAAAACATGCTGACATTTGACGCATTGTCAGGTACTATGTCAGATCATGCGCAAGACAGAGTTCCGTACACATGCCGATATCAAAAACTTATCAAAAACCAAAATGATGAATTCGTTCAGAGTTAAACTACGCATTAACTTATCGACTATAACATATGAACGAGTCGACTCTAGATAATTGTGATAATTTTCCTGGCAAGTTCGTACTATATAGTACATAGATTTTGTTAGATTTTTTTGGGAACAGTAGTTTAAGAACTGAAGGGAAGGATATGAAATTCAAGTTAAAAACTAAACTTAAAACATAATATTTAGTAAATAGGTACTAATTTTGGAAAAAAAACCTCACAATAGGTTTATAATAGCTATTGAACGTTACGAGGAAGTAAGAAAAATTTTTGGTTACCCTTACTTGTATGGAAAGCACGCCAGAATTGAAAATTTTTGATTTTAAGACATAGACTTTTGTAGTGGTAACGATAACTACCACACTAAATTTCAGCACTGATAGTCGTACTGCGCGTAAAATGGCTGTGACATAGGACAGACATCAACAAACACTAACAGACGGACAGCCAGACGCATATAAAAATTACAAGGGTTCCTTGTGCGACAACGGAACCCTAAAAAAATGCATTCACAGGTCAGCTTATAGCTTATAGGTGGAGTATTGACCAACATATTATACAACATATATTATGTAAAAAAATGTATAACAATCTTTAATGTACAACACTGACATGTGTACAGTGATTTTTACATCGGTATAGGCACCACCCATGCAATAGCATGCCTATACTATAGTATTCCACATAGTGTTTTATTGTGTTCCAATTAAATAGTTAAAATTATCGTCTGCGAAATAATTTGACTGTATATGACTAATGATACAAGTATTAACAACAAAAATTTATACGTGTATACAGTCTAGAATAACGGGCCACGCAATATAAGTCAAATGACTCATCTTCATTTAGTGTCGCCAGGATCGGCAAATGAACCAATTTTACGTGATTAGCTCTTCAGTGCAATATTATTAAAAAACAAATGCGTCTGCTGTGATGCAAAACTGTAATTAATGTGGGTTTCCGACCCATTCTTTTTTTCATTAGTGACGTATACTAAGGGAGGTAATAGACTGTTAACTGTGGCCGTTTTTTTAATCTATCGTATCACTCCCAATGACTGCATCTTATTTGAAAAGACACATTTGTCGTTCTGTCCGTTTAGGAACCGTCTAAAAAATTCCGTCTGGACCCAAAAAAAATCTATGTCATCGGAATATGGGATAGAAAAAAATATCTGTATGTTTTATTTTTTGATAAAAGATTATTTGTAATGAAGTGTTTTAGCTAAATAATTAAATAATTAATATTTCTACATTTGACCTGGATGGGATCAGGAAATCAAAGTTGTGACTATTTCTGGTCTCGGGCTCCTCGACTATTAACACAATAAGAAGTACATGGCCTACAGGACGTCTACGTTATGTTTATTGGTTTATTCGGTTTATTCACTAAGAAATCTTTGTTGTTTGTTTGTAGTGTTTTTTATTAAACTGTTCATTGTCTTTATTTTTCTTTCTTGTGTTAGCTGTAATTAACTTAAAAAGTCTACCATAAAATTAGAAGCACATACAATTCTGATTGAGTTGCAAATTCAACATGTATTTTAGCATTTAACAATCTAACTTAAGTTTAATTTTTTAACTTTGTTACTGTATAAATAAATAAAATAACATTATTCCATATTCCACATAACTTCCTATTAAATGGATATTATATTACTTGGACATTTTATTATTATTATAATTAAATTACGAAATTAAAATATACATTGATTTGTGCATAACAATCGACCTGTCGCGTCGGCGTCGGACCGTAACAGACTTGAAAATGTTAGGTAGTCGAAGTAACCCAAGAGAAAGCTTAAAGACAAGGGTCAGCCAATTCATTTTAGGTTTCCATCGAGTTAATCTAGTTATAAAATACAATAATGTATGTATATCCTGGTGCAAAATATAATTTTAAACATCCGATTTTCATTCACATAATGATTGGGAATCTCATTCATTATAGAAAAACTTACATAAGAAACTATAATTTAAATATTTTATTAACTTTACACCAGTTAAAATATACTACTGATTGGAGATCAATACTTTTAGTACAATTTTCGATACGACTAGAACGTAATTTTAAATTAATAACAAGCAATAGCAAGTCGCCAAAAAGGGACGATTTTTATATACGTTTTTCGGTTCTTGCGCTTCGAGCTTTTTGAAATGCCAGTGTCATTGTAGATGTTACAGAATGGTTTTAATAGAAGGTATGATAAAATACTTGCCATAATAAAGAAAAAAAATGTAAAAAATTGAATAGTTATTTCAGGAGGACCGTCGACATTTTTTATTTAGTTGGTTTTTTATTGCTTTGTAATAAAATTGTGTGAATACTTTCTATTGCTTCCTGTTTTATGTTTTTATATGTAAAAACATAGCTAATACTAAAAATATAACACAATTCCGACAGTAAAATTGTTTATAGTTTTTTTTTTGCGAATATCGCCTATTTTTTTTTTTTTTAAATAAACAGCGGCGTATTTGTTTCCGTGCCAAACGATGTGAAATATAAATAACTTTTTAGCAAATTTAATCTAGTTTTCAGCAATATATAACACTCAATAACGTTTCATACATTAAAATTCAGAAAATAGGTTAAGAAGCACGCGCGCCCACCCCTTTGGGGCTCCACACGAAAATGCTTGCTATTCCACGGAAATTCGTGGTTTCGCCTTGCTATTCGCGGGGATAAACATGGACTAAACTAAACTTGTCAAACCCTAATTTTATATGAAAATTGCAAAACCCTACTATGATGTGGAGATCGTTGGTGACTCAATGCATGGTGAGGATAATTACACGCCTTGTAAATCTATGTCTATGATTAGCTGTACTCACTCCACTGCCCTTTATATACTATTGCGAGTTTTAAGCTCCAAAGTATAGGAAATACGTCACAAGATACCCGCAGTACTTTTAAGGGATCATATCAGTAAAGGTATATGGCCCCATAGGGCCATGGTTCGAATCCGGGCGTGTACCAATGAGTTTTTCTGACTTAAGTACACAATATCACTGACACCGTGCTTCGGAGGGCACGTTAAGCAGTCGGTCCCGGACGCTGTCAATAGATGGCGGTCGTTACAGTTCCCAACCCGCAGTGGAGCAGCGTGGTGGACTTAAGCTCCAAGCCCCCCTCCTCACCCTGGGGGAGGCCTAAGCCCCTGCAGTGGGGTAAAAATGGGCTGATGATGATGATGATGATGATGATGATGATTAGTAAAGGTTGACTTATCAACTTACTTTACAAATAGACAATATTTTTTTCCTAATAACGGCTATGTGTGGGTTACATTTCCTCTATACGGCGGGTTTCCGCAAGGAAGCGTGGCGGGTAACTGACACAACTATCTAGGTCGACGTGACCTCTTTTGATTTAGATTACTATCCGTTCCTGCGTCGCCGTACAGCCACCCGCTGAACAAAGTGCATTATTAATATAGAAAGCACAAATAGTTAAAACATTCTATAATTTTATAGAAACAACCTGTATCTGCTACTTATACCAGGGCCTTACTATATGAGATTACAGCCTAGTTTACGTTCATGGTATATTAAAATGTAATTGTCGAATGAGGGCAGTACTTTAGCAGGAAGCGGCATCGCGTGTCGGCCGATCCTCGCAAACTACACGTAACCATTTCGAGAATCGCTCCAAGGAAATGACCTCATAAATCGACTTTGCGTCTATTCTCCACTGCTTTCGTTCTAAAAAAAGAGTAACTTTACGACTTAATACCTTTCCTTTCGTTGAGGCTAATGGCGTATAAATAAATATATATAGCGCTTTAATTTTGGCATTAGATCCACGTATTTGTGTTATGTTATCAATATTTTATATAAGATTACTATTTATTCAAAAGCACAAAGTAGTTTGCGCGTATAGTACTTTATTTTATTGAAAATCAAGAGTTAGTAATTTCGTAAAATTTGTAAACAAAAATATAACAGTGATAGTTGTAGTTATGTTCCGCTGTTGTAAAATCAGACTGTGAACGCTGTGATTATAACAGAAATAGTACCTCATTTTGAAAGCTTCTGACATTTTCTGATAATGAAATATATGAATAAATAATACACAGCCCAGCTTTTATAAAATCATGAAATTTTGACAAGATTTCAAATTATTTCTTAAAATTCAACAGTATCTGTACTTATGTAATATTCATATTCTACTTACTACATATTTGTTAATCTGTGCCATCGAATAAAATTTTCAGAGTTTATAGTCCCATTACAATGACGTTTATCACCTGACCAACTCATTATTGACGAAGGAGGAACTAGGCAAAGTTCTTTGCTTATAAAAATACCGCCTGTTTGTTCTCCGGCGTTAAGCTTTAATTCTGGCCGTAGATTTTATAGTAGGTACGAGAGCATGTAACATTTTATTACGAGAATGCTGCCATTATAGTAGTAATGATTTAGGTAATTTGGTCATACTAATATAATTATGGTATTGTCTTTATAAGCTTAAAATGTTATGTTCACACATTTGTATAAAAGCAAAGGTTGCCGGTTTCTTTCCGATAGATTTGAAATTGTTCACAAATAAAGACACTAGACACTGTTGTATAGAAACATCTGACAGCATTTGAGGGTACGGTGTCCTACGCCTACATCAAATTAATAACTATTCTAACTTCTTCACTTCACTTCATAAGCCCATTTTTACCCCTCTACAGGGGCTTAGGTCTCCACCAGGGTGAGGGGGGCTTGGAACTTAAATCCACCACGCTGCTCCACTGCAGGTTGGGGATTATAACAACCGCCATCTATTGACAAATTCCTATTCATGATAAAGCAACTGCTTCCCTCAACTGTGAGTATAGAAAATAGAGAGAAACTTCTGGGCTCATAGTTAACAAGATGAAATACATTTAAAAAAATTAGTAATATTTCTGTGATAAAAAATACAAAAATCACATCTTTTTACAATCTAGAACAAGAAAAATTTGAAAAAATATAATTTGCCCAAAATAGTGTGAAACAATCTCATAAAATATTTATTGTTTCAATCAAACAACCGAGCTATTAACGTTTTAAAATTAAATTGCGTTTTTTCGATGTAATTTACACAAACTAAAACCGAATTCCAATATTTCCAATTTCTTATATCCCTTAGCTTAGCAATCGATTCCATGGGTCTACGTCAAACATTTAATGTAAATCTTTATCCGAGGTTATTATAATTAGAAATACGGACTTTTGTGAAGCAAATAAATAAGTTCCCGAAAATTACAATCTCGAGTATATCTCTTGTGCATCAAATGCGAGTTATTAGTTAGTTAAAAATGAAATCGCGTGTATTTATTTTACACAACCATATTTAACGCACTGTAGTAAAATTGTATTACTTCCAATACATCACTTCATTATATGTTACAGATAAATAAATAGCACTCACAAATTCTTTTATATTCATATATACACCTACAGTCACATAATGTACTCTAACTCACAAGCTTACTTAGTTCTTTTTTTATTTTGTATCCCTAATTATGTTTCCACTATTACTTAATAATGCATATAATTATACTATGGAAGAGCGGGGCTTCTTAACACAAGTGAATTTTGCTTAGAAAAGCCCCCAATGTCTGGATGATGTATAATTTTATCTAGTAATTAACAAATTATGATTTTGATTGTATATATTCTTAAAAACACAATGTAAAGAATTTAAAAAAACAATACTACAAAAAATTCAAAAACCCGACTACATTCAAAAAAATCAACGGATGTCCTGCTTTCGCACGAACTTCTTACGACATTGGAAATGAACCTAACGGAATAAAGTAAACACACATATTTTGGATAATATATTTCGAAATAAATTTTTTTCGCAAATAAAATAACACAACTGTATCTGAATAAGCTTAAACCTTCGAAATGTAACATTCTGTACGACATTTCGATCGAACAAACTGAATTAGTACGAAATGTAACACCGACGCATATCCGACTTGCAACTAAGGGCACCCTTAACTACTACTTTCGGTTGTCCGATTCTAACAATTTTAGTCTCAATCGATCCCCCGTCTAATTACCCCGAGCCGTTTTTTTTTATTTTTTTCTTATTCGGACCTAGTTCTCGAGATATCGAGCTCCCAAAATGAAAATCGGGGAAAAAAATTGCGATTTTCTTCGTTTTTTGCCGATATTTTTTTTGTTTTTGAACTTTTTTCAAATTGTCTTATGCCATCTTGTAGAGCTGCGGCTTTTGACACCACGTTCATCCCGATATCTCGAAAACTCTTTGTGCAATCTGCCTGTCTCACAAAACTCCCAAATGACCCCCTATTCTCCAACGAAATGAAAGTTATTTCCAATGACAATAGTTAAGTAAAACAGGAAATCAAGTTCTATAATCTATTGAATTTTATAATGTAAATATGTATATATAATATGTAATACAACTCTGCAAACTTTTTTTGTTATTTGGAATAAAAATACCTTTGCCAACTTTTGTCTCACCACCAAAACGACGACACGTGTACACTCTGTCTGATTCACGAAGTTCGAAATAGACCGCTGAAAGCTCCAAGCTATTTCTACACCCCTCGTTCAGTAAACAATTATGTTATATTTGATGTCTATAAAAAAATCCTGTAATCTGATATAATATTTAGCAAGGAATGTTTCAAACATTATGTGGGAATGGCATTTCGACCGCGTCGCCCAACAAACAATATAGTCCGAGAGCCAGTGAGCATAAATAGTCACGAGGTTCTAAATTTTGAAATTTTTGCGAGTGATAAAATTTACCGAGCACATTCAGATACTTGCTTGCAATCAGCTGGATATTGGTGGGTTAGGGCGCGGGGCCCTAACTAATATTTAAAAATTAAAAACGAAAAGCAATTTATTTTATTTTCTTTTTTTATACGCTAGGTTTTTAATAAGCGAAAAATTTGGTACCAATTTCGACCATTTAATGTAGACCTATAATAAGAAATATTTAGATAAAGCCACGCGATACAATGGCAAGAAAAATTTTGGGCTAGTTTTTACTCACTTGAATGCGTGTGAATTTATTTTTTTACACTCACGCCACGCTGTACTAACTGTTTGCGTTGGTGTGCGTTAATTATAACCAAACAGTTAGTTGATATTATAGTTTACGTTTTTTGACACAAAATCATTATTTAGACATGTAAATAATTGAAGGATACCAGTCAGTTGACCATATCATGGTTGACTGACTGGTGTTTGACGCGTCATCAGCGATGCGGGAATACAAGTGTAACACAGAGCTTTAAACGATTGCTCAAAAGCTTGTAAAACTGGTACTGCGCTTTTGCTTGTATAACTACTTGCAGTATGCAAAAAACTTTTGAGAAATGGCAGATTATTGAAATTGTTTCCATAATAAAAGTGCACAACGCATTAACGCACCCATATCCCGTTGACTGACTGCAAGCAAATAATTGAGCTGTGTAAGTAGGTACTATCACCATCCAAAAATAAAGATTTTAGAAACTCATCATAATTTTTGATCACAGGCTCCCCGACTTATACATATGGCTCGCTGCCAACTCAACGGACGGTCAAACTGAAAATTAGGGATAAATAGCATTAATATTGGTAAAATGGTGAAAACATTAAACAGCTTTATTTTTATATACTAGGTACTGGCTTATATACAAATTATGAGTATGTAAAAAAAATTGTATGATACAAAACATCTGAACAATTGACAGTAAAACCTTATCACCCAAGTCACAATTATACGAAGCGCACCTTACATTTGATGAACTGCTTAGCAAATATAGTTCATTCCATGGATATGATAAATATAATATATCCAGTTCATGTGCCCACAGTGTGCACGCGTAAGCTTTAGTGACGTTTATTTGAGTTTTATATTAGGTAATCAAATGGTATGAATAGATATTTACATTTATGACGCAGGAATGATATAAAACACGAAATCACCACGGATCTCGATGCGTTTATTGGGATTGCGCATTACTAGCTTTTTGCCTGTGTTTTCCAGGTGGTTTTAAATGTCGGGGATCGGTCCCTGGTTACGCCCAGTTATAGGTGACATTTAATGCACAAAAGACGACTACTAGCTCTTTACTCGCCAGACGATTAGTTAGATTAAAATTGATTAAATGTCTCGTCTCACAGCTGCTTAGCTGGTCGGTTTCAGGGACTAAGATTAAAAGGTAGGAAAACAATAAGTTGTATCAACTTAGCAACTTAAGAAGCTCTCGAAGTTTATTAAAATACTCCCAAGAGTGGACCTCACCTACGTCATTCCATACTAAATTTGTTGCACAAATACAACTTGATTTACAATTTGTTTAGGTAATAAATGCTTTTAAAATTATTATTTAAAATCTACTTTTAACGGTTTGAGTACACACAGTTACATATGTGGCATATAAAATTTAACATTATGTATAAAAAAGCCTTAGAGACTAGATCGTATTTTTATTCAAACCGCTAAAAGTAGGTATATTTCTATTTACAATAGGCTAGTTCGCTATTTTATTTAAATTGTTTTATATGAAAAATTTTTCTAAATATCTCACAACGGTGAAAGAATTTAAAAAATAAATCTCTGTATAACAGGACATTTTAAACATGAAAAACTTTGTTAAAATAAATTATTAACAAATTTTTGCATGTTTAAAATGTCCCGTTAGACAGAGAGGGCAATACCGCACGGCGTCTTTGTTTGTGTGACGTCAGGCCATTTAAAATAACGTTAAATATCGTTTTGCAAGAAAGAGACGGCGATAAAATTTTAAAAGCTTATAATTTCCATATCCTTCAACCGAATATAATTTTATTTGCAAATTTTGTTATCGTATAAAGTCTATATTTGTATTTTCCAGATAAATATAATATATTTATATGATGAACATAAATATAAATCGGGTCAGTATTTATATGATGAATATTGATACTGGTGTGTATGTGGTGTTTTCGCTTGGTACCCAAAACACAAGCTAATGCTTAGTTTGGGGCCTAGACGTTGTTGTGATGTATACGTTTTTATACGTTATTATTATTATTATTATTATTATCAATATTATTATTATTATTTAATAGTAGTCCAATACCGTCTTTTAAAACATGTCTTAACTAACTAAAATTTCGTAGTCAAGTTGCATTTGTGTAACTTTAGTACGAACTTTAATCTGAAGCGAATTAGTGCAGAGTTCAGTACCTATACTTGCATCGTTTTTATATAATACGTACATAAGCAATATTTAAGAACGTATAGTCGGTAATGGTGCAAGGACCATTTGCGAACGTTACTTTCTTCCATAGACCTTTCCTCTAAATTCCACATAGATAGACGGGAAGTTATGTTCGTATACATATACTCCTGTTCCTTCAACAGCAGTTCCCAATTATTATTAAATATTGTTTTAATTAATATCCCAAAAACAACATAAATATAAAATGGGAGCCATTTCAATACAGAAGACGTGCAAGATGCACAAATATTTTGTTTTAGTAACAGTTTAGTCAAATACCTACATAGTCAACTATCAAAACTTGCCAAGTTGCACCATTTAATATCAGGTTACATAACAAATTTTGTTTTAAAGCAACTGAAGAACATAGTGCATTCCTGTAACTTAGATTTAAGGAAAGTAACTCTTCCAGAACTTGGTATTTTGATCTCATTTCTTTTAGTAGCGTAGTCGACAATCTTGCATGTCTTTTGTATCGAATTGGGATCCCATCGCACATTCATATTTTTCGCGGAAAACATTAATTTATGGAAAGTAATTATATTTATTTAATTAATAGACAATTAAGTATAATTAGGTATTTAGTAGAAAATAAATCCCTAATTTATTTACTCAGTAAGTAAAGTATATTGTGTTTTTCATATGAAGGATTTTCAAACAAAATTAACTATACAAACTTTAAGGGTAGGTAGGGTATATACTTTGATTGTATACATCTCTAGATAGAGATTCAAAGTCAAAAAACGTAGATGAAAATAACACCTAACTATTCGGTTATAATTCACGCCCACAAAAACGGTTTGTACATGGTTAGTATGGCGTGACAGCAGTATGTGCTCTGATTTTGACTGTTTTGTTGTCGAAATCATTTTGACATGATTCGATCCATATTCCTTTGATAGAGCTGTTCTATTTATTTATTTATACCCATAGGGTTGTATTATTAAACGATATAATCACCAACAAACAAGGCCTACCTAATTTAAAAAAAATTACAAACTAATTAAAGAATTGTCAGAAATACGTAGTTTGACACAAATAGGTCGTCAAAGTAACCAGGATAAATAAATTTACTACAGTGATAGCAGGTAATAAATAGCTTTGTCTACTATACCAACCCATAGTTTTCATTTTCCAGATTTATTTCCTTTGTATACGTTCCTACGTTATATACGTTCCTGTACCCTAACTCGATGTCACATTTCAAGTTCCTAAATCACTTGGAAGTCGTCTAGACTTTTTATAAGTGATTGAGTCAGTGAATGGTAAAAATAGTATTTTCCTAGGTATTTGAGGAAGTTTAACTAGACATGCAATATCAGATGTGTGAAGATTGAATAGCTTTTATTGATTGAATTTAAGTGATATGTGGTAGGTCGAAAGTGGCCCGAAATAGTTTGTGTAATATACACACGGCCGGTGCGTCGCCCTGTTCCTTTCGTGAACTTGGCTGACATTGTCATGTTTACATCAGAAAAATTCTGATATTTTTCTGTTATATATAATACAGCATTTAATAACATTATAAAATTTCTGACAGTGGCAAGACCGGTTTTAAATAAATAGTGCTTTTATGAACTTCTAATATTTGAAATTCCACTGCGATATTAGCACATACATCATAGTATATGTTTCAAGTAGATGTCCATTTGAATTATTGTTACAAACAAAAAATCGACTTAAGTTCCCTTTAAGTATTGATAAAAATTAAAATAAATTTTGGGGTCGGCTTTCCAATGCTGCCTGACAAAAATTGTATTCATAACAATGATCAACTTGAAATCCGGCTAAGATAGGTTGATGGTCCAACACTTATAGAAAATAGGTTAGGTTAGGGTTTGCATGTGATGAGCCACCAATAAGCCTCATATATTTTTCTTTCACCATCATCACCATCAGCCCATTTTTACCCCACTGCAGGGGCTTAGGCCTCCTTCAGGGTGAGGAGAGGGGCTTGGAGCTTAAGTCCACCACGCTGCTCCACTGCGGGTTGGGAACTGTAACGACCGCCATCTATTGACAGCGTCCGGGACCGACTGCTTAACGTGCCCTCCGAAGCACGGTGTCAGTGATATTGTGTACTTAAGTCAGAAAAACTCATTGGTACAAGCCCGGATTCGAACCATGGCCCTATGGGGCCCTATATATTTGAGACAGCTTCGTTGCGCTCTGGGCTATCACATTTTTCTTTACATTTCCTTAAAAAAATATTTCCTGCTTTAGGTTTCTACATCCTTCATTTTGTACCTTTTCAGCAGGTAACATTGGAAAGATTGGAAAGCGTTACTGAATGAATTGTAAAGTGTACTTAACCATAGTTAACTATAATTATGTATTTATTCTTTTATTCCTGTTATCAATATGACTTATCACGTGCTGGATGTGTCGCACAGCTGG
This sequence comes from Luffia ferchaultella, assembly GCA_949709985.1. Taxonomy (NCBI): domain Eukaryota; kingdom Metazoa; phylum Arthropoda; class Insecta; order Lepidoptera; family Psychidae; genus Luffia; species Luffia ferchaultella. The sequence continues at coordinate 8,748,748 of OX453245.1, read as the reverse complement.
ATTTGAATGAGCTGATGCATCATTCATATAACATTCACTCTTTCATCACTAGCTGATACTCGTCACCAACCGGGTCGTAACTAACGTGATAATATCCTAAAGACTTATTTACGTGTTATATGATTAGTTAACTCAGTTGTGGAATTTATATGCCACTATAATACGTTTCATATAAAATGTATTTATGTAGTGTAACTTAAATCCATATTTATCAGCTAGATGTTACACGCAGGTAAAGCTCGAGTGTTGAATAAACAACCATTACAAACACAATAGGAATTTCGCAAACAATATTTTATCGTACGTGAGACTGCCTCCGACAACCCGTCTGATAAAAATAAAGAAATACGTGAAAATCGCTCGGTCGGTTTTCTGTGCCACGAATGACGATAATATGAATGTTTTGGTCCATAAATACAAAATTTTGCATATACAAAATAATATTATTTTATTTGTAGTATTTGTAGAAACCTGAAACCAGAATGCAGACGTGATTACTATATCTTGTTAGTTTTATTGAAGCAAAATATAATTAATGGCAAATATTACGAGCTGGATCTCAATGTAGTATTATGTCCACATTTTGAATATTTTCACAAATTTCTAATACGATAATAAAACCGTACAATAGATTCTCTTAACGTATTTTACGAAATACTTACTAGTTATGAATGTATCAACAATAGTCTGGCAGTTGTTTTTTTGTATATTATTTTTTTTAAATCTATCAAATCGTCTTCGTAGCGATTAAAGTCTAATTAAACGCAGGAACGTCATTTGATCTATATGAAACGAGACGGCGCGTCAACATCAACAAGGACGCTACCAAAAACGTGAACATTAAAAGCAACGAGATGGTAACTGAAGGGGACGTTCATAGGCGTCGTCGGCCAGGATGGCAAGCGGCGCAGCGCTATAACAGACGACAGCGGGACATGCTCGTTGACTTTCTAGTCCCGTTGACGTAGTGTGTGGTTGGATCCATAGATTTACTACGTGTATTTAACGATATTCTGAGAAGAAATACGCTTTTTTTGACGTTGACGCGCCGCGCCGCCGGCGCCGACCGAAAAATAAAGGACGCAGAGATTTAAGTCTATGAATACAGTTCCGCTAGGACTTAATATTCATAGGTATATATATCTTCACTAAGAGGTACAAAATGTAAGAAAAAAATTACATATAAAGATTTTTCATTTTCATTCATTTTCGTATACAACAAACCTCTATATTGTTTTTGGTGTTAGATCTATTGTGTCCAACGTATAAAGTCAATCTTATATTATAAACACATAAAAAAATACTACGTCATAATGGAAAACTATTCATCAGAAATTAAAACCATATGTAAAACATAAATGAGTAATCGAGCACACCAATGAAATACTAAATACAAGTGTTTATTATATGTGGTACACTTAGTTAAACTAAATAGTCGCCATTTTGCTGTCATGGGACTTTAATACGACCTCATAATATAATGTGACATAAGCATATTGTGTTGATCGTAACATTGCGTGAAGGTACAACATGTTATTAAGTTCATAACTATAATAAATAGGTAATGTTATCATCCAGTAAATGCAGCAACAAAGTTGCGAAACTTTATCCCTCGAGCTTGTCGGTGACTCGTACCGTCAAACTTCTAACGCAAGAAGTTATGCAAATTAACGTGCGCTTAACGAATGGCTTCCAAAGCGACTCGGTTGAGTGGGCTACTGTTCTAAGACTCGGATAAAATTATTAACGCAATTTTATAATAGATCTTGGCGTATTATTTTGAAATACACTTATTTTGTATAAGTGCGTTTATTTTTGTGTAAAACACAAGAGTTATTTTTTAGGTGCAGTTGTAAATTTAGTAAAATATATGTATTATGATTTATTGTAGGTCTTGATTTATAAAAATTTTAAAGTTAACAACAAATCCCAATATTTTCATTACTTGTTAACTTTAAAAATTTATAATAGACAAAAAACGTGAACTTGTCAATATATATTCATGTATATATGAATAACTTCAAGAAGTACACATTTTAGAAACCAAAATCAAATTATTTATACATTTTTTGTTGTCTGCAATAACAATGGAAATCCCATAAAAATTCTTTAGCTAATGATTGCCCAACTTATTACAAAATTAACTTTATAATTTATATCTCATGGGACCTTATTTTTTAAGTGTTAAGAAAACACTACAATTCATTAAACTTTTAAATTAATATTTAATATTGTAAAAAATTAATTTTATGTAACGTAGGTACTCCCTTCAGAGGTGGTCGCGCGCATCTCGTAACGGCCATGTGAAGCCTTTCAGCATTTATTTTATAATTATAAATAATGGAGATAGAGTTCCGAGAGCTCAGACTTTATTATTGGAAATTTCCTCATCTTTAAGTATCTTTTCATTTTTTATTTTGGCTATTACTTTTAATTTTTGAGATATTAGCAAAAAATAGACGCCTTTTGTCTTTCATCTCATTAATTGTTTATAATTTTGCAAATTTTTATGTGCACATTCTAAGCACGTTACAAGCACATTCAATAAATTTTTTTAGACGTCATTAATTCGAATCCAATGAGCTCATATTTTTAGGAGCGATTTCAAGAGTAAGCACCTTCTTGAACTTGTGAACTAAACTTGCAATAAAGAACCGGTCTAAAGTGCGTGCGTCGGGCTACGCACGCATATGATAGGTTTCCGTAGATACACCAAGAACAAATAAAACCAAGTCCTTATTTATAATTGTATAACTACGCATTTATTTAATCGACTATAACTCGTGAACTAGTTAACCTTAGTTAGTATCTAGTTATAATTTTCGTATTATATTATATATTACATTTGTTTTCAATAACCCATAATATTTTTACATCGTTTTTCTAAGTACATAATTATTACTACTTGGGCGGTTTCTACCTTATGTATTTGCCAAAGCCAATTTATCAAAGTCATTGAAAAAAATTTTGATTCAATATTCTAATCAATATATTTGTGCAAGTCTTTTTTGCAGAATTTTAATTTGCAGCACATGAGAAATTCTACTATGGAACTGCATATTTCATAAATGGTGACTGAAATGAAAAGTGGTCAATAAAACCTCTCTTTAATTTAAAAGTACTTTCTAACGATACACCACATTTTGAGATATGCAGCAGAAATTCATCCCCACTTCGTTACAGGGCAGTGTGTCCAAAAGAATTAAAATTAATTTCCACGAATCCATGATTTATGAACATGGATCAATGAAATTTTGCATGTACATTCAACAGATGGAGTCAACATTTTGTAAGTCGTCAAAAAATTAATTTTCATTCTTTTGAATACACATGTTCATGTGTACATGTAATAAATATGAAGGTGTGACAGACAGAATAGACGGACGGACAGACAGATGACCAGACAGACGTATAAAATCACATGATGAAGCACTAAGGGAACTCAAAAAATTTCTTATTTTGTGTCATCTATAGATCTAAACCAAGCAAAAATCAATTCAGAGTAAGACGTCTTTTTATGTTATCTTTTAAACTCATTTTTTCAATATAATATCGTAATTACTCGTAATTACTACTTTTTTTGTTACTTATCGTATTACCTAATTTAAAAATATGAAACTTGGTAACTAATCTGAAACTTATTATTTTGCAAACGAAACTTCTTAATGAAAAGTGGACTACGAAACCTGATATATATAACGTCCCATTTTATTACACCCTACTAAAGGAGGTGTACGAAAAAAGTGTTAATAATTAGGCTACTAATACCGGTTTCGATCTGAAGTATCTCCATGTAAAAAAAATATTTGAGTTATTAAAAAATTAAATAAAATATAATGCAGTGACAGGTGGGAGGACACGTCGAAATGACACAAGACTAATTTCTATCCAATTATTACAATACCCCCGCTGTACTTTTTTACAAGTGTTATAGGCTACCGATTGACAAATATAAAAACAAATTAATATTTAATTTGGAAAAAAAATTGTTATAATTATATAACTTCACTTCATTAGATTTTTGAACTCGTTTTATCTAGATTTTTTTTTTAGATTATTTTGTCAGTTATCGCATCGTTGTCGGACATTCGCCGTGCAGACAATATTTACCATAAAGTAAGTATTTCCAAAAGTTAAATATATAAAGAAAATAATTTATTTCATTTTATTTCTTACCAGGTATTAATTTTTTCAAATTTATGTATAAGTATTTTTTTAATTAAGTTGAACGGCATGATAAAGTACAGCTGAGGTGTATAGATGCGATAATTTATTACCTTTCTTGCTGAACACAAAAAAAGTTGAATAAATTATGCGTAGGCATTTTTAGGTAGATAAATAACATAAAAGGATTAAATCGATATTTAAAGGGAGTACGAGCTTGGGGGGCGAAAGTGAATTTCATTAGACCATTCATCAATTTTAAAGCTTTGTTTTTAGATAAAACGAAATGGAAGCATTTAACCTAATATTTTCCGAGCTACCTTGAACGGCAGTTTTATCTGAGATTATAATTTGGGTGGTGTCACAGATGCAGCCGGTTAACTGAAAATTCTTCATGTTTTGTTTGGCGTACAAGTAAGTAAAAAGGGGTCGATTTAAATATACATTATGTGGACAATTTATAGTGAGTTTCGCTTGGTCTTGGAGATACATTAATAACAAAAAAAAAAATTAATTATAACCGAATTCATAAAACTTAAACTAAAAAGATGAAAATATTTTGTATTTGAAGAACACTAATGGACAGCTCGAAGTCGATGCTAAAGAAATTCAACCACAGAATGACTAATATTAACCTTTTCATTTATTATAATGTGCATAAGAAAAAATAAGCGTAATCATATTTTAAAACTAAATAATACCACTACCAGTACCACTTATACCAGACATATATGGATGAAAATATTAATATTTCAATATGTCTGCCTGGCTAAGGATTTTTGTTATAATCACGAAATAATAGGAATATGAAATTTTATTTTTAGAAATTCAGAAGAGGACGTTTTATTTTCCTGGTTGCGAATTAATAATATTAATTAAATCAATAATAATAAACGTAACTACGATTAAGTGTCATATTATTCATAACGGAAAAACGATTTGGTTCTAAACACCTAGAATTGAAAAACTATAAGACCAAACATTAATTTCATTTAATACTATTTATTATCGATATATATTTTTGATGAAATGGTTCATGAGTATGGTAAAACCTAGTTAATTATTTTCCGACGTCCGCAGGCGGTCTCTCATTGTTAGAAAGCTACTACGATTGACTACGTCATCGTCGGTGCATTTATTTGTTTCCACTTGCTGCGATTTCCTGCATATAGACCAAACATGCATGTCATAATTTTCAACTTACATTAATTTACATCTGCATCTGCAACTTAAATTTAATTAACATCTGATTATAAATTGTTTTGGTGTTTTTAGAGTTAGTGGTTTTCTCGGGTTCCTTCCAAATACAAAACGAAGCCCTATTGCTGTCACTCTACTGTCTGTCGGTCCGTCCGTATGTCACGGGGCTCTAAAAATTTGGATATTTTATATAATGTGGTAATTCTACATCGAATATGAAATTAATTATTTTTTTAAATAATTTCTTGGCTGAGTTCCGGGTTTCCATACAAGTGAAACGGGATAATTTTTTTTCTTTTCCCGGCGTGTAGGGTATCGTTGTTAAGTGGGTATAAAGTAGAGCACAGATAGATTTACTTTTTCCTAATATTGTAATCCTAGTGTGAGAGATCGGCACCTAATAATTTATTGTGAGGGTTGCATGCAATGATTTCTCTTTTTTACGTTAAATAAATAAATTTCATTTCAAAATAACGAAACGAAGGGCCGTCTGTCTTATGTTTTTTTTTTCAAATGATTACTAACACTGGTAACTCCTAGGTACGTGTAAGTACCTGTGCATGAATTTTTCGTTTTTTTTCCTAAATGTACTAGTATAAATTTTTTGTTTCAGAAACACAAGTAAGTACACTGTGTTCGACTCACACTGGACAAATTTTTCATGTTCTTGCGTTGGAGTGAGGTGTTAGTGTTCATAGTATATATTTTATCTAGTTTCCATCAAAGAAAATAATTTGTACTCATACGAGTTAATTTAAATGACACAAATCAAAAAATTAAATCAAGTACTACTTATCAAAAAAAATCATTGCCATTTTTTGTAATATCTATCTATTACATTACTCTCCACAAGTATAATATCTTAAAGTTCAAGTTATAGCTCTTAACGCAAAGTAACTTTGTAACATATATCGTATGGAATAAATACTACCTAGAGTTTGGCAGCTTTAAAGCCGTTTAAGTTAATTTTTTTATCAAAATAGCAGGAGAGTTAATATAATATTAGGTCTTATGCTATGAAGTTACCGTTTTGTATGAAATAAATTAAAATATTTTTTTTCAAACATCTTTATGCCGTGCAATCGATGCATCTTTGCCAACGCAGTGGCAGTTTATTGATACCCTTCTTGTAAAAATCTACTGGATGGGAGACAACAAACTGTTAAAAGGCATTTTGTCTGTCTCTCGGGATTGAATTTTTTTTCTGGTTAAAAAGTTGTCCAAATTTTGAAAAAGTAATAGTCGGTAGGTGCAAGGTCTGGTGAGTATGGCGGATGAGGGAGAACTTCCAACCCCAACTCTAGTAGCTTGGAGACTGTTTGTTGTGCAGTATGAAGTCGCGCGTTGTCGTGAAGGAGCGGAGAAAGACCAAAGCCGGTCGCAGACGTGCGAGCTTCTCCATCATTGTCTTCAGTTCTTCACAGCACACATCTGCAGTAATGCTCATGCCATTTTGTAAAAAGCTGTGATGAATCCAACGGCACTAGACCACCAAACAGTGACCATCACCTTTTTAGGGGTTATTCTTCATTTAACTTATTGCTTTGGAGCTGAACCAGAATCTAACCAACTTGCTGAGCCATTTCTATTGTCGAACAGAATCTATTTTTCATCACAAGTAACAATCCGGTTCAAAATTCCTTTATTTCTGCGCCTGTTGAGCAACGAGAGGCAGGTCTCGACGCGTACGTTGCGCTGGCGATCGTTAAGTTCGTGGGGTACCCATCTATCAAGCTCTTTTACTTTGCCAATTTGTCGCAAACGGTCCAATATTATTTTGATGCTAACATTAAAAGCTGCTGCTAGTTCAGCTATAGTTTGAGTATCATCAGCTTCCACAATCACTTTCAATTCATTATTGTTGGCCAAAGTATCTGGAAGACCACGAGGTTCAATATTCAAGTCATAATTTCCAGAACGGAAGCCGGCAAACCAATAACAGGTTATGCTTTCGTTTGTTAAGTTCCCTCCGTGAACTTTATTGATGTTACGAGCCGTTTGTGCCGCATTAGTGTCACGACGGAACTCATATTCCATAATTACACGAATTTTCAAAATGTCCATTATGACGAAAAATGTTCAAATGTAATGAAAACACAACGCTAATCAATAAAAAAATGACTGACTTTGTAAAAATAATGTCACGTTTTTAAAACAAAATTAATTTGAATTTAGAATTCACAGCCAATAATTTTTTTTTTTCGAAGTGGCCAGTACTGAAGAACGGCAACTTCATAGGTTAAGACCTAATATTGTAATACAAAAAAAACACATTACTTAATAATAAACGTAGTTTAATTTTTTCAATAAAATTTGTTGACAAATTTATTGCGAAACGCAAGTTTAATCTATAGCACGAGGACATACTGATGTATATGCAATCAAATACAACATTCAATAAATGTAAAACAATACTTTTATTAGACCGTGGAGATATTTTTAAATGACATACGAACATACACCCGTATTCTTGTAATTGGTTTCCAAATCCCAAGAACCTTTGCTAATGTTAACCTCACGAATCCATTAAGCTTTGTTCCCATTCGGTCAGCGGCGAACAGCTGGCCTGCTCTGATAGGACTTGCAATGGAGAGAATACTCAGTCATTAGCAAATATGGACGCTGTAACTTATTACTTTATTGTGTTAGAATATAACTATATTATTTGTAATATTTCTTTTCATTTTAAATGTAGAATATAAAATTGTACACGGAAAAACATTCTGTTACCTACACGTATTCCGTAAATGTAACTAAAATTTGTTTATGGCATTTAAAAATTATGAGATAAAAATCAAATGAGCTATTTTACAAATTGAAGAGGTGTCTGAAGGTAATATTAGTAAAAGCTCGTTAGAAAACTTTTATAATCGACAATTAGGAGGCTGTGATGAATGGACCAGTATGAAGTAAATGTATGGGATGTTGCGACACGGGCGACTTCAATGGTGCAACACGCTCTAGGTAAATATTTGTCGCCATTTGAATCACTTACAAAGCAGTTTCCCTTCTTTACTACGTAAGCGTCGGTATTATTTCTCATGTATATCGCTATACCCCGTTCTCGTATATTTTATTTGATGGCCGAGTTAGATCGATTTTGACCGAATCCGATATATTTAACCAAGTCCGACTGAATTGGAGCGAGTCACACCGAGTCGGAACGAATTACGTCGAATAAGAAAAACAATCTAAAATAAATTGCAACTAATGTCGAAATGTTTTCCCATTGTGATATATCATTATATGTATTGTCTTATAACGTACACTCCACCCACGTCAGTGCCTATCTTGTCTGTCACTTATCACAGCGGCACCCGGCTCATCGCATTTCGAAGCAACAAAAATGTTCTTTTTCTGTGTATTTAATGTATAGTTAAATGTGTGAGTTAATTTAGTGAGTTTCTACGTTTCTTCATTAATTATTTACTAATTTCAAGAATACGATACGGTTTTAAAAACTCGTTTCAACGGCTTCTCTACTTTAGAAGCGTGTGCGGATTCACTAAGTCATTTGAAATAGTACTAAAAAGTGCTTACGAAGTTATAGCAACTTACGTTCATAATCAAATATGTAATCCCATTATATCGACACGTTATCCCAATGGGCAAAATAGCGATATGATTCGAGGACTCTCGCGCAACTAACACAATAATGACATACCGGATAATTATTTCGGTTCGGCAGATATAAGGGTGAATGGTATTACGCGCTAACCAAGGAAATACATCCTCTCTCTATTTTCTCGTTTTTCCAATACCTACAACACAGTTTTTTGATATCGCTATAAATTCCATTCCATTTCCATCAGCTCTTTTTATAACCCACAGCAGGGGCTTAGGCCTTCCCTCAAGATGCAGGGGCTTGGAACTTAAATCCACCACGCTACTCCAATGCGGGTTGGCGGATTGTAACGACCGCCATCTATTGAGTGTCGTTATAGCCCAAACGCAGCGAACCTGTTTCAAATATATAAGATCATGACGTGGTCGTGGTTCAAATCCGGGCGTGTAACAATGAGTTTTTTCTGACTTAAGTACATTAAAGATCTCTGACTCCGTGCCTCGGAGAGCACGTTAAGGAGTCAATCCCAGTCGCTGTCGCTATAAATAACCGTTACATAAAATAAAAAAAATTTATTAAATTGAACATTTTTTAATATTAATGTAGGAAATATTTAACAGCACGGTTTTCCCAGCAATGTTTGAGTAATAGCGAAAATGCGTTTGACAGTTTCAATACTGTGAAGTGACATTTCTGATTTGTTCCTAGACGGCTTTAAGAGGGTTTCTTGAAATAAAATTATAGCTAGTGAGTGTTCGTTAGCGCACTCATCTAGTTCGTTAATACTAGAGATTAATCCGTAGGCGTTAAAGCTTAAAATTGAAATAGATTTGGGCTTAAGGTGTCCAACCCTACCTATTTCGGTACGCGCTGATGCATCCCATATTTATATACGGTCTAGTTTATTAATCAGCGGTTGGTTCTGTGCCATTACTCGATTTTTCGATGCCCGCGGCAAACTCCGCGATTTCTCGAGCGTTCACTACTCGATCGAGATCGGCTCTGAGTTGTGAATCATCGTTATTATTATTATTATTATTATTATTATTATTATTATTATTATTATTATTATTATTATTATTATTAATTTGCGTGCGTTCCAAGCGGTTATCATTGAATGCCGTGCGTCGCAGGGACTCCATAAATGGGCGCGGGACAGCCTGTGGCGGCTATAGCCTAAACCACGCGTTTAAAAATTAAAAAAATTACTACGCAAAAAATAATTTACTGAGGAGAGTAAGACGTGTTCTAAAATCTATAGAATGAGAATAAAATACACTATCATTTAAATATGACTAGGAAGTTAAATATCCTGGCGAGGACAATAAAAAATTACAAATCATATTTGTTGTAAAAATTAAGATTTTCATTTAGAGACAACCACCACACACATTTTGGTAATAGGTTTGTCTCCGTAACATTCAGATCATATTTGTTAACAAGGTGTTTGACATTTACAATATGTATACCGTTGTATCCTGTGCTACATATACCTAGCGCAGAAAAGTATTTAATATTCCTTTATCTTTTTAAACTTTAAAATATATCACAAAAACTTTATAATGTATCTTGTTGAATATTTTATGAAGCCTATTCCGAGCTCAGTATAAATTATACGAGTGTGAACGGCAGGACCCTAGCAAGGATTGTCACTTCCAAATTTATTGTAATTACGCAAAGTTTCAACTCGACGACACAAGTCGGACGTGACTGAAATATTTCGACTTTGCTAATTGAATTTAAGATACACTTGAACAACTGAAAATCGGAAACAACAAGCTGAAACTCACAATAAATCAGATCGGTTATGAGATTTGTACGGCCAATAATTGTAAAATTTGAAACGAGGCGAACGTTCAAACGAAATTTCGTCTTGACAAGTAAATCAATACAGGGGCTTAGTCAAACACCGCCTCTGGTTTGTTGCCAAAGTACACTGAGACAGCTTTCGTTGGCCATATAACGGTATTTGGCAAGTATACCTACGCTACAGTCAGTCCGTGTGTCGAACGATTACGAGGCCGTTAATCCTCTACGTTCCTAACAATTGTGTCCGATAGTTTCAAAACACCAGCATATATAGTATAATAAGTCTGCGACTAATACCATAGTTTGGAAAATATATTTCCTTTAAAAAGTTTGGTCAAATTCATCCATTTTTCACCTCTCTCATGAGATCAACTCGACGATACCATAATAATTATCGATTGTAATCTAAACCACATATATACCGGTAAAATACACTTGATTCTATGAACTGTTGCGGAGTTTCCTTCTGAAAAGAATCTTGGCTGCACAAACAGGATCCGATTAGTCGATTATTGTATTGTCATCGGAGCTACATGTCCAAAATTATTACAATATACAGGATGAGATTTTAGTCACCGGCCAAAATTTTTCTAGATGTTAGGTATCACCAATAGACCTCATTGCGTAAATAAAAAATATAGATTACATTTTCATAATAAATTATTTTATCTACAGTGTAATTTTATAACGTTTGGTTGCCTTCCTAACGCTATAGTAAACGTGCACGCCCGAGGCCTTGAAACGGAATGGGGCAGCGGGCGCCAATGGTGACACGAGATATTGGTTTTTTCGGGAAAGCTTTGTGTAGTCATATCTCAATATTTTTCTATAGGACGATACTAAAAGGAAACAAGACGGCTATCAATTTTTTACCAAAGATCATTATATTAAAATTTGGCTGGTCATTAAAACCTCACCCTGTATAAGTGGTAGGAACCGAAAAATCAATGAAAGCATGACTAAAAAAGCATTCTAAGACGTCAACATCAAACGTAATAATAAAAAAGTATAATTTAAATAAACCATAAACGAGTAATAAATAATTAAAATGGTGCTCCTTTAAAAATATTGAATTAATTAAATAAATGTTATTTATCTTCTAATCGACCTAAATAACTTAAGTCAATTAAATTTATGATGTTATTTATGTGTTTATACTCGTAGTGTGTGGCTACGATAATATAAAGTGTATCTACTTATGCAGTATATGCAGGCGTTTAATTTTAACAGATATTTCAAATAAGGATTTGCATTCACTGCAATTTGACAAGCAAAATAATTGCTTTAAATTTTTTTAGTATTTTATTTTTTATTATATTTAAGTACCTGTGTACATCAGTTAACTAGTACTCATGATACAAGCTTTGCTTGCTTTGCTTAATTTGGGTCTAAATGGCATTGTGCGGGATGTCCTAAGTATCATCATTATTATATATTTTTAGCTGTTTAAGTACTAAAAAACGATCTAGCCAGAGACGATCTTTTAATTATAACGTGAAATTTTAGCATTGGTAATTTGACTCAACCACTAAAAGTAAATTTTTGTTCATAATTTTAAAAGCATTCACTATCGAAATGAATTGCGTGTGTTAATGTTAAACATTGCCGTTAATTTCCATACAAAACTTATTTGACCAGAAATAAGAAATTACACGATAAACGATATTTATAGGCCATCTTAATAAGTAAAGTGTATCGTAAAATTGTCCTTCCATTTATAAAAATATGTTCTTTCTAACGGAAAACGGTTCTAATTTTGGTTTTTAAAGTTCATGATTTTCGATTTAGTTAATTAGGTGCGAGAGAGTATTAACGAAAAGAAGAGTTAGAACTGTCTGATATTGTTAGAAAGAAAATATTGTATTTTATAAATTTTGCGAAAAGTTTATGGTATCCTTAACGTATTTAAATCGTAAAACAAATTGTAGTTGTTTGCCTCTGGTCAAATAAGTTCTATATGCAAACCAGCAGCGGTATCGTTTAAACTTATTAAGGTATTTGTACAATTAATTTAGTATAAAATAACATCAACAATGTTGCACTTTTTCTACAAACACTGCTTAAGCTAAGGCCTTTACAGGGTAGACAGACAGACGACATTCTATAATTATTTATTTTGTGCTCATACCAGTATAAAGCATATTTATCGGTATTTAGAGTTCTATACATCCAAGAGGAAAAAACGAAACCTTTTTAAGATAACTCTGGTGTTTGTTCGTTTGTCACAGCTTATTTTCTCCGAATATACTAAACGAAAAAAGTTGAAATTTGGTACAAAAACAAAGTCGAGTAACCAATCTTGGAAATTATAGTCTTATATCTATTCTGTGGCATAGCGTCAATAAACGAATTCTCATTTTGAGGATCGATTTGGAGGGCAAATTTCAAAATAAAAAAAAATGCCTGTTTTGAGAAATACAAATTAACTTTTTACATTATTTTTTTTCTATTAATATTGATGTATTCTATACACATAAATTAAATAGTAGTGTCTGTCTGTGATTTCAAAATAAAGGGTTTTTTAATATGAGCTTATTTATCGGGATATTTCTAATTCAGTTTTGAAATACAAGCGAAGAGACAAGAGAAGAAAGAGATGAATATAAGAGAGGACGAAAAGTGATGGAATTCCCTCCTATAATATTATTATGAAGTGATTTAGTTTAATTACGATATATACAAACTTGTATTCCACGCGGGCGGGGCCGCGAGCGTTCGCTGGTTTTATTTTAGGTAATTAGAAGATAATTCTGATAGATCCGTTTGTTGCCTACGAGCCTATAGTAGAAGGCATCAATAATGGTGACTCCTAAGCAGCTCTTGCTGCCGCGCCGCTACAATGTTCTTTTTGACAAATTACAAAAGCTGACTATAAGCACTTTAAATTAAATAGTCATAATTGGAATCAAATATTGGAACTTAAAAATCAGTTAGTTTTTTTAATGTTTTTTATACATAATCGTTTTTAAATAACGACAGCCCATGCCAACAAGTTTTAGAAGGAATGAAAGGTTATTTATTAATGTTGTTAAAGTTATGAATTTTTGTGAAGGCATATTACAATATGGGAAGTCCCTAAATTTCAACTAAATATTAATAAACTGAACCAAGGGTTAAAAAATACATTGTTTTATTAATATGTCATAAAGCTTAGATTGACTTCTGCACGGGTCTAGGCGAGGTTTTTATTCTAAGTTCCGCATATCTAAATGGAAAATTTTAATAATTGTTAACGATTGATATTCAGTTATAAGATAAATTTTACTGAAACTTAACACATGTTAAATTTATAAGGACGTAATGTAAAATTAATTACAGCAGAATAACGACAAAGATATATTATTTATACATTAAAAATTTAATTATTTTACTTTAAGAAAATCTATTTAAAAATAAATAAAATATTTTTCCGTCCGTGAAAGAAATAACACTACCAACCTTTCAGTTTTTCTTAGAAATATTTCGATAAGTAGTTGAGAGCTTTCAGGAAGTACTAACTGTTGAAACTGCGGTTAAGATAAATAAGAGTTCTGATTGAAAGATTTCTTTATTCCATTTCCTCGTATTCTGATTCAAGTTTTTATACTTGAAAGTTCTTTTGCTTACTCAATTGTTTGCAAGCTTTTGACAGATCTAAAATTACTTTTCTGTAGACAATGTAAAGTTTTATCTTAACTTATAACAACAACCAACGACTTTCGCTGTTTTGACTACACTTTTCATATTGTTTATTTTTCTTTCTTAAGATTTAATGTATATATTTGGAAAGCTTTTGATTTCATATGAGCTTATTCTTAATGAACATGCTTCTTATTATATGCAGATGAAATACAGAATATTTTTTCATATATAAAACGATGTAAATACTAATTACTTTTCTACCACTTAACTAGGGTTTTTGAAAGACAGCGCGCCAATATCCATTCTACGTGTCAATGCATCTTTTTTTCTGCTAATTAGCTTTTCTAGCTTGAGCTTTTGTATGAGCTATATTAATATCACTCCTAAACTTCAGAGGAACACATTTGTTACAGTCTATTTAAATATTTTAAGGGATTTGAAAGTTAATAGTTTAGTAATTCATATATTGAGTTTATTCTTGCACTAACATCGCATAAGTACCATGACAGACTACTAACAATATTCAAACATTGTAATCCTGAAACCAAAGTTTCACCGTTTGTCAATAGTTATTTTGTAAACAAATGACACTGTAATCTATAAGTTTCAATCTGTTGGTTTAATGTAAATTCACAGGGTAAACATACTTTGAGGTCTTTGATCCAAACAAGTTGGTAAGATATGCGCATAATTTCGGCATCAAAACTACGAACAAGAAAGCTCCTCTGTTCAACCAAAGTCACTTCTTCAAAGTAAACTACTACTACAACTAATTCACGCACGCAATTCACTAGTTCACGCTAAACGCCTTAATACAAACAAAAGGACATTAAATTATCAATATTTTAACAAAACTTAATATTTACTACAGGTCGTGATAGCCGCGTGGTAGCGAGCTCGCTTTTTGTTGAGAAGGTGGTGGTTCGAATCCCATCTACCAATGAGTTTTCTTTAACTTATGTACGTAATTATCAATGATTCTGTGCCTCAGACAGGGTGTTAAGCCGTCGGTCCCGGTTGCCATAAATAGGTGGCAGTCGTTAAAATCCACCAACTCGCACTGGAGCAGCGTGGTGAATTAAGCTCGAAGCCCCCCTCATCCCGAGGGGAGGCCTATGCCCCTGCAGTGGGGTATTAACAGGCTGGTGCTATATGTTAATAATTACTAAGGTGTTTACAGTTTTTGATTTAAACTATTATTTAAAAGGAGTAATTTGCAGTTAATAGAGAAAGTTGCGTGACCTTTTAACAGTTCTTTATTTGAATCGACTCGACCAGATAAAAAAAGCTTGCATATATTGAAAGAGCAATAGTTTGAGAGAGGTACGGTGCCTTTTAACGAAAAGCTGGTTTTAACGATACTCAAATATTTAAAAATATGATTAGACCTCTTTTACAAGTACAATGCTTCTTGGGAATCAATATCTATATGGCGGGAGTGTGTCGTCTATTAAGTCGGACATAAACATACAAATAGTTGGCTTATTTTTTGTTGTTATTGTATCACTTGACTACCCAGACAAGTAAATAATCAGAAATTAGAGTTCAAAGTTAGCTGAAATCAACAAAGTTTACAAGCTATTATCAACTATATGTTACTGATATTTGAATTTTTTAATTCTTAATAAACATAAATATACTTCACGAGCTATTAATGTAATCAATAAATTCAATACTTAATTTCAATATATTGTCACAAACACTCAAAAGTCAAAACACTGCAATTCGGATGTAATTTTTGATGAACGCTCTTAAGATATGCACTCAATCGGCTCAAACTGCAACACGAAGGTGGCCTAAAATCATGCCATTTTGTTTGCGAACCCGGGAATGTGTAAAAAGAAGTTCGTACATTCTCGCTACGCCGTAATATACTGCTGAAATAGATGAATTGACCTGACCTGAAATATGTTTTTCATATGGTGATTGAAATCTTTGGTTTTGGGAAAATAAAGCAATCACATAGTGTATGGTTCGGCTTATGTGCAGGATGCGTCACTAATTCCACCGTTCCAGAAGCCAAAAATAACTCTTATTAGCAGAGTACGAAAATGTACTGTCATTTTGCAAGAGGAAGCGAGTCCTTGGCATTTTCTTCTAAAAATTTTCGAGAACATTAGTGTACAAGAGAACTTTTAAATTTAAAAAAAAACGTCGCTCTAAATTCTTTCATTTTCATTTCATTTTTGCTACGAACTTTGATTTGTAGTAATGAACAATTAATTGACTAGCGATTCCCCGCCAAAAAATATTTAGTAGTTTGACCGAAATCGCTGTGCCACGCCTTAGGTATGCGCGCGGCAAGGAGGAAAGGCAGCTCCTAAGCGTTGACCACGGACTGACAGAGCAGATCTGCCTCCCTCCGCGCCGCGCCCATACCTAAAGTGCGGTACAGCGGTTTCGACCAAACTATAATCAATAAATCACATAGAGCAAATGACAGCAGCGTTTACGTATGTAGTTGTGATTTAAACCTTATTGTCATTTACTCTGAATATAACATTAGAAAATGTAACATTTATGACAAGCCAGCTGCGCAAAACTTTTAATACGCCCACACATATAACCTAAACGACTTATTTGATAGTATATGTCTTTAATTGAATGTTTATTAAAGTTTTTATGTAATTAAAATAATTATTAAATTATTATTTAATTAGAATATAATATCTCAATTCTGCCAACTCAAGGAAAATATAGGCGAATTTCATCTCAGTTGCCTCGCACACACAAACAAATAAATATCCATAATCTCTAATTGCAAATCGATCATATTTCCTACTAGACTAATAACCTCTTGTCACTTAATTGATTTGAACCACACGCCCACATATTACACATAACATAGAAATGAATATTAAGCTCTTAATTAATTCCACGAATAGGATATCCTCTTCATATGTACACCCAATTCACAGTGAGTACCTACGAACGTCAACCGATACTCGAGGGTCCCATAATCCCATATAAGCTATACAAACCGAAAGCGATCCCATATGAAGAATTAATAATAATAATAATAATAACACACACAATCACAACAACGTCTAGGTCCCAAACTAAGCATTAGCTTGTGTTTTGGATACCAAGCGAAGACACCACATACATATAACAACCAAGATCCGGTGCCAGTATTAATATTCATCATATAAATACTGACCCGACCTGGGATTCGAACCCGGGACCTCCAGCTTCGCAGGCAGGGTCGCTGCCCACTAGGCTAAGCGGTCGTCGTTAATTATTTTGTAGTAAACTTGAAACCGTATTTAAAAAACGGAATTTGAACGATAAAATATAAGACAAGCACCAGTTATTATTGTTTGTTTCGTTTTTACACCAAAAAGAACAAAAATGCAACTTTTCAAGAAAATCACATACCTACTGTTCATTATATCCAAACAATGATACTGTTCATTGAAACTGTGATTCCGTACTTTTGATTCGTAAATGAATGTTGTTCTTGCCCTACTATCGAATGATAGGAAAAAAATAGACAACCAATATTATGAATACTTATAAACTTCTAACCAAAAAAATCGAAACACCCCTGAAGTTTGGTATTGAATGAGCCTTATGATATTTTTACACTAAAAAAAATAATAATAGTGCCAGTTGATTGCGGATATTATAAGGTATCGTTTAACGAACATTTATGTTTCAAATTAAAATTAAATTTCTTTAGCTACCGTGTTTTGTTCAACAGGTAGGTTTTTACCCTTAGAAAAGAATTTATATGTTAGAAGCAAAGACATAAAACAAAAAAATGTTTGAAAAGTTTATTCAGTATCTCGTGTTTGCTCCCCGGGCTCTAATGACTGCATTCATGCGATTCCTCATGGAACGGATGAGAGTCACAATCTTGTGTTGTGGGCTGTTATCCCATTCTTCTCGTATAGCTGTATTGAGCTGGCCAAGCATCTCCGGAGGAGGATCTCTCGCTCTTACTCGTCTCTTCAACTCATCCCACAGGTGTTCTATGGGATTCATATCCAGGTTTTTTGCTGACCAGCCCATAACCGTAATACCGACTTTGTTCAGGTATTCATTTATAATGCCTGCGGTATGAGCCCTAGCATTGTCCTGTATAACAATGAATTTTTCGCCAATAAAATGTGCGTAAGGTACCACACGAGGCTCCAAACACTCTTCGATCTAACGTGGGCCATTTAACGACGGTAAGAGAGTTCCAGATACAAAAGCAGGTTCAGTTTTACCATCGGCGCTCAATATCGGCGAGGCATACCTCCGAAAACTGTCCATGAACCGCCACCGTAACTAGCTCTTTCTCCAATCACGGAGAAAAACGCTCTCCCTCTCTGCAATACACCTTCTTTCTTCCGTCGTTAACATACAGCATCTTACATTTGTCAGAAAAAGAACTTTGCTTCATTGAAAGTATGACCAATTAATGCGCTCACGTGCAAAATTAAGACGCGCTCTTCGGTGATATACCGTCAATTTTGGGTCATTAGCTGGATTATGAGGTTTCAGGCCACGCTTCGCCAATCTTCTTCTAGTTGTAGAGTCGCTCACAATCAATCCTCGAATCTCACGGAGCCGCTGCTGCAGTTGAATATAGTTAAATCGACAATTTCTTAGAGAAACTGACGAACGTCGACGACGTATGATCGAGATGGCCGGTACATTATGTCAGAGATTTTGTCGATGTCTTCCAGATCCTGAACGGTGAGTACATACAAGTCTACCGATAACGCTGATACACTCTATTGACAGCAGAAAAGCTAAAATGTAATTGTGCCGCCACATCACATTGACTAAGCCCTGAATTCAGCAACGCCAAGACTTGGGCGGCATCCATGGCCGATGTATCCATATTTGTTAGGAAAAAAATATCTTTGGTACGATGTTACTAAGCTTTGTTAACAGCAAAGGTTAACAATCACTATCAAAAAACGATATTTTTGGCAAAAAATTTGATTAAGTTCAGAAATTCCGAGGGAAAACACATTGAAAACGATCTCCACATTGAGCGCCACATTCATAATATTGGGTGAAAATTCGAAAATTTAAATTCAAATTTGGAATTGTGGTAAACCATTGTGTAGACTAAACTGCCAGCTATTTACTGGCGTATTTTTTTTTTTAATATCAAACCAATTTTTTATTTGACGACCGCTTAGCCTAGTGGGCAGCGACTCTGCCTACGAAGCTGGAGGTCCCGGGTTCGAATCTCAGGTCGGGTCAGTATTTATATGATGAATATTAATAATACTGGCACCGGGTCTTGGTTGTTATATGTATGTGGTTTCTTCGCTTGGTACCAAAAATACAAGCTAATGCTTAGTTTGGGACCTAGACATTGTGATTGAATGTGTTATTATTATTTTTTAAATGCCGCCTGAATAGCACTTGCAATAGTGTTTGGTTTTTTTTTGATGAGAAGTGAAGTATAAGTAATTAATATTTGTTAATATTTTCCATAACAAATACATTATCTAATAAATTTACTCTAGAAATCTACCCCACCTTTTGATACGGAACACAACATATGGTTTATTAATGTATACTTTACCTTTTGTGGATAATTAAATACTTGTACATTTTCCATGAAAGGTATATTGCTATATGAGTTGGCGACCTTTGAATCACTATGAGTCATGTGCCCCTATCTTATATTAGTTAAAATGCAGTACTTACTGTGGGACTGACTAAATAAGTCAAGTGGTCAGAAATTCAACAAGGGCTTCATAAGATGTAAAAAAGATCAAGCGCGTGCCGGATTCAAGCACCGAGAGGTCCGTACTTCCATACACTATAATTTGTGGATTGCATTTACCAAAAAAAATGTGTTTTTCCCGAATTAGAAATTGGAAAAACCCGTTAAAGAAAACATTTATGTACAAACATTCCGTAACAGCTTGCGCTGTTTATATTAATATCGAGAATTTCAGTATTTCTTATCTAAATACAGTAAATGTACATAATTTAATACATAATTACATACAACAATTTCAAACTTCTGACTAGTTAAGGTTCTCAGGTAGACCCCATATAAAAATGATCTAAAACCTACAAAATGACGGCCCCTTTATTACTGTTTTTTTTACTTACTACGTTCTAGACAACAACATCCGACATGGCAGGGTTAGAACAAAACCTACGGTTTCGAGTCAACATTTTACACAAAATATCCAATTCCTAACTCTGTAACTCATTTCCTTTACAAGCTAGATACCCGTGACTTATGTATATAAACGCGCTTAATACCAAATGTGGCGGATAGACTGGTAACATACTTTGTTTTTGAAAAATAGCAGCATACACTAAGAGATTTTAGAAAATTATTTTTTTATTATTTTCAAGTTTTAATTATTCGTAAGGATGCAATGCCTTATCGCATCCACACATTGCCACCACATTCTGTGAAAATTGTGAGTACTTTTATCTATCACTTTATTATTATTATCTATTACTTATTTATCAAGAAATCAGCTTAAAAAGTCATGACCATTCTTGTTCACGGGCTCATAGTCTATTACGAACTGGTGACAGCGCGGTGCATAATCCATAATCTCGCCGAAATTTTGAAATCACGCGAGCGCCAGATGTCGTAAGTACCAACAATTTGATTGGTGAATTGTATTGCTTTGTGTTAACGTTAAGCATGAACAATTATTACATTGACATTTTGAACTTGGCCGCACCTGTTAGAAAAACCCGTCAAGTGCAATTCGGATTCGCGTGGAGATAGTTCCATACTATAAACCACTATATCATCTAGTATGTTTTTATAATCTGATTCAAATTTAGGTTAGAAGTTGAGCCCGACTCTTTCGTATAAGTACCATACTACCATATTAGTCACGAGACAAATTGAACTTATTAGTTCTCAGTGTAATTTTGACGACCGCTTAGCCTAGTGGGTAGCGACCCTGTCTACGAAGCTGGAGGTCCCGGGTTCGAATCCCAGGTACGGGTCAGTATTTATATGATGAATATTGATACTGGTACCGGGTCTTGGTTCTTATATGTATGTGGTGTCTTCACTTTGTGCCCAAAACACAAGCTAATGCTTAGTTTGGGGCCTATTATTATTATTAAATCAAGCAACACATTTTATGCTGATGCATTATGTCTACACGACTATTTTCCGTTTCGTGCGGGAATTTAAAGACTTTCGTTTAGATTTTCCCGTAAACTATGAGGGAGACCCTATATTCATATTCCATATCTATTCCGTATTTTATTTTAAATTTTAGGTTCAGTAGTTTCACGAAAAAAAAAATTGGTTGACAATACTACCAGAAGGTTTAGTAACAGGAAAAATAGTGTTTTATAAATGGTTTTACATTATAATTTTGTAACTTTGACAACAAAGTAACAGCAAAACGACGATTTAATTTGTAATGAATACAAAAAAAAATTGTAAACTTTAATTTTGTATATTTAACGAGAAATTTATTTAATTTTACAAACTGTTCCATACGAGTTACCAAAATATGGTTAGGTTTACTATAAAATTAAATAAGGAATACTTCTAAACCCGTAATTGAAACAATAATTTTGCTACAGTACAGTAAAATATAACATGACTGTTTGGTGGTCACAAATAAAACAAGAAATTCCAGTTCTAGTTACTATATTTTTTTCCGTGTTCGTAGATAAAAGGACCAATGGGATATTATAGTATGTTATGTTCTTCAATATCTATTAAATATGCATATTAAAATTATATTAAATTTTTTTTCTAATTTTCCATTTTTGCACCTTAAAATGACATTTCATTCGTGGAGATTTTTCTGTAAAATATAAATAAGACCCATATTCCTTATTTTATTCAAAATTTTATGCTCAGCAATTTCATAGTTAAGGGAGGGGTATGGTAAATGTAAGGTAATGGTAAATCGTCGCATATTTTCTTTGGTATCTTTGAGGCCATGAACTTTTAAATTATAAATGAAATACTTTTGTATTTTTTCTAATAAGCACTTTCATTGATATGTCACACGATGTCTTTCAAAATAGTTTTTAATTTTAATTTTCTACTTTGCCCGCCAAAATGGAAATCCGTTCACATACGCTATACGTTCATAATTAGAAGATCAAACTGTATATTATGTATGTACCGAATTTCATTTTTTTTTTATCCAGTGGATCCGGAAGAAACAGGTTGTGACCGACCGATTAACAGACATACAGACATACAGTCATCCTTAATGGGTTTCTTTTTATTATTTTTGATGCACGGAACCCTAAAAATAGTGACGCTTGTGTCTGTGTAAGTAAAGAAAATAAGAATATAGACCATAGATTATAATATAGACCGATGTAAATTTGTCATTAAGTTGTAAGTGTATTGTTGTCATGTATACGTTATTTTTATTATTCCAAGAACAAATAAACCCACCTGTTTGTTAAATTTAATATTACATAAGTACCTGCTCATTGTAATGAAAATACTTACGTACCTATTTTATTCTGTAGAAAGTTAACGATTCCCATTTTTTTATTGACATAATTATTCATGAATTAAGATACCAATAGAAATATAGTCATTAACTCATCTAATTCTAAAAACGACAGTAGTTAAACAAGAAATTGTGCCACAGCTGGTACGCGCATGCACGTCAGTATAATTACATAATACGTTTAGGTTCAAGGGGAGGCCAGCGCCTGCGCCGAAGTTGTCCTCTATTTATAGTTTCGCATCTATTCAACAAACGTTCTCTCAGTTCAGCAATGTCCAGACTCTCGATCACTCCGAAATCTTCGAGTCCGTCGCAAAAAGCGTCTCGGAGGAAAAGCGCGAGGGAACGGAACCGCGATACGATATAACGCGTACTCATAAATCTCCTGTGAAAAAATACTTAATATACTGTAGTTATGATAAGTGTATGATAAAGATGTTTGCAGTTGAGTTTATAAAATTAAAAATAAAGCCAAACGGAAACTACTGTGTTATATTCTTTGATTGCTGTGCTTTAAAATATTAAAGCTTCAATTGAATCGTATATATTTTATGATCGCACAATATGTGAACTTATTCCAGTGTCGTTATTACAAGTATTGATGGCAGTGTTCCACATGTGTAAATATATTACCGCATATTACAAGAGTACAGCGTAACGGCAGCGAAATTACGCTTATAAGCGTAAACTCATTAAACGATGCAATCGCGCGCAATCTACACACACGCTAGCCCGTACAATCGTTTTCGACATCGGTCGCCCGTCACCGTGTTGTTCAGTTTAAAATCGATAATAGTACCGCGTGAAATCGTCTGTTGTCTATTTTGTTACTGGTGTGTTTTACTGTGCATTTGTTCTCAATAAATAATATAATTATTTTTGAATGTCAAAATCCAAACCGACATTGGTGCTATTTAAAAGTGAACACCGTGATGTGTTTCCAGCTGGCGACAGGCCAGAACGTATACGGAACAGCTGACGGTAAACAAATACATTATCCGCTGCAGTAAACTTGAAATTGTTTTCAATGGCAAGGAACACTACGAAAAACTAAATTTTCACTAACGCAGACATCGTTGATTGTGATTATTACATTTAATATTGTAGAATCCTGTAAAATATGGAGAGAAAAGAAGATGCCAGTGACAGTGATGGTCCCATAGTAGACGACAACGTGATACGAATACAACTGCGAAAACCCTGTCAGAAAAAATGGGAACTCCGAACACGCAACTTATGCCCGAACTTAAAGTTTCCTACAATACAACTATTCGACTACGATGGTAATTTACTTATAGAAACAAACGACGAGAACGTATCCATAAAAAGCTACAGATGTGGCGACCTACGCCTCAAAAGCTCCCAGTCATTGAAAGAAAAGATATACAGAAACGTTTTAGATAAATCAGCTGTTAGGAAACATAACTCATCCGGCAACATAATATACACTAGAGTTTTCAAAACACCAGTAAGTGACGAAACTAATACTTCAAACGGGTACGTAGTTCGAAATACTCGTAGCGTGTCAAACATTCCAATCAACAATACGTTACAAATGGAACCGCATAATTTTGGTGCAAATAGCATTGATCTATCACGGAGTGCCTCGGATTTATGTAGCGATATTAGCAGTGTGAAAAGTACGGACAACGAAAGTCCCGTTGAATCAAAAGAAATATTTGTGACTAGCAACGCAGGAACACTTCTCATGATTCCAGACACTCAAATATCCTCTAAGAGAAAATGCCGTGAAACCGTAAGTGAAACGAAAACTGTCCAAAACGTTAACCAGATCGAAGTAAAGAGCGAAAACCAAATTACTAACAGCAAAGATGGTCCCGTAACGGCAATATTACAAAAGTCCATATCTTTTCACACAGCACTCAACCCGTTCGCCGAAATTGACCTAGAAAGAACCGACAATTTGCCTAGATCTAAATCCGGAATCGTTTACAAGCAACCTCGAAATAAAATTTCATTTCTCGACACTTACTTGAAGAGCTTACCGGTACGGACACAGTCTAATCCGGATTGGTTCCCATTACGACACCGAAGTACTACCAGATCTATAGAAGTTGTTCGAGAGCCTATAAAACTCTGCGAGCCGTCCAAACCTAAGCCGGGAAAAGCTTGGCGTTTTGGAAAGATTTGGGCGAACACTTTGGAAAACGACTCGTTGAACAAGGCGAGCGACGTAGCTGCAGCCTGCGAGTTCAAGAAACGATTAAAAATTTATAGACGTGGTATTTCCGAATTATCTTATATAAATCGCAATAGCAAGATGCCAAAAAACAGAAGACATTCAGATTGTGAGTGCATTCCGCTGTCTAATAATACTTCATCTTCGGAGAGTTTGGACGAAGCTGATGTTGTACTTAACAGGTTACGCAGAAGAATATTCAAGAATAAACTCAGAGAAAAAAGGAAACTTTCAGGTCAGTAATAGTGAGAATAAACTATATATTTATCATTACCAAATAATGTACACTACGTATCGAAATATTATATTCCATTCTTTAAATTAAAACGAAACAAAATGACGAAGTCTTTGCAGGTAAGTTCACGTCATGTAAGAAATATTAAGTCCTTTATTTTAGGAAATATTCTTCAGAGAATCTCTCGTACCGTTAGACAGCAATTTACGTTAATATTCAGAAATGTGTTGTTCATATATCGTAAATGGACCGCGAGCGTTGTCTCTGGTTTTGGTCTTTACCGTAATGGACATAAAGGTCGCAGGAGAATGGCCAAAACTGCGCAAAGGGCGAAGTTATGTTAATGTAATACTACTCAACGTTATCTGATGATTTATGGCGTATATTGGTGTCCCAAAACCGTCACCTACTTCCGAATGAAGGAACACGAAATTAATTCAAGAAACATCACTTCATAATTTGTTTACTTAATATACGAAAGGCAACCATTTGTATTGTCAACGGTTAGATTTAAGGTATGTCGTAAGGGTGACTACACATGGGATTAATTCGGCGTAATCGACACGATCGTGCAGCTAGGATCGTACCTACGAGTGGTAAGAAAATTGTCACCTGTTCGTTTTTGCCGCTTGGTAGTTGGGCCAGCGGAAAAGCAATCGTGTAACTACATAATGTACGATTAAATTATTATTATTATTAAATAATGACCGTGCGAAAAGTCTGGCCGACTAATATTTCACGTGTCGCCTGGCCTATTGACTGACAGATTGGTCAAGTGGCTAGAGAGCCAAACTGCAGGATTGAAGGTCACGGGTCGACTCCCTCCTGGGACAAATATTTGTTTTCATGAACATGTCAAATTGTTCCGTATCTAGGTGTAAATATATGTATATATTCAGTTGTCTAAATTGTCTAATACCTATAATACAAGCCATAATGACTAGGTCATTGATAATTCATCATTGATGATGAATGATGATAATAGGCATGATGACAAATTTTGAAAAACTGTTCCAAAGTGTTCGGAAACGTATATTACTTACAATGAATAACATATTTCTACTTATAATAAAAATTTAGGAGGAAAAAATCACATTTTAGTTTTTAGATTTAAAATTCGCGCCAAAACGCTTGTCAGTGTCATGGCGTCGCTAATGACGTCACGCTTGAGTAAACTTCGAGTAAACAAAACCAAACAAAACGTATTTGTAAACACTGACGTTCCTTATACGCTCATTGAATAATTTAGTTTATTAAATATGAATTCTAAAGTGTACAGGTGGTGTGTGGTCCGTCAATGTGATAATATATCAATAAAAACGCCTGATAAGTTATTTCTGTTCGTTCCACAAAAGAAAACGATACGAGATGATACAAGTGGCTTAAACTGGCAAGGCGAGATCCAACAGCAATGTTGCCTAGTACTCACCTTTATTCTTGTGAAGATCATTTCGACGTATTTCATTTACTTTGAAGATTCTAAAATAGTATATATCTTGTTTGAGGCCTAAAATTAAATTAAACACAATCTTTTTCGAGGTTAGGTTTAATCTTGAACCACTACTGTTGTCTTTTACTATATTATTTATAATTTTTTTTTTATTTATTTATAAAAATGTTTATAAAATTTTAATTATTCGGTATGTTTGTTAAATAATAACGTACATAACGGTTTTGACGTTTTTAAATTCTGCTGAACAAAAATCTTTATTTGATGCTAAAAATTCTCCCAGCATTAACACATCAATTTAAGGCAAATTATCACTGTTTGCCTTAGTAAATCCTTGTTGATCGTTGACTCGGGTTATTTCACTTTCGTTTGGTTTAAATAATACGGACGGAACAAACAAAATTGAATATTAAATGAAAAAAAACACATCGTTCGTTCGAGTTCGTTTACTTATTTACTCAAAAGTGACGTCATTCGCTCTGATTGGTGTTCAACATATCATGGCGGACTTTCGTATTTCGTAGTTTTATTTTATCAAAATAATTATTAATCTCGCTATTAATAGAAAAATAAATGCGTGTTTCGTATTCCATAACTCAAGTTTCATTAAATAAATATATAATTTCAGTGATTTTCAATTACTGTCATCATGCCTATTGACTGAGTTCGGCCACGCGGTTCATCTACGAAGAAACCCAATAAGATCTTTTTGTTGTGTCCATCTGTACAAAAATAAAGTGTATCAAGCAATTACCTATCAAATGAAAGGGTTCGTTATGAGAAACAGAAACATTTTTTTTTTATAATTTCAAAATGGACAGTATTAAAGAAAATATACGAAAATCAAACATTCCCCCCACCTATTCTAGTATTCCGTGTTCTATTGAAAGTTGCTTTCAGAAAACCCTATATGTATCCAACTGCCTCTCTCTACAAAGAAAGTAAAATGTTAAGGGTGAGACAGCTCTTCATTCTAGCTACCGTTCTCCGCTTCCACAAAACGTCACTGAACACTAACCAGGTATTAATAAGATCTCAGCGCCTAATATTCTAATCTACACCGGCAACAAAAACAGACTTTGCTCAAAGAGCCTATTCGTTCTTGGACCCATTTAAACACACGAAATTGAATAAAACCTTAGACATATTTAACTGCACTAAACGCATTTGTAAATCAAAATTAACGGATTATTTCTTAAGCCTAGATTACGCACAAACAGAGGATATTCTATACACATTCAAATAGCACTCAAATCTCTTCTTATTCCCATCATACACCCACACACCACATACAGACAAACATCCACACAACACACAGCACATCGCTCAAATCAATTACTGTCAATCCAAACTAAATTAACATTGGCTATATATTTCCTTCATGTATATTGGTTTAAGTGCATTGTACAAAAAAATAATAATTTAAATACCACTAGAAGTGACTATCTCTCACAACACAGGGAATCCTAGTGTGAGAGATACGACACATAATAATTGATTGTTGGTGTTGCATGCAATGCTTTCTCTTTTTTACGATAAAATAAATTTCATTTCATTTTATTTCATCATTTACCTTATGCCGAAACTACTGAGCATAAAAGTTTCAAAAAAATACAGAATACTGTATGTGTTAAAAAAATAGTAAACTACCATATTCCAAATATACCTACCTTACCTGTTACTCAATATCTGTTATGACAGAACCCTAGCAGGGGCTGGTATTGGTATTATGTACCTATTTGACTGGCAATAGGTACAAGGTGGCTGCAATTAGACCCATTATCAAAACATTTTTCTTATTATTATTTATGAACATTATTCATATACCGTAGCAAATATTATATTCTGTACACTGTGCTGAGTCGATTAAACAAAACATATGTGCGCAAATTTTTCTAGTATAAACTAGAAAAATGTTTTAGTGTTATGAGGCTGGTATTCGGCGCATCCACCCTATTTACTTGTCAAGACAAATCAAAAAGCTCAAACACCGGACAGATGAAACTAAATTAAAAAAACGGACAAGTGCGAGTCGGACTCGCCTACCGAGGGTTCCGTACGAATTTGTATGTACATGCTAGGCCTAGTCGTGGAGTTATTGTACTTGAAAAATGTATACACTATTATTTGGTAAATAAACGTTATTATTATTATTACATATGATCATGCATACCGTTGCTTAACCTTGATGATTGATTACAAGTACGTAAAAAACAACTGAATAAGTGCGAATCGGACTTGGCTACCGAGGGTTCCGTACAAATAAAGTTTGTACTATAAATTCGTACCTACATACTTTGTACGGAACCCTCAGTGGGCAAGTCCGACTCGCATCTGTCCGGGGTTTGGGCTTGTTTGATTCATCTTAACAAATAAGTTCTCTGGTTTTAGGGTGTTGGTAAACTATTACAAAAATAAAAAGGTACATAAATGTCTATAATAACCATATTAGTCATAAGTACTAAAGAATAACATTAATAACAATAAAATTATTATTAACTTTTTAAATAGCAATAAAATGCAATAAAAGCTTGTTTTTTAAATATTTTCTGTCGGGTCTGCTTCCGCTGGACTTGAGGGTGCGGGAGTCCGCCATCTTATATAACACCAAAAGAGGCCTCTCGCAGGACTACTTGCCGCCGGGGAAAGAACTCGAGGAAGGGGTGAGCTACTTACAGCAATGTCACCCCTCGAAGTTAATTAGCTTCAACTACGAGCTCCTCGATGACCCTCCACCTTCGGTCTTGCTGCCGCCGGCCCAATTACTTACACCGATGGCAGCAAGATAGAGGGAAAAATGGGGGCTGCGCTCACCTGGTGGCAGGGTGGTGAGGAAATAAAAAACCTCACCTTTAGTCTGGACTCCTCCTGCGGCTTCACTTGCGCAAGCGAGTGGAGAACCCCTGGTTAACATTATGAGCGACTCGAGATCGTCCCTTGACCTCCTAAAAGATCCAAAAGCGAGCCACCCGCTGGCAAAAGAGATCCAGGAGGTCTTGGGGGAAGCCGGGGCCGAGGGTAGAAAGATTCGATTCTTTTGGTTTCAAGCTCATGTCGGAACGCGGGGAAACGAGAGAGCCGACGAACTGGCAAAGAAGGCGGCTTTCGGGGCATGCACCGCCGCGGATTACGACAAAGTCCCCCTTAGTCATGTTAAGACGAGCATACGCGAGGAGACCGTCCTGAAATAGCAGGATAGGTACGAAACCGTGAGCACGGGAGCAGTCAAAAGAAAGTTCTTGCCAAACGTGAACACAGCGTTCCGCATGGTGAAAACGACTAGACTGACCCCAGGCAAGTGCAAGTCTTGACAGAACATGGGGGGATAGCAGAGTATTTACACAGGTTCAAATTGAAAGACAGTCCTGCTTGTGAATGCGATGCTGATGTCGTGGAATCGGTTTGGCATGTCCTCCTGGAGTGTAAACACAGCATTTCAAAGCAATAAACAGCTTTCAAATCACTACCTAGTGTTTCAAATCCAACACAAACAGGCGCCAACAACAACAATAAATTGGCGGGAAGTGCAGCAAGTTGTCATGTCATGACACTTGACAATGCTATAGGTAGCTGTTATAGCGACATTACACCAACCAATTAAGAGTGGTAAATAACTGCAATGTCGCCAGCATTGTATTTTGAATTATCCATTACATGCTACGTTTTAATTGCATATAACGTAAAAACATCACTTTATTCTCTCAAATGAGTGATAGTAAAACACTTTTCACGTTATATTAATAACGTAAATCTTAACCGGAGGCCCGCGCCAGTGGAATTATTTCGCATCGAGTAACTCTTAGGGGTTTTCTCGACATCTTTGCGCCGGTGACACCCTAGTGTGCCACCTGGCCGCTCCGATGAAGTCGTAAGAGCTTTTGGGCTAAAGACACGCGTCCTTATTCTGCTTCAGGCGGTTGTTTAGTGGGTGCAACTCCCACACACCCTGCGCGCTCGGGCGCACGGAAGCTGTACAGTTTAATCCGCCTTCCCATCGCAAGGGTAATACAAAAAAAAACTTTATTCATTTAGTTATTTTAGATTATTGTTTTGTTAATAATTATTTATCAATTAAATTTTTAAAAAGTCAGCTAAAATATACTACATCTATTTACACCCTTAATGTTTGGTAAAACAATTTTCCTTTTGAAATACCCTTGCTTGCTAAATTAATTTTCTTTTGCAATAACTCTGTGTTTTAAACATAGAGATAATAAGATAGAGTAATTTAATTAATACCTGTTTCCGACTATAGGAAAATTCAGGTTTAAATTTTACATAAAACTCCAATACAGGTGATTGCTTTTGTGTGTCAAGTGCGCCATCTATTTACAAAGTTACATTACCCGCAAAGTGAAGTGTCTTTATATCCGAACCACTACACAAACGCCCTCTACTAGTGAAGTAAAGTATGATTATCGCAGACTTCGCATGTGAGCTTTACGATGGTTAAGTTGTATACAAAAAGGTGTCGTAAAATAAAAAATCATTGAGTAAAAAATAATTTTTATATTTTACACAAACTATGGAATAGATAATACCTACTCGGGAAATATGTATTGGAAATAATAATTATAATACATGGGACAACCCATACAGCGCCATCATGTAGTCCAAAACTAAACAAGTATTATACTTGTGTTATAGGTTATTACACAACTGATATACATACTTAAATATTCTTTTTTTATGAATAATACATACATAATATATAAATATTACACACCCAGACCCGGAACGAAATAAGTTAGGGTCGCTAACCACTCGGCCAGTCGGTCGTCGGCCAATGGGAAACGACAAACTTATGATATTCTTTATAAATAGCTTTGGTTATGGGTTAAATTAAAGGGGATAAAGATTCATCCCAGCTGCTCCCAGAGATAAAGTGTTGAAAGTATGCAATGAGCATCAAATCTGCCTAGAAAAATCCGGTGTGGTTTAATTTTTGGTATAAATAAGTTGTATAGGTAGTACGTGGTGTTTTTAAAAAATACAGTTTTGATTTCTGTCATGAACATGAACATTTTTAAATGCCATTGTTTCTAGAATCATGCTTTAAAAATGTATATAATAGAATAATAGACAATAACAATAGTCTCGTCAATCTTTAACCATGAGTGTCATAGATCATAAGTATAATTTCATGTTTTGTGTGGTTATGATATTATTAAACAGTAGGTATAGTATGAAACTTAAAATACAGTATAATTGATAAGAAATGAAAATGCAGTACAACGCGAAACACATTAACATCGATATGTTATTAAATAAAACTGATTGACATTTTGGGCAATAGATTGACATCTAGTGTTTATTTTTTTTTAAATATAGGCAAAGCAAGTCAAATATTTTATTTGCTATTTGCAAGGAATTAAATATATGTTTTGTTTTTCAAATATCTTTATAACCCTAACCCTTCTGAGATAAAACCCCATGTGATATATTGTCATTGTAATTAGATTATTTCTATACAAGAACTTTATACCGTTACCGTATTTTTTAATTGCGTTGTGGTGGAAGCTAGAATTTTTTACACCTCTAAAGAACCATAGACCTGGTATTGGATATTAATTTTAATTTGATCCCTTTACCTGTTATTTAGAAAAAAAGTCTTGACAAACGGACTAGTGGACAACAAAGGGATCTAATAAGGCTTTCGTATTTTCCTTTTGAAGTACGAGTACGCAAGCTACGCAACCTTAAAAATATTTGGACATTTGTTTTAATAAAAATAATCTTATTTTCGTCAAAGAAGTGTAGTAAGTAAGAAACATTTTTTTTTTAAAATCATCGAACATTATCAGATAAAATACATTGTTAACCATTTAAACCCGCTTCTGATTTATCACTTGAATTTTCTGTATATTCACAATCAGTATCACTTTACAGTGTTTATGTTATACGACTTTGCCATATCATCGAAAAGTATTTCCCAGTAAAACAATACGTCAGAAGGGTCAAAACAAGACTTATAATTTCATTTTCGTTTCATTTCGGTTTCATTATTCTCATTTCCTGCATGTCAGGATCGGCCAGCTTTCTTATATTATAATATTTTGTTCGTGATTTTAAAGTCTTGAAATATACCTAAAGTGTATATAGTTGTTTTGTACTACAGTCAAACCTAAACACACATAATCACACATTACTAACTATTCTGACATTAGAAATTATATCACTAACTCGTTCGGATTTGTTCATTTATATACTTACCTTTAATTAAACATTAATACTTTTATTTTTATACAACTTAAATAATTCTTTATTCATTATCTAATTCTTTTAACTTTATATTTAGTTGCAGCATATATATCATCCTTTGTGCTATTTACAGTTACAAACAAAAAAAAATTCACCACCTATTTCGACATAATATAAATCAGTAAAGGCGAATCGATATCATTTTGTCTACGTGCGCTTTAGTTCATAAATCTCTAGAATAGCTTCCTTTCTTTTCCGTCTCCCCATTCGAAGGGAAACACGAAGAAAAAGTGACATTGGCAGCGAAAAAAATGTACTCCGGAAAAACGTGGCCGACGGCCAACTCTTGACTGTTTGCTACACCCACCGCTAACAAGGATAACAAGCTAAAATGCACATAGGTACAAAAAGTAATACCAAACGCTACTCATACATATACGTTTACTGTGCTTTCTATGCCAAATATATTATTATATGTTATTTTTGGGCGCCGAGTACTGAATAATGTAATTATGTTGGTCGAAAACATCTGTTATACTGCCGTCTAGACGGGATATTCTTCGACTTATACTAGTTTTCTTTTACCACAACTATTAAGTCCCTATATTTAAAATATAAGTGGAGATAGCTTGTTGATTGGTTGCATCAGTGGCACGAGTAATCGTGCTTGAGTGAAAATTTTAAAGATACATATTGTCACATGCATATATGTCAATGGTCACACGATTGATAAATTTAGTTTATTTATTTATTTATTATTTCATATCAAGTAACAAGGACTCATTTGTTAGTAAAACACTTATATTATAACCTAAATATTAGTAACATAATATAACAGTCAAAATTCCAACAAAGTACAAATTACTAATGACCTTCCTGACTTTTGATAACCTTGCAACTAGTTGTTAGTCACTCGAGAGGTCGTGCATAACACATCAAAGATTCATTTCAATTCATCAATTCGATTTGTAAGTGAAAAGCGTTCAAGTTGATATTTTCGGAGCAAAAATAAAATTTAATGATAATAAAATGTCAATTCAATAATCGACTCGTTGTTCTCAGAACATTAGTTAATCAGGATATTTGCCAATGGATACTGGAATTTAGTTTATTTGGAATGAAGATCCCATTAGAGCCATCGAACTAATAGTGAAGCTTGGCGTCTAACATTCTACCTAAAATTTTCTCTTTTCTCGTGTGTCTCGTGTGTTTTCTTGTGTGAATGTAGCGATAATAGATTATAAATATTTGGTAGCATTTTGCTGGTCGTGACAATGTTCTAAACTTTATTATTATTTTTTTTTATGTGTAATCCATGTATACGACTGTTTTTGTTTCCTGAATAAATTAAAAAAAAAAACACTGCAGTATTAACCATATCCAATTTAACGTTTCCAATATACTTACGCTTGTTTAAATGTGTATACATTATGTTTAATGAGTTTAATACATTTAGTATTTTTCACATTAGTAATTAGTTATTCATATTGAACTAGTTTGCCAATTTGGATATAGCATTATTCAAATCGTCAGAAACCTCTGTTGCCGTTTTTTAAAAGAAAGTGAGGTGTCATAGGCAAACAGTCGGTTGACTGATTAAGGTTTTTTCAAAATTTCAACTTGGGGTGAATGAAATAAAAAGTTAAAGTTTGAAAGGAAAAATAAAAATTGTAAATATACCACGTATAAACTTAAAAACTAGCACAAATAATCTACTCAATAAATAAGTAAAGACGTATTTTACCGATATTTAAAATTCAATATCGATCGGAAGCAAAAGATGTTAAAATTTTGATATCAATGCACACCTAAATTGTTT
Source organism: Luffia ferchaultella (assembly GCA_949709985.1). NCBI lineage: Eukaryota > Metazoa > Arthropoda > Insecta > Lepidoptera > Psychidae > Luffia > Luffia ferchaultella. The sequence continues at coordinate 8,714,055 of OX453245.1, read as the reverse complement.
GTTATAGAAATTGGAAACTGTCAACAGGGGTTTCTTATACGTAGAAATAAATATTAAAAAAAAAAAAACGTAGGTTTGTAGCCTATGTATACACCAAAAAAGGCTGTTCAAAATTCAAACTCTGAAGGGGTTAAATTGAGTGTCTAAAGTTATACAAGTCATATTTATTCATCAAAAGCAATACTTATTTAACATAACATAGCGTCAAGTATCTACCTACCACATAATCAAAGCACATAATCGTGACACCACATGGACGAAGTCGGGGGTGAAACTAGTGAATCTAACACCTATTCGCCCGTTTAAGGCTTTTGTTATTTTAAGCTAGGTTGGTTCATTATTATTATAACTACATTGTCTTAGGAAATCTTGAATTTTTGGAAGCATTGTGTAGTTTTTTCTGGTAGGTATAAATATATTGAAACCTTTATAGGTGTATATCTACTACCTACTGAATAAATATACATTTTTAAAAATAAAAAAGTGCTCGTTATTTTCGGCTTTTACATTGCGGATCCACAATGCCGTTAAAAGCGGTAAGGTCAAGGCCGTTTCGTTCAACTGCAGTGTGAAAGTAACATAAAAATAGGTACCGGAAAATGCCAATGGGAAATACCGGTAAATATAATTTAAATGTAATTACTTGCAGTACCTATAAAGTATAAATGTTATAAATAGACGACAATAATGTTATTAATTTATTGGTAGGACTTAAAAACAGACACGCATGGTTCGGTTCAGTGCATGCGCACTCGCGGCGCTTCGAGTCAATATCCCCTCCCGCTGAGAGCCGCCATGACGCCACAGCTAAAGTGGTAGATTACCAAACATGGATAAGTCTGTTTTACTTTATATTGAGAAATATTTTGTCTGCGTTTTAACTCCACTATAGGTACTTATTTATAACCATGTATGTTTCAGTTCAAAATAATTCGCATTCTAAAAAAAGTATTTATTATAACTACCTATATGACATATAATAATAATACAATATATGATATAATAGTCTTTTAACATGCGACCACATTTTCAATTCCTAAATATTACGAACTACTGTCGCCGAAATTATTGTCTTCTGTAACATTGCTAATGTGTATAAATGAATCGCTAATAATAAAATTACCACCGAAATAAGCTGTGAGAACTAATTATATAAGAGATAATCAAATATATTGAAAGTTTTAGCGAACATTTATTATTTTAGGATTTTTTCTTTCGGAAGCAGATAATTAATTTACAGTAACGAAAAGTTCAGAATTTAATTAACATTATATAATATAAAAGATAAGTATAGTAATATAAATAAATACAACGTGTTAATGAAAAAGCGCGAAACCTGAAATTACTTTGTTCAGAATCGCGAATAGAATCGACTCCACTAATAAAAAAATAGGGGTCAAATTTTAACCAAAAAATATTTAATTTATGGCGTCTTTAATCGTTACTTCACTCTAGAGGCGAATGAGCTATCTACATTAGTTATTGACACACTTAAACACGTCATGAACTCATTGGATTCTTGCAATCAGTGTGTGAAAGGTCATTACGTTTCCAGAAATGCGTAAAATGAGATATTATGTGCGCGGGGCGAGGGGCGTTTTTGAGGACAGCGCGCCAAGCGGCATAATTTCTAGATGAGTTTGACTGAATGCAAATTGCGATGGCGGCAACGTCGCACTAGATCGCGCGTTATTACTATAGACTTCTTAATTTGCAACAAACACAAGAAAACAAAAGAAGCTAATATCTAAAAAGCAAATAATCCGCGAAAGTTAAATTTAATAATTCACACACCTACCTAATTCTTTTATAATAAAAATAGGTTGGGCTGTTTGAGGTTTTGCGCTTTTTCATTAACACGTTGTAGATCGCGTCATTATTTTTCTTCATTGCCACAATGTGCTGTGGTCCAAGATACCTATAACTGACTATAACATGATAGCCACGACACAAATTTCGCGATGTGGATGTTTTACGGTGACCACAACACACTCTGAACAGTTTTTTTTTTGCACAATGAGCGTTTTCGATCTTTGATGGTAACATATATTATAGTACCCAGCATCGCTTAAAACCGTCACGAAATGAATATGTTTTCGTTTTTTTCTGTTTTACACAGTTTCCCAATTCGAAAACAACTTAGTTGAGACTTTGCCCGCTAGAGTGTAGGAGAACTGCCCAGCTGGCTTCAACGTTTGACAGTAACACAGGTCGTTCCGTTCCGGCTACATCGTTGGTATCGTGTTTCGACTGTAACATGACAGTATTTTGTCTCACGAAATATATGTTTAAATCATAAAGTTAATTATACAATCATGTTGTGATTTATTAAATACGTGAGATTTCAGTGTGACGAGTTCAAAGCCTAGTGAAAAGTAACAATATTCTTGCGGGCTGTGCTAACTAATAGCTGTGCAAGATATTTACTTAGCTACACGGTAGGTGTGTTTATACTTTAATAATTATTATTATTCTATAAATGAAATATTAGTTGAACATGTCACATTACAATCTAAACATAAATATAAAGTTTAAGCTATTACGTTAGTTCTTAACAGTTTTAGTTTCGTTTAATAGTCATCCGAAAGCTCGTAACTTTCTTTTCAATATTATCTAGTCCAAAGCTACCTAGGTAGGTAGTACCTAGTACATCAGACATCGACAAGTTTTCTTTTTTTAGTGTTATTAAATTGTATTTTATTAGATTGCGGAGGCATTTTATTTTGTTTTTTTTCATCGATTTTAAATACCACATAATATTATTGTAGGTGCTAGCTAAATAAGTTATTATTTATAAGGCTTTAATTGCGTGGATCCCAAAGGTATCGATAAGGCCCGAGGGCCCGCAACGAAAAGTTCGCAACGTATGTTTGTCCATCCGAAGTTGGTCATAATTTTCGATTGGGTATAGGTAGGTACCCACCTACATATTATGTCGAAAATTGTGAAACTACATTACTTACCCTCCTTTTGTTTTCATCGTCATTGAGTTGAAAATGGTGCACAAGTGTCTGTATTTCCTAAATCGATTGGTGCACATAATACTCTCAATTGTGTAAAATTTAAAATTTAAATAGGTATTCAAGTAAGTTTAATCGATCATTTTGTTTCGTATGATTTCCTTAATTCTACACTTAATTTATGACTTTACAGTAGAATTTAAAAAAAATCTAAATTTCTTTTATTCATATATATATAGGTACCTAATATATAAGAAAAATCTATACTATAATATTAAAAAGCTGAAGAGTTTGTTTGTTTGTTTGTTTATTTGAACGCGCAAATCTCAGGAACTACTGGCTCAAATTGAAAAATTATAGTTGTGTTGGATAGTCCATTTATCGAGGAAGGCTATAGGCTATACTACATCACGCTACGACCAATAGGAGTGGAGCATCAATGAAAAATGTTGCGAAAACGGGAAAAATTATTCCTTTTGAGAGCTTCCGTCGCGCGCGCTGCGTAAACGGTTGATGTTAACCAAAAATCATGTACTACGGAATTGTTCCCCTTTAAACGTTCTAACCAAAAATCCTCGACAGCATATGTGTATCTTTTAAGGTTAACTTACTATAACCTTTTTTATGACCATCAAATTTGTTCTAACATTATGTACTATTTGCGAAGATGTTTCTTAAACGTAATATTAATCCTTATCAAATTAAATACGTTAGTTGTCTTAAGCATTTCATGCATATTATAATTGCCCTTTACACCACACAATTTAAATTAATATCTTAGCAGTTTTTATCGAAATATGAAAACTATAGCGGGAGAAAATAAATTCGCTGTCTGCCTCTGTTCGTTAACTTTTTATTTCCAAACCACGCAATAGACTTTGATACGGTTTTCAGTATTATCTTATTTTCTTATTATCTTATAATCTATTAATCTATATAATAGAAATACTAATTATAAAGCTGAAGAGTTTGTTTGTTTGTTTGAATGCGCTAATCTCTGAAACTACCAGTCGGATTTGAAATTTTTTTTTTTTGCCTTTGATAGCCTGAATCTAGCGGAGAATTATAGGCTATATATATGAAAACGAACTGTCTGTCTATTCGAGCAAATAGGTTTCGGCCAAAAGCAAATAAGTTTCGGCCAAAACAGCTAAACCGATTTTGATGAAACTTTACACATATGGAAAGGGTGTAGTCAAAAGTGACATACAGAACTTTTTGTATGTCTGTCTGTACGTCCATCTGTCTAAACCAATTTTAATGAAACATCACAAGTACGAAAAGAAGGTCGTCAAAACTAACAAATGTTGCTTTTTGTCCGTCTGTCTGTCTGTACGTGTAAGGTCGTCAAAACTAACAAATGTTACTTTTTGTCCGTCTGTCTGTCTGTACGTGTATCTGTCTATTTGAGCTAATCTCCACAACAGCTAAACAGATTTTAAGGAAACTTTGCAGACGGGAAAGAAGGTTGTCAAGAGATTTGACATCAGCTACTTTTTGTCCGTCTGTTTGTCTGTACGTCTATGTGTCTATTCAATTCAATTTTATCTATTTGAGCTAATTTCCACTACGGCTGAACAGATTTTAATGAAACTTTGCAGACGTGAAAGAAGATTGTCAAGAGTGTCATAAGCAACTTTTTGTGTTTGTTTGTTTGTCTATCTGTCTGTCGTTTGTCCGCACTGATCTATCAACTACTACAGCCAAAACTACTAAGTCTAGGAAGCTTAAATTTGGAACATAGGTTTATTTTATAACGTGAGCATTAAGTTAAGAAAGGCTTTTTTAGAAATTTCAAACTTAAGGATGGGAATGGAGGGATTCAAATAATGACGTGTTTCAGGGTTTTTAGACTTCCACATTTTAAGGGTGGGAAATGCGAGATGAAAAATTGTATCGGTTTTTTTAAAGGGTGGAAGGGTAATGAAGATTGAAAGTTTGAATGGGTGCAACCAAAATCAGTTCCAGCAAAAAGTACGTATAAACCATCTCGAACGTTAATAGTACCTATAACAGGAATTCGTAGTCTACGCAAGCGAAGCTGCGGGCGGTCGCTAGTAAAACAATAACACTGTCAACTATGGCGAGTTTGCTTAACTGAGGCAATTTACTTTTTGGAGAAAAAACTAATATTTATTTAAGGCTACTTCAAGGCAAATACTTTTTTAAGCGAATCCCACAAAAGCTAACATTGTTTCAGTTAAAAGTTTCTAGACCAAATCTCCTTGCATTTGAAATTTTCAAAGGAACAACCAAAGACTGGGTTTAAGAGGATCATGCTACACTACTACGCGTCTTCACATATTTGCCTCAGAACAAATTTCAAGAATCTGGTATTGACACCCTGTCAAGTCCACCTTACAGCCCTGATTTAGCTCCCTGTGATTTCTTTTTATTCCCAAATGTCAAAGATAATATAAAAGTAAAGTTTTAAGATGAGTGCCTACGAATCAGCCATTTCTGACCTGTCGCAGAAAAACTGGAATAAATAGTTTCCATAGCTGATTTAGACATAGAAAATAAAGGAGAATACTTTGAAAAAAGGCAATATAAATTATAAGAATATTTTGTTTTTTTTTCGCGTGTCTCGGAACTTGACCCACTACAAGTTACATCTTAATGAAAACAACGACACACATACATTTTCTTTATACATAATGGCTTATAATTCTAATTTTAGTATTTAATACGAATAATACTTATCAAACTTGCATGAGTTTTGCAAATACATTTTTTAGGATTTCAATAGCCGTAGATGTACGGATATAAAAGTATGGTCAAACTCGCCCTAGATACGCGACGAGCGATGCGCGATGAGTCAGCGAACCGGAAATAGTGATTTTTATATCAAAATGTTGTTTGATTTTATTTTACTTTTATATGAATGTTTATGCGTTCTCTCAATCACTACAATACACGGTGTAATTTTAGACTTGTTATAACACTTACAAGAGCAGCTAAGTTATTGTATTCAATGCGTATCAATGAATGCGAATAAAAACATAAAAAAATGGTCAATTTCATTAAGAAAAAAAAATACAGTGTGCTGATAACGCGGTATGCGTAAACGTATGGTTTATTCATCCTAATATCCGCTCGCGTGTGACAAGTTAGTTAGTCCACGGGACTTCACGTGTTCTGTGCTGCCAATGGCTGGTGCCATTTGTTTTGTCACATACCTACCAAAGATAGCAAAATGTATGCAGTCGGAACTTTATGTATATAACAGTGCCGAAATTACGCGCTAACCGTTTTCAACGCAGTGGTCTGTTCAAATGAAGTGAAGTGATAAATTAATGTATAATTTGTAGTGCTCCTAACTAAAAAAAAAAACAAAACGGAGCCCTTGTAGAATCGCTTTGTTGTCAATCTGTCTGTGAGTCAACAACCTTCTGTCTTTAGAACGCGTAAACATAATAAGTTGAAACCGTTAGTGTGCAGTTGTAGTCCTGTAAAAAAATGAAGTTTCTAAGTCAGTGCCATAAAAAGTTATCGCGTATTTTGACACGAAATGGTGTGTCATCAAAACCTAAAGGGTACTTCCCATTGGCGTTATTTTACATAAAGAAATGTCTTGCAGCATAAAAAAATTGAAATTCACCAAATTCTATCTTTGAGTGAATTTTCTTTAATTGACTTTTATTTTCATGTCATCTGGGGGTAAATGTGGAAGCATTCATATAGCGTCGAAGAACGTTTCGCAAACTTTTTATTCCCTAAAATAAAGAGACGATATTAAAATAACTACAACGGAAAGTTTTGTTTTAAATTTCAATAAGTCAGCAATTTCAATTTCCCTTCTGTCAATTAATATGTCGGCGGCTCTTTTGAAACCTAAATAAGAATGGTCATTTCGACATTAAAGTGACCTATCCCAGTTTTTTAATTAAATGTAACAAAAATATATAACTTTTATATCTAATATCAGTGGCTAACATATAAATATACTGCTTTCTTTTTTCCTTCAGGCGCAGTATTAGAAAATATTTTTCTCTCCCTTCTATTACTATCCTCATCGACCTCAGGCTTATTACAAACATCCTTAGTATATAAGCCTTTGTGGTCCAGTGGTTCACATGTTTGCTTCTCAAACTATGGCCCATATCACCATCGTGTGCCCTTGCAGTGGGTACATTTAAAGGCTGTGATCATGATAATTAGAAACGTCCTGAAAGTCTCACTTATCGCACTTAGTATCGAGGGTCGGGACTGATCATAAAAAATGTACTTAGATAACAATGTTTTTATTGTACAATCCATCTATACCCAATCATTCTTCTCGCTCATACTTACGAAGTAGAAAAAGATCTCATAATTGTTTCGAGGGTCAATCGCGGTACGGACTACCTGGTTTTTACTGCTCTGTTCTACAAATATGGCTTTTCACGCAAATGTTAAGAGAATAAATGGTACATTTCATGAAAAATAACTACATGATGTTTTCATGTTGCGTTCGTGCTATTTATTACCCGTGCGTGAATGACAAACAACCAATAAATTTATTTATATTGGCCACAGATAGTGGATAACATCTTAGTATTTTAACACTGCAGAAGAGAAAAATAAAAAAAAAAGAGTAATTAATAACTTCATTTGCACCTGCCTGGATTCGAACCATAGTCTCCTGTTTGAAAGGCAGACATGCGAACACTGAGGACGTTTCTGATAAGCCTAAACTCGATGTGTGTACTAGTAGAATGGAGTGAATACTATTTTCTAATACTGCGCCCGAAGGAAAAACAAAGCAATATATTTATATGTTAGCCACTGATATTGTATATAAAAGTTACATATTTTCGTTGCATCCAATTTAATAAAAAAAACTGGTTTATGTCTCTTTCGTATCGAGCCTACGTAAATTTTGTATTAACCATGACCATTCTTCAAACACATACTTGTATTTAGACTACAAAGTCATTTTTATTAAAGACTATTTTTTTACGACTAATCGAAGGTAAGCAATGTCAAAAACGTAGCACGTCCTACATTATGCGAAAATGCCAGTATGGGCGGCAGGGATAATCCGTGATTACCGCAACTTGCCAACTTGCTGCTGTTTTGCTGTCTCGTACGCCTTCCAATAAAACTTTTTTCATATAAAAGCTTGCAATATGTCATAACATTATATTAGTTTTTCTCGTGTAGACTTTCTGAGCAAGCGATTTTTTGTTTATATGATTTTTTGCTTGCGTGCAGATGATAATCGAATTTCCTCGAGATTCCAAGGTTATTGGTCCAATCCAATTACTCCTAGACTATAATATTTTTATTTATCATCGTTTTTTAAGAGAACTCACTGAATTCGGTGCATGTAGAACAAGGTCAAATGAAATAAAATTGCCTGCCCCTAAAATAACAATCTAAGGAAAACAATATAAACCTTCAGTCGTTCACGTTTTTCATTAGAATTTAATTACGGTAAAACAAATATCTTGCTCATTAATTTCTACTGTCTTTGCTCTCTGACATAGTAAAATTAGTCCCGTAGAGCGTAGAATAATACCGTTTTGTGATTTGTACTGTGTACTACGAAAGTCGCTGTTAAGTCCCGCTTCGTTGTATGTTTCTCTGTCTATCTGTTTGCCCTATTACTGGTACCTATAGTAACCTAAAATTAATATGAAATTTTTTTATCTTCGAAACAAAACGGGGCGACGCGCCCTTCAGAAACATTTTGATAAATTGAAAATTAATCGTCTAATTTAGACAAGACTCTGTTATTTATATTAATCTTAAACTGACAAAAAAATATATAATATAATACCTAAAATTATGGAAGGTTTAAACAACAAATCAATATAAAATTGTGATATTAAACTACAATCCATGGTTCGTATGAGCGACAATAAAGGTTTCGATTGTCTTTTATTTATGAAACATATCGTTTCTTAGAAACGTGCTCACGTTACCGTTCATAGGTCAAATTGACTGGATAAGTATCTACATACAGTAACTTGCCATTAGTTGTCTTATACGGCGTGTTCGGGTGAACGTAGTCCAAATTTATATGGAGCGTCCGAACTAATCAAAAATCAAAAAATATTATAATAATAATAATACATGGGACTTCCCACACAGCTCCATCTAGTCCCAAAGTAAGCAAGTATTATGCTTGTGTTATGGGTTACTAGACAACTGATATACATACTTAAATATTCTTTATAATATATACATATATAAATATTTTTGCGATGACACCACATACATATAACAACCAAGACCCGGTACCAGTATCAATATTCATCATACAAATACTGATCCGACCTGGGAATCGAACCCGGGACCTCCAGCTTCATATGTAATGGGTAATTATAAAAAATCAAACTTTAAGCATGTTTTTTTCGGTAACTATTGGTTTTATCGAAATTTTAACATGAAAAAGGCATAGAACTGTTAATGCACCACTCTGAATGCTCTGAATGTTGGCACCTACTCGAAAATCATCTACAGTCAAAAAGATTGAGCTTTGATTTTTTTGAATGTGGTTATAGTAATGGAATATTGGTTGTGCGAAATGGCGTTTGAAGATAAACGCTCTATGTTTATTTAAGTTTCATACCGTTTGCGGAAAATAATACGTTGTTAGCAGCTTCCGATGACCTTTATCGCGCCCGTGTGAAAACGAATACTGACTCAGCAACTTGATACTATTTTGTTCTAAAGAATTAATGTCGAAAATTCGAAAGTATTAACTCTGTTTGGTTTAGAAAAACTTGAGTTAATATATCTCCACTAGTTTATAGAATAAGAAATCGGTTAAAATTGACGAAAAAACAGAACTGATTTATTATTTAAATTTATTAAATTTTTTAGCCTTTTACTTACACGCTACAAAACGCTACATGCCATGATGTGACGTCAGTTTTGTAGCAAACGCTTATCCAACTTTAAAGTTTTTGGAAATTCTACTCTTGTAATTTTGCACCAAACACCAGGTTTACGCGTTCAAACATTACTTGTGTACGGTTATTTGCTACAAGATGGACGTCACAATGCACAGTGACATGGCGGCTCGTGTTCAGTTGTGGCGACGACGATTTAAATAGTTGAAACTGTGAATGCATTTTACGCAATTACATTCATAGGTATCTTATTTAAACCACTACGCTGCCACTATATTGATGCACTCCGTTGGAATGCGACGCACTTCCCGCTCCGCCCGCCTTTACCCTTTTCTGGCCTCATTCTTACTCTGAGTTTTTTCGCAACACCGGTATGCAAACATGTCTATTGTCAATTAGTTAATATTTTTTTATGGACATTACTTGCTTGATTAGGCCACATCATCTCAAGAATAAAAAAAAATTATAAGTATTGCCATTGCCGTTGCGTATTCATACAAAAAATGTCGGTCTCAGAATTGTCAATAATAATAGCGTCATTGTTTTTCGTCATTGTTGTCGGCTGAGGGGGCTTGGAACATAAATACATTACGCTGCTCCAGTGCGGGTTGATGGATCGTGACGACGAGGCACAGAGTCAGTGATAGTTTTTAACCCCCGACGCAAAAAAGGGATGTTATAAGTTTGACGTGTGTGTATATCTGTGTATCTGTTCGTGGCATCGTAGCTCCCAAACGGATGATCCGATTTAGATGCGGATTTTTTTATATGAAAGGTGAATTAGTCGGAAGTGTTCTTAGCTATATTTGATAAAAATCAGTCCAAGATGGCAACCGCCATAAAATGGCGGATATCATGTTTTTTCACTACATCATCAATATGGGTATCAAATAAAAGGACTTGACTAGTAGAATACTATACACTATGACAAATTTCAAATCCAAATTGGCTGCCATCACAAAATGGCGGATTACATTATTTTTTTCACTACTTCTTCAATATGGGTATCAAATGAAAGGACTTGACTATTAGAATACAATACACTATATTGAAAGGGAATGAGGAATATTAACCAACGAAATGAAGACTAACAACTTGAATATATATATTTTTTTTTGGCTGTTCATGTATGAATTAGTTTAACTGAAAAACTAAGTTTAAAAATTTTGAAATAAGAATTAAATTTAAAATTTAAAAACCCCCGCCACAAAAAAAAACTATCTTTTAAAAAGTGTGAAATAATTCAAGTTTGTTCATTGTCATTAAATTTTTAATTTATTTTTTATAAATCTGCAACGGCAATGGCTAAACTTATAATTCTACCTTACGTACACGTCACGCAAAAAGAAAAAAATCAAATTAGTTTCTTAAAATTGCCTATTCTTTCGAAATAAATTATAACGGGATTTAGTTCAAAAATTTGGGAATAATCAATTATTAAATATGTACCAAGAAGGAGGAATGATATATAATAGAAGTGAATGAATAAAAACCGTCCCATCCGGATAACAGACCATTTCCATTCGTCTCTTGTTTCCATTTAAACGAATCCAGGGAAATTTAATGCTGATTGAAAACGTGCACGATTTCAATCAGCATTAAATTTATTTCTGTTGTCTATACCTAACTTGCATTTCTTTTGTATTCTTTTTTTAAATACACAACTTTTGTAGACGTAATTTTAGACGTGGACGTACAAACAAAAGTGCGGTATTATTTTTATTTGTATTTGCATTGACATCTATCTGTGTTACTTTTTGCACTGACGTTTTCGTTTTCTTTTTCCTAAGTTGTTATCGACAAGTATGAAGAATGATTCTACAGCATTCGCCATTATATCTGGAGTAGTTTTACGTTGTTCATGTATTTCTTAATACTGCCGGCCTATTCTCTATGAATTATTTTCTTGTGGTAATATATCAATGTGGTTATTTATACCAGTTACACTCTTTTTACAGTCAGGTCACATAAACTAAGTTTCTGACAAAAACCGTTAAATAGTCTATGGCGTTAATTTTTTTTTAAATGTACACTAAGAATAAAAGAATGGACCTGCATATGGATGTTAATAAACAATATTGAAGCATTCTATTATGATTATAATATATTATTTCAAAAGTCAGGTTCTAATATTAATAATACCTTTCACACACAATTTGGAGCCTCATTTCCAAACTTTCAACTTGATGGGAGTTGTTGCGACGGACTTGCAAAATATTGCTAGTTTCATTATACTCAATACTATAATTTTATTGTATGTAAAGCTTGTGTAAAATTACCGGCTAGTGGCGTTAATAAAACGTTCAGAACTAAATACGAATACCTAGCTTCCGATGTGTTCGTTGGAGTAGTGCTGGTCAGCCGATGATCCCAAACGAGCCCGACCGAACGAGCTTTCCTCATTATTAAGCGGTAAATAATGATTTTTTCCACGGTCTCGAGTCTCGGTCGTGTCTCTGTCCGTGTTTGCGAACGTTGCCTGAATTATTTACTAATTACATCATAATGTATCTGTTTGCGAATATTAGTTTCTATTTAATTAACTACGAATAAATCACTCATCTGTAAACGGGCACGTCCTAGATAGATGCTAAATCGAACCCAATGACTAGTTCTGTCTCCAGATCGGTAAAAGGTCAAGTCTACCACGATCTTAAATACTTTCATCTATAAAAAAATAATTGATAACTGACTTACAAAGTATACAAATAAAAACTTGCTAAATTTTTAATACAACAGTGATGTAATAAAATTGTAATGCATTTTAGATTCGTTTGGCAATTTTTAATGTAATGTTGCAGTCGCATGCTAATTATATAATTTTGTAACAATTGATTTAGAAAATGACTTACATGTGATACGAAAAACTAGTTCATATATGTATATATTACTTGAATGTTATTAATATTCGTACTCTTCTAATACGGAAAAGCCGTTAAAAAGATTTTTTATACTTTAATATTGTACTGGCCATACCATGCTGAGCAATTTTAGAAAGGGTTGGACTGAAGTGTTAGGAATCTTATGTGCTACCTATCTTCACGCAGTACCAACTTCTTTATCACAAGCTATTTGCATTACCATCGCAGATTTATACCAATGACATATGTAGAGTCGACGACATCACCAAGTTGACCGCCACTTATATCCGAAAACGCTCTACGTTCAGAGTGACTTAGAACGGTTTGCGGGAATTTATAAATTTAAAATACCCAACGCAAATCTCACGCTCGGCGTTATGGGAACAGATAGACATCGTAGCATGAGAATCACCCCACGACCTTCGAGTCTGCGATCGGCGGCTTCAAGCTCAAACTATCACTATACCTTGACGAATATAATTTCGATGGTAACATTTCCCATTCGTTTTTGAAACGATTTATTTTGAAAGTAATATATTACTTGCATACACTAATTAAATCGTATAGTATATCGACTAACTTACACTAGCTCATGGAAATGAGTTCGGCTTAGGAAACTAAGTTTAAAGGCCGGCCCAGAATTTACTATATCGTAAAATATTAACTTACACAAATCTTCTACCTTTATATTATTACTGAATAGTGTACACAGCTTATATCTATTATATATGCGTTGTAATTATAAAGACGAAAGAATTGCAATCGCATAGTTACGGAATTTTATAGAAAGCTTGATTTTCATTCAAACTTTTAGCCCACTTGCTTAAGAGTCAGTGCTACTTGAAAAGCACAAGAGACGTAGGAGCACAAGTCTATCTAGAACTTCTGGGAAGTGCTTACATATCGCTTTATTTAGCGTAATGAAATAACATTTTGCTATTTTTTGCATTATTTATTTTACATTGCGGTTATTATGAAGAACGTTATGATTAGCGTACAATGTACATTATTTAAAAATAATGCGAGTTTTATTCCTGGTGTTAATATTTTTGTTATAGATCCTAATTAGTTACGTGGTGATAAATACTTTGAAACCTCCTAATTACGTAATATAATCGACACAGACTGAAATTTTAGAACAATTTGAAATGATGATGTACATTAAGGTTCCATATCTCAAAAAGTAAAAAACGGAACTCTTATAAGGTCACTTTATTGTTCGTCAGTCTGTCTGTCTGTTTACATTCTTTTTCTCCGGACCGGTAACTTGTATTTTTTACAGGACCCCGGAGCCGCAGCTCTCCGTATTTGAATATTCCATTCCATCGGTCCTTTTTATGACCCACTGCAGGGGCTTAAGCCTCTCTTTAAGATGAGGGGACTTGGAGCTTAAATCCACCACGCTGCTCCAATGCGGGTTGGCGGATTGTAACGACCACCATCTGTTGACAGCAACCGGGACTGGCTGCTTAACGTGCTCTCCGAGGCACGGAGCCAGCGATAGTTAACTTAAGTCAGAAAAACTCATTGGGACACGCCCGGATTCGAACCACGGCCACATGACCTTATAGATTTGGAACAGGTTCGCTGCGTTCGGGCGTCATCACGTTACGTCACCGTATTTAAATATAGTTGAAACTATATCAAATACGGAGATGCGGCTCCATAGCTATATAGTCTAAAAAGCAATCAAGTTTTCAGGTCAATGCTATAAAAAGATATATATATATATTTGTATTTTCACACGTCCTTAAAACCTATGGAATACTTTGTGTGGACCTAGAATCTTGAAATTTGGCATAAAAGAAGATCTCGTAGTACAAGGAAAGAAAACAATTACAAAATGTATTAAGCGGATTATTCAAATATATTTAAATTGATATGCGTTTTCGTGCCACCTGGTGATGAGTAGCGACAAATACCTTAGAATAAATAAATTTTATAACGGTACGGAATCTTCATGGCGCGCCTCCTACTCACATTTCAAAAAACCCTGCGCTACTACAAAACTATACTGGCCGTCATGTAGTCGAATTCTCAGTTTATTAGCATTCATCTGTTTGTCGTTTCTCATTGACGTCTATTTCTTTTGAACATACCGCGACAAAAAATTAATTTGAAACAATAGTATATAGAGAAAGAGCAATATCTGTTAAATGCCTGACATGAACAGAAATTACGAATATTCCTAAATTGTGAATATAATTAAATATACATAATAAAATTATTCTCAAGTTTGTCGCTGCCGGGTAAAATTATACCAATTATATTAGTATTTATTTTGTTTTCAAACAGAATCTTTTCGCAATAAAATCTTTTAAACTAGTTTCTCGTAGACAATTGTTGTAATTGTAATGAATTTCCTTCGATCAAAAGATCTATGTGGCGTATAATTTATTGTTGTTTCTCTCAGGCATATTTTTGTTTAACCAATAGGCATTGTCTTTTCTCTATACACATAGTCTCAGATAATAAATCTGAGCACATAGTATTATAGGCAATAAAATTATCTAGCGAGCAATAGTTTCAATTATTGTTTTAACCTTAATCCTACATTAATAGTACACTATGATGCAAGTACGGTTAGCTGCATATTATTGTCGAGGTGTCTGTCTATAGGCACTAGGCGTATTATAAACCGATGACTGTAATAGCCAGCTCACTGAGTACGAGCATCATACGATGTTTTTCAATACATTTGCGATTAAAATTAGGTAAATACTTCAAATGTAATAATAGCGGGAGCTAAGGGCGCGAGCGGGTTGCTTTTCGCGGTTTACGCATGCGTTACGAACAGGATTTTGTCGTTTGTGACTGGTGTAAAGTAAAAAGGCCTAGTACTGTAAAACACAACACTACGGTACAGGTTTCGATGTCATAAAGACCGTATTAATAGCAAATGTATTGACATAATTTATTACAAAAAAACTCCTTTGAAATGTATAAAAGTATAAAAGCAAGCGTCAAATATTTCACAATGTTATCTGCATGGGTTATTGATCTCTTTCCTATAGTTAACGCCGCGTAGCGTGTCCCTCTCCAATTTTAGTAAAAAACTAGGCTTTAATTTACTATTTTACATTTATTTACATTAAATTTAACATTTGAGTAACGCAACGTGATGAAAAAATGTCAAACTGTGCTGCCGCTTCTACTCTTCCGAGTTTTTCAATTTAAGTGTGAACCTATTTCGATTTATAAACTTTATATCAGAAATAATAATACCTGGGACTTTCCACACGGCGCTATCTAGTCCCAAACTAAGGAAAGCTTGTATTATGGGTACCGGACAATTGATATACATACTTGAATTCCTTTTTTTGATATACTTATACGGATATAGATATTTTACACCCAGACACAGAACAAATAGACATGTTCATGCACACAAATATTTGTCCCGGGCGGGAATCGCACCCGCTACCCTTGGCTCCGCAGTTAGGGTCTCTAACCAATCGGTCAGTCAGCGATGTCTAAGAAGATTTACATTTGTAATTCACAACGCATTTCATACACATACAATTGTTATGAAGTCACCAATGTAATTTTGCTACCACAGCTTCTACTATCTACGATGCGATATTTTCGGTCCAAACTAATCCCCATAACATATTAGCCCATACAAACAGCAGGATGTACATGACACCTGGATAATAAATGACGTAAGCAGCAACTGTCAGTCGAACACTGTGATCAGAGTGTGATTTAGAATTCTAATTGTACAACAAACATTTGCACAATAAGATGACAATAAGCGAATAATTCACACTTTACTCTTCGATTATTTGTATGCCTAGATAGAGCCCGTCATACAACGACATCAAAAAGAGGGGTCAACTTTTATGTGTTTGTTTATGTGACTAAACAGACCACATACTCCCGCTCTCCATACTAACCATGTAGCTAAGCGTATCTCTGCGTGTATAATAACCGAACAGTTCGGTGATATTTTTAACCCCTTTTTTTACGCCGGATCTCCTTCTAGAAATGTATGTAATCATTGTTCTTTTATGATCCTCTGTTGGCAAATAAATTATATCGTAATATTCTTCGTTGTTTAGTCTGTGTCATTAGACGGAGCCTACTTTTCAGCAAATGCTTTCCATTATAAATTCCTCTTTGATCAACTTCGCTCATCTCATTTACTATGGATATTCGTAACTAATGCTGGTATAATAGCAACACTAATTATGTCGGCGCCCTATTTGCCGACAATGCATCGCGTGTTAGTCTCTATTTGAAATTATAATGAACAAGCACCAACTGTTTGTAAGCACGTAACATCTACACCGTAATACCCCGACTAATTTTGACAAAGAAAATGTGGGTACACGAAAAAACTGTAAACTTTGCGATTGTGAAAATATCTTACAGCAACAGCTGCAACGAAAGCTCCATTTAGGTCAAAACTTTACACGTTTACTCATCTGAGTAATGTTAAATAAAGGGGACGATGAGCCTTCAAGATAATTTGCATTCCATTATTAGAGTCTCCCCGCCTAAAATAAACATCCATAAGGGAGCAAACCAAACAAGCCTGACCTTTCTTTGAGTAAATTTTAAAGCAAAATCAATACTATAACTTAGAAAATGTTAATAGAAATAGTTTTTTATGGAATACATTATGTAGTGATGACCGACTGACCGTTATTTGAATAAAAGCTAGGTGCAAATATCTATGAAACGTGTTAAAATAATACAAATGAAACTATTATTACCATTGACTGACAGATGATCTAGTGGTCTTCAAAAATTATGATAGTTCACCATCAGTAGAGCAATTGATGATCGAGATCATCATAAATACGAGGAAATCGTGGAAGAAAAACGCGTAATCATAAAATACGTTACAGGAACCATAATTTCCGCTGACGCATACTTTATTCCTCTTCGTATTCATTGTTTTTTTTATTATGGGGGTAATGTTTCTCAGGGTAGTACCCATAAAACAAACATAATACTTGCCTACTTTGGGACTAGATGACGCTGTGTGGGATGTCCCAGGTTCTTTGCTTGAAAGTAGACTTATGCCTAGTATTTTATTCAATAATTATCTTTACATTGACCGCCCTAGCAATTATTTTTCAAGAACGATTTCATACATCCTGGGCCCTTTTTTTAGAATAGCACTATGTAGTACTTAATATGTTCTTACGAAACGCACAAGTCATGTTTTCAGCGCGAAGTGGAATGGAGTTAACGAAAAATGGCAATTTTCCTTGTCATCCACATTTTCGCTTACGTGAAATTTAGCATTTACTTTCGACGGGCTCAAGAATTTTCACTTCCAAAAATTTTCTATGACAAAATAAAAAAAATGGTTAAAGGCAATAGGTAATTTATTTGACCTATGAGACCATACATTCAACAATTAAAATATTTACTGTTATGATTTCGTAGCCAAACGGAAAAAACGAAGCTTTTAAAGTTCCATCATATCTGTCTGATCGTTAGTCCGCCTGTTCGTCCGTGCGTACGTCGGTCCGTCTTAATGTACAAAAATCTTAGGCAAATATCACAGCTCCACCGACTTGCCGCTTCTGTGAAGGTGGCAGTTAACAGTCCCTCATACGTACTGGACTGGTACGGTGGGCTTATGATCTAAACTTCTTAAAACAATTTTGAAAAGCTGTATTCGAGCAGTGTAGGCAAAGTAGGAGCTACTGTAGCCTACTTGGAGCGCGCGCCCCGTGTCGAGTAAATAGGTAAGTCATCTTCGGTACTAACGCCGGTTTACTAATACACGAGACACACGTGCAGGGATGTCGACGTCGCATAGCGAACAAATATCTTTTTTTTCGTAACTTCACATGTATATCAAATAGATTAGACACACGTAAACTTGTGTGACATTTTAATACCTTTTTTAAATTAACTAAACCTTTATTGTTTGATCTCCCGACGCTCGCGGTAGTGATGGCCTGGAAACGTCCTCTGCCCCACTGCACCGCTTCTTCCCACTTGTGTCGCCTATTTATCTCGAAAATGTTCTACTTAACCTACTTTAAGCCTAATAAAAAAGGCATTGATTAGAATGTTCAATTAAAATTGTTTTCAGTAACTTCCATATTACATTAGTTTCGGGATAAGCAGTTCGCTAAAACTTAAAAATGCATTAATTACGACTGAATGCATAGCCATATTGACCACGGAACTCTTCAACTACACTGTACAACTGCCGGTTTTTAGGATTCCGTACCCAAATAATAAAAAAAGGACCTTTATAATTTCGTCCTGTCCGTCTGTTTGTCTGTTTGTCCGTCCGTCGATCACAGCCATTTTACTCGAAAGATATTGGCATTAAACAAATGAATTTTAAAAGGTAGTTGTAATCTATGAATGAATCACTATAAGTACGTAGTGTAGTGGTGTAACGAATTTTGAAAAAAATAATTTAAATTTGTCGCCATAGACGTAACCGAGGGATGAAAAAAAAATGCCTACCGCACATTAACGTATGGGTACTTAGGGACAGGTCTTTAAAAATGATATAGAGCTTTTAAACTGAGTTTTTTTATTTTGTTGAGATATGCGCTCCCAAGGTCCTGAAAAGTGTGTCCGCCTAAACTTTTCAACTACTACCGGGTGGAAAATTCTTGAAAGAGAACATTTATAACGAAAATTGGTTTGAATAAGAGAATTATATTGACTGGTTTTTGAGATACTTGTTATTAAATTTAAATTTGAAGTTTAACCATGGTGGTTCATCTCTACTACGGAACCCTTCACTGTGGGTGGTCGGACACGTACTTAGCCGGTTACCTAATTTTATTTATTAATGTATACGACGTCAAAACAGATTTTCGTATGACGTTCATGGCACACAACTCGATTAGAATGCGTTTTCATTTTTTCTGTTCATAATTAATTCGTATGCAATGTCAAACTATTAACATAATGGTAAAATAACAAATAATCTTCCAGGTCATTCAAAATTTATAAAACATAATTAATATACTTCATGCTGATACAAAGCCGACATAATATTTTAGAAGAATGAGCTATTGTCGATTGTAATTTAAACTTCAAGTACATATACCGATACAAACAAAACGGCGCCCATTCTTCCGTGCCAAGGTGTGCCTGGTTCAAACTACGTCGTGCCAGAAATCGACCTGGTACAGTGTATGATATATTACTAAAAATAAAAGTAGATCTATAAATATTTATAACAAATATATGTGCTTTTTTTATTTTCGTATGCAACCTTATTTGGCAGGTGAAATGGTATAGGATTGAAAACTATTTACTTACTCTTTACTTATTTACTTATATAAAAACTCAAATTTGTTTTCCATGGGGATAGGCATAGATTACAAGGTCTCCATTTAGTACAGTTCTTACACATGTGCCTCTTTCTATGCAAGTTCATCGGTTTCAGGTGCTCAAAATTTAATCCTTTTTAAACGTAATTACCATGTTCTATCATGAGGAATAATTAGCTGATATGTTGTATTTGGACACCAATGATTTAATATATAAAAGCAAATCTGTTGTAAAGTTAAAACAATAAATTGTCTACGTTCTCACAAGTATAAAGTTATTCGCGCGAATTCCGTTGCGCTGACGAACAAATCTGTTATTTCTTGCAATATCGGTTCTTGCATTTATATTTAGATTTATACTTTTGATTTTACTTAACAGTTTTTATTACAAAGTCTTATTTTCGTAACGTACCTGTAGGAAACCACGTCAAACAGCTACATCAATGTATAATTTTTTTATGAAATAAAATTGTTTGGTATTAAAACCTCAAAATGTTCTTGTTTTGTTACAATGTCATCAGATATAATTATTCATGTTGAATTGAAACTGAATAAAGTAAGTATATTTTTCTTTATGAACGCTGGTGGACCAGGAACAATTTAAAGGCCATAATTTTTCGTAACTATTGTGTTTCACGAATTTACAGTGTAGTCTAAAACAGTACCTAATTAAGAGCTAATTCTGTGACAATATCCTCAAAAACCCTTTTTTATGATACAACAACCGAACATTATTATTTAGAAACTTTAGTTTCGCTGCTACTGAAATAAAATTAATGAAAATTGTTTAATATCATAATTTCTAAGAGTATTTTGTTATAAGTATAAATTCGCTGGAAACCACGTATTATTTTACTTCTGGGAGCAAACTCATTTACAAAAGAAAACCTGCAAGTGAAGTTAACTTTGTTATTCGCGTTTATTTCTTATTTCGTCTTATGTGAATGAAACGCAACAAACTGTTAAGTATACATAATTCAAAAGTAAATTCATTAATATACATAACTTCGTTTTTAGAAACCAATATAGGTGTTAACTTTTTTGCATTCTTCCAATAACTATCAATTTTAAAGTTTAAGATTGAAAAAGTAATGCAATTTCATGGCATTATTTTTTCTCATAGGAATAGCAAAATATTTAGGTCCCATAATTATTATAACTTAGTGTCGAATTAAAAACATTTTTATTTTTCACACAGTTGCATAAAGGAACTCCGGTAATACACCTTACATTCCTTCCACCGTCTTCGATCGATTGTTACGGGTTTTCTTCTATAAAAGTGATGTTGCTATTCTCAAAATAAGAAACAAATAATTAGGTAGTAGATACAGACTAAAGGAAACAAAAAAAATTACATAACATTTTATCTTCAGATAATTCTGTAATGTAACACCTTACGACATTTTGTGAAACAAAGTTTTTGGTTAATAAATTACTCCCTATGTTATCACATAAGTTAAATTAATGGCCGCGATTTAAAAAAAATATCGGCGTTACAACCTCTTTGTCCTTTGTCTAAAATGCTATCAATTTAGTCTACATACGTATGTTGTCAAGAGTGCCCTTTAGCGGTCTATCTATCACACATATCAGCTCTATTTATTCTTCTCATTTATCTTTCTAATCTGCAATCATATTGTTCTCTCGCATAATTTTTATTTAATTAAAGACAAAACTGCTGCTCGAACGGGGAACAACGCCAACAAAGCAGAACGGTAGCGTAGTTGTAAACATCAATATCAGATGAGTAATGAACTTGACACTGGTACTCTGGGATCGTCTCGCATTCCTATTGCAAGCCCCGTCACAGGCCCCGTTTATAAATACGACTCCCGGAGCGATGTGGGTCGCCGACCTACATCCCCTCCATCCATTAGGTTTTCATATATACAATATGCTTATGTACATATAAGACATATTTAGTTTCGCATACAGTACGTTATAATCAGTACTAAGTCGAGTAAAGGTCCAAATCGCATCACGTACTGGATTGTTGAGTAGCTTTTGTCTACGGTCGCTGAGCTTTGAAGCAGAGAATAATTTTACGCATCTGCCAATTGTCAGTTTTGGGATAGTTCTACTTGAAATCTATATAAATATATATAAAATATATCTATAGATGGATAAATTTAATTTTCGTACATTTAGAAGCGTAGAGATTTGACCACTTGCTAATCCAGAACCGGAATTTGTTGTAAGATTCGTTTCAGCCCCAATCTCGGTGTGGTTGTTTACGGACGAGTAATTTTTATATGTAATTTAATGGAGACTGATATTAGCGATTCAGTAATTTATAAATATTTTTTTAAGTAATTGATCAAGTTTTAGCAAACACGGACAGAGAGCCCAATCCAGGCGACGCGGCTTGCATTCTTATAATAATAAATTCTCAAATGTCATAAGAATTTCTGCGTTTTTAAGTGCAATGTTTCTGGTATAATGTTTACTCTTCTTCAACTAAAACTCACAAATATTCGACGTATCTCAAATAGGAGCTTCATTCAATTATGAAATACCATATGCTATTTTTCATAATAATTATATAGTATAATAATCTAGCCAATCGAAGAAATATCAAAATCTTGAATTGTTGTAGTAATATCCGAATACAAAACAATATAATATAATTAATTATTATTAACTTGAAGACAATATGCACAGTGATTTTTTATCAACCTCCACATTTTTTCCAGGCGTTAGGTATTAAACACTCAGATTTTCGCACTGAAATATTTTTCTCGAAAAAATTATTGGTACAGCAGCAGCGTGGTTTTCAAGTCAAACATAAATACTAGGCACGATAAATGGGGATCGCAGGTGTAGCAGGGAGGGGTATCCTGCCGGCGGCGGCCGATCGATCGATCGGTACAATATCAATCGCCTATGCGTTCCCACGCGTTAAGAGGATAGCTAACTTTGTAGCGCCATATCTTAAGTTTTTAATACTGAATGACATCTTAATAAACACTAATTTTATTAAGAAATTATCCGGTTTCTGAAAGTAAATATAAATTACCAAAATAGAAGAACATTCCAAAATTTATCCGTACACAACTTACTAACAAATCCGTACAAGACATTAAAACCTTAATTATCCGTAGAAGTAATGAAACGCGAAATATTGCCTGTATTATTCACGTATACATATATATGCGCGACGAATCAACGCGCAGAATGAATCTGAAGCTTTTTCCGCAAAGTCGTAGATCCCGCCAAATCACCTCGATATCAGCAAAATCGACCATCAAACCGTAAAGTCTTCCTCTTGATTAAATAAAAAAATGTTTTTGTTCCGCAAATGGACAGTCTTTATTGAAAGTAAATGTATATAAATTATAAATGAAAATTATATAATTCAGTGAATTTTCTTAGAAAAATAATATATTATCCGTGGGGTTGAGATTTATTGTGAGCGTCTCGGTTAGGTCAGCATTTCTGGATTTCCCACATAAATCAATCTAGACAGATTGAGTTTGAAATTAATGTACGATATTAACCACTTACTGATTTATTACAAATAATTAGAATTAGTTAGGTGCACTATGTATGTTAAGTATTAAATATCAAAATTATTCTATTATATAATAGTAAAATAATTAATATGTAATATGAAAATCGAGGGAACAGTGATAAATGCGATTGTGAGGTAGTCGATAGACCGTTGACAAGGGCTGCGTGAAGTCGGGCGTTCTGTACGGACCATATAGTAAATAAATTTGACAACAGCGTTTGGTTTAATAGAGTCAGAAATGTCACTTCACAGTATCGGAAATGTAAAAAAATCGCGTAGGTGAAGACCGGCGTGCGGGAACCTCGCGAACTGAAACTCGGACTGAAACTTGAAATCTTGCACCAGCTAGCTAGAGTATGAATAGTTAGACTGTAAAAACAGAAGAGAGCTCCTAGTCATTTCGTACTTTTATTGTAGGTACGGACTGTCTTTTGTCAAGAGTCAAAATCCGTGCGGATAGCCTACCCGTGTTTAGCCTACACATAGTAAACTATGTGTCATCTCAAAGAAAAGGTAAATTCTTTCGTAGAAATGCAAAAACGTGTTTTGTTAGAGTTTGCATCTTGTTTAACATAATATCGCCAAATTACCCAAACATTTGGTTTATTAGTAGCGATATTTGTTTGGAGACATGCGTCTCATTACTCACATAACGAAAATTTATTAAAATATTGCACTTACGTAATAAGTTTCGTCTCAGATTTGTCTTATTTTAGAAAGCGGTTAAATCGTTTATTCCTTCCCATACATCTTTGGTATGATTTGATGTCGCATTTAATAGTTTAGAATAAGAGATCTGTCTTAAATAAGTCTTTTGCCGCATACCATACTCGAAGGGGACAGCGTATCCGTCTACATACCAACTCTAACCTAATGCTCTGTGGGTTCCGCCACGGTTCCACTTTTAGATAGACTTGATTCGGCAAGCAAGGAACCAAACTGGTAGTACTGGTATAGGCAATAAAGTATCGATTAACATATATTGTTAAAGACTAAAAATTTAAAATATTTAAAAAAAAAGATTACACATTTATAAAATGATGACGGATTTTTCATATAAAAGAACTGCTTTTAGTAAGTACTCTGTACAGTGGTTGGACACAATAAAGTAGATCTTTGCGGTCATTGACCTTGTTTGACTTCAATTATTATGCTAACTACCGCCGCATCAGCGTCTACTTGTTGTTGTTTTGAGACAATGTTAACCTTAATAGGCGTCATTAAAAGAAAAATCACGTCGATTATCTGCAAGGTCTTTGATTGAAGGTGGTCTTTTTTAAAATGTTTGCGAAATTGCTCTTCCGTTTTCTATCAAGAACTGATCAAGTCACCAACCGAAAGAAACACGATCTGATGACTCAAAGTGAAATAGGAATCACGAAGTAAATTGCTATAATTTCGTTATGCAGTATAATATTTCATTACAAAGCATAATTTTATTCTCAAGCAAATTCTAAATGGGCCATTAACTTAAGAACAATTTGATTATTAGAAATACGTTTTTTTAATTTTTTTATTTATTTAATAACAAAAACCACAGCTCTTAAAAAACTATTTCAACTTATTCATGATCTAGCAATTTTGTACACATTTGTGGTCTGAGCCCTTTCCAACGGTACCTTAAACATTTTTCCGCCCCACCATGTCTAAGATAATTCGTGGATAAAATACTCTTCGAGTTTTAATTTATAAAATTTCAAATTAATTGAAACATATTTTAACATTTAATATTTAACTTCTTCTTATCGCCCAAGCACAGCTGAAAGACCTTTTTGCCCACATTGCTCTTGTCCTTTTGCGGATGTGCTTCGCTGCTCCCAAAGTTCCTTACTTTTTAAGGACGTCTCCTAGCTGGCTTTTCCCTGAGGAGGTTGATTCTTTCGATGACGTCTTGAAGCATCTCCTGGAGGAGATTTTGAATGTCCGTCTCGAGGCGAACCAGTGGATTCAAGCCACCTCACCAATCCGACATGGAAAGCTGGGGGTTCGGTGCGTGCGGGGTGTTGGCCTGCCGGCCTTCTTGGCGTCGGTGCATGCGATTGCCGACCTTGTCACTGCTATCTTGTCTTGCAAAGGTGGCAGGGCGGACATACCCTACGCAACCGATCTTTAGCCTCTTGGGTGGCTCTCAACTCGGGCGCGCCGTTGCCGGCGACTAAGGATTTTTAACAGTCTCATGAACCAGGCGGCAGAGGTGGACTTAGCGAGGCTGCGAGCGGTGTCACGATCAGAGTCTGAAACCTGGCTAAACGCTCTGCCTTCCCCGCACGTGGGTATCTTACTGGACGGCGAGTCTTTGCGCGTGGCATTGGGGTCCGCCTGGACTGCGATGTTTGTGATCGACATCTATGCATCTGCGGTTCCATGGTGGAGGCCGACGAGCACCATGCGTTGAGTTGTCGTCGCTGCTCGGGGAGATTTCCACGACACCACGTTCTTAACGACATAGTCCGCAGGGCCTAGATTTTGGCCAATGTTACATGCGTGTTGGAGCCTCCTGGTCTTAGGCGTTCCGATGGCAAAAGACCCGATGGTATAACTTTGGTGCCATGGGAGAAGGCTACAGGTGTCTACATTGGGACGCCACGTGTGTCAGCACATTTGCCGCCTCTCACCTTGGTCGCACTGTGGGATCGGCCGGAGCCGCTGCGGAGTCTGCAGCTGCCAGAAAACGAGTCAAATACTCTACTCTGGAGAGTAAATACTTGTTCGTACCTCTTGCGGTGGAAGATGCTGGCTGTTGGGGAGTGAAGCCAAACGTTTCGTCGCGAGCATCGGCCGTCGTCTGAGAGAAAGGGGATTCGACCCCCGTTCCGGTTCATTCCTGGTGCAAAGAATTGCCATTGCAATTCAGCGCGGCAATGCGATGAGCATCATAGGCACCTTTGCGTCGGGGGTGGCGTGGGGTGGATTATTGGATTAGTTTTATTTGATCACTTATATTTTGTACAGAAACAAAAAAAAATAAGCACTTTCATTCGTTAGGTAGGTACTTATTTTTTAGTGAAATTTTTTATAGGTAATTAGTTATAAATTATATTGTTCTTTATGTGGTATATATAATATATCATAATATATACAATATTATATATTATAATGAAATCTACGTTATTTTAACACGTTTTGTAATCAGTTTACTGTACTAAGTAATAAAATCGATTTCATCGGATGCTTTTACATTTCCTTGCTTAAAAAAATAATCTTCGAGTTGAGCAAATACAATAAATAAGCTATATGAGGGATTGATAAAATGGGTCTTGGACTTTCAATAATATCGTTTAGGGATCATAAATATAAGAAATATTTTATCTCGATCGAATTGGCGTCAGATTTCGTCGTGTTCGTGAATATTTCATCGGCCTATTTTCATAATTTTACATTGTCTGCATAATTTTGTCACTTAAAAAAAGCGTTTCATGAAATAAAGCTTTATAAATATGAATTAATTTAAATATATTTTACAGTAAAATTTTTGTTATTTGGCGATAATTAACAATAGAATTAATATTCGCTTAAAAGTTTTCTTGTTATCATAGCAAGCTATAGTTGAATATATATAAAAAAATACAATACAGAAAATTGCGTGTTTACGCATGATTTGTAAGAGTTTAAGCGAATGTCATGTCATGTCAAGAGTCCATTTTGACACTGGCATGGAACTATAAATAATATTCATCTAGCCCATCTACCTATTTGTCCGTAGTACGCGACGACATTAGGTCGGGTAGGCCAATCCCGAGCCCGCGGGTAGCTTTACTTTACGACTGCCATAAACGTGAGTGCACTGTGAACCTATCCGATTTATACACTGCCAGACCTTTCCCGATGTGTCCTAGTAATAACTTACTTAGTACTAACACACTTTCAATAAAAACACTTTCGATTATTGTTTGCCACGTTGTCAACCAACCAACTCCAAGCGAATTAATTTATTAACGACAATAAGAAGCCCATTAAAATGATTTTAAGATAATTTTTGGCATCGACACCTGGTATGTATTATTGACAAAAGTATCGCCAATGTCAAACGCACGATCACATTCCTACGAGTATATGGGCAACAAACTGTCAGACGCTCATCAAGCAAATAGGACGCAATGCACCCCTTTTGAAGCCGCCAGTTTTCATTAGCGCAATGTTTGTCTGATGGCGAGTTAATTGCAAGAGTGCTACTTAAAGTTGCTACCTACTTCAAGGTATCCTTAACCACTCTTATAAAGACGAATATTGTCAAATGATGGTTAGTGGAAACTTTAAGTAAACAGCGACTTTGTGAAGCGTTCGTGCAACTCGTCATACATCTATGATTTTAAGACAAGAAATATGAAGAATTACACGGCTATCTATATACTTGCGCTATCCATTTCAAAATGAAAGATTTCTCTCTCATGTTAATAAGTGCGATTTGTTTTTAAGTTTTAGGATGAACTAGTTTAGATTTAAAAAATTCGGTATGCGCTGACGCGGTAAAAAAACCGTTCAAGTGTGAGTAGGACTCGCGTGGAGAGGGTTCCGTTCTATGAACCATCACGTCACCTAGTTTGTTTTTTTTTAATCCGAATCAAAACGTTAGAATTTAAAGACTTGCGTTTAGAATTTCCTATAAACTGAGTAAGGTCATGTATGTATTCCATATTTCTTTTTGTTTAGCGATAGATTATCGTATATTTTATTTAATATGAATTAAACTATGCATTTTAAAATTATAAAAACAATATATTTGTGTTTCTCATAACGAGCACTTTCATTTAATGTATTACATGATGCACTTGACATTTTTTTTTTAAATTTTGCTCTCCATAGTGATTCGTTTAGCGCTTAATTTATCCTGTACAATATAAGTGATGCCCTACGATCCATATTTATTTTTTTAATTTGAGGTTTAGCAGTTTCGGATATACCTAAGGGGGGAATGGGCAAAGTTTCTTTATTATCTTTAAAAAATACAGTTATTTTTATCTTGCACGAGTACTTTTATTTTATATGTGACATGAAATACTTAAGGAAAGTTTTTTTTTTTTCTAATTCGACCCCAAAAGTAACCCTCAAAATGAGAATCTGTTTATTGTTTTGGTTTTCTTGTAAAATATAAATGAAGACCTATATTTCTAAATTTTTTTATTCAGAATTTTTACTCAGCAGTTTCGGAGATAAGGAGACATGATCAATTTTCGTATATTTTCTTTAATGTTTTTGAAACCATGAATCCTAAAGTTCTAAATGTTTTTTTTTTTTTTTGTATTACTAATTATAGGTATTCATTTTTATATTTATTGCACGATGCACTTAAAATAAGTTGTTTTTTTTTAATTTTTTACTTTGCTCCCCAAAACTTACCCTCAAAATGAAAAAAAATCGTTTATTTACGTTATACGTTCGTAGTTGGGTCGCCAAACTCGAAATTCGAAAAAAATAGGCTGTGACAAACGGACATACAAACAGACACCAATGAGATGATATTAGGTTTTCTTTTTTCATTTTTGATTCACGGAATCACAAAAGTAATCTGAACACTGTAACTCCCAGGTATTATCTCTAAATAGTAGTCAGTAGCTATAACTCAACTGTAATAGGTAAACATATCAGAATGTTATGTTTACACATAAATTTTTTGGTTACGACTTTTTTATTAACACATTTTAATAAATATTGCATTTTTATAATTGAATAAAGAAAATTGTTATTGTGTTATCGTCGTATTTATTTTCATCAGTACCTACTAAAATAAAACTAGAATATATTTGTTTTTATAGATAAAAACAAATATTTAAATTATCATTATTATTAACCAATTTTTTTTATTATTATTAGCACAAAATATTATGCGATAATAAAATTTTTGTAATCGAATTATTGTACTTGATTCATCACTGAAAATGCGCTATAGGATAGATTTATTGCGCATATTAATGCGCTATATATTTTTTTTTAGAACTTTAGAATTCACGGTTTTAAAAACATAAATGAAAATATACGAAAATTGTGGAAGTCACTTTTAAAGTCATTTCTACAAAATTGTTTCAAATCGCGCTGGCTAAATTAAAACATTATGTTCGCTACATACCGACGACGAGTAGGTACCTACGCGCTGTGACATGACGGTCGAAAATCTTCATACAAATAAATATTGGTCTTTGAAGTCGCATAAAAACAAAAAAAAACCCTCTTCATAAAAATGACGCTAGTACAAAGTAATAAAACACTATTATTTTGTAGGTGGATACATGCGACTTATACTTTAGGAAGTTAATACGAAGTCATTCACTTTTCGTTCTATATTAATGATAATTGTTGTTCTTGTATACGTAAAATGTTGTAAATGTATCTGAATATACGCTTTAATGAAAGAACACAAAGCTCTGAAGTACAGTAATCTACTTCGTAATTATAAAATGTTCGATTCACAGAATCGATAAACTTTCAATCACGTGCAAAGCAACCGTGTTTTCAGCGAAAACAAAAACTTTATTCCTTTGTGCCGTTACAGGAGTCCTAAACAACTTTGTGTGTTTTATTTGTAAAACTGTGTTTCATGTTGGACGTCCCGCTTTACGGACCGTCGAATTTCCGCTGTGGTATGTTGAAAGAAGTTTACGGTTTAAATATCTTTTTTTTAAACGAATACATCTACCAGCTTCCTGTGGCTCTATCCTCGATTTCACTTGAACTCACTTCATTTACATTGTCCGTTTTGGTTTCTTTTAAAAATTTGGAAGGGACTCCTCCCTGAAAAGTTGTAGCATATACGGGCGGCCATTTATTCGTTTTATATAGACAAACCAATTAATATATCCATTGTGTAGTGTCTATACATAATATTAAATGCACTTTTTTTAAAAGCACTTCCTTGGTTAAAAAATTGTTTTGTTTAGCAGGAATCACGAGCTAGAGTCACGTGGACTAACTAACCGAGCACGCGCGAGGGAACATATGCCTTAGAAATTGTTTCTTTGCGTTTGAAAACTTTGTTGGCATTGGATACACTAACTTAGTTGCCGCTATGATTGATTGAAGCGTAATCGAGTAACAAACATTGGAGTAAGAATGATCACGTTATTATCCAAATCGAAGGCACCAGGATGATAAATAATGGTCCACCTCACTTTTGTCAACTAGAGGTTTCTCTTGGGATTATTAATTACAGTGTAACATTTATTTTACTGTGTTTCAACTTTCACTGAATGCACTAAAGCTCCCGCTCCGATAGATCGCGTTCATAAAAGTACGAATTGA
The DNA here is from genome assembly GCA_949709985.1 of Luffia ferchaultella. Lineage (NCBI taxonomy): Eukaryota > Metazoa > Arthropoda > Insecta > Lepidoptera > Psychidae > Luffia > Luffia ferchaultella. Next base: position 8,683,383 of record OX453245.1, on the reverse strand, counting down.
CTGGAAGCCCTCTACTGCGCTTACCGTCTACTAGCTAGCTGGTGCAAAATGGCGAGTTTCAGTCCGCGAAATCCCCGCGCGCTGGTCTTCACCCCTGTGAAATTTCGTTTTACATTTTCGGTACTGTGAAGTGACATTTGTGACTATTCAGCGTATAACCAACTAGCGACCGCCCGCAGCTTCGCTTGCGTGGTCTACACATTTCAGTTTTAGGTAGTATTAACATTCGAAACGGTTTATACGTACATTTTGCTGAAACTAATATTAGGTATACCCATTCAAACTTTCAGTCTTCATTCTCCTCACTTATTTAAGAAAACCGATACTCCCATACTTTTCACCTCCCGTTTCCCATCCTTAAAATGTGGAAATCCAAAAACCCTGAAACACGTCAATAGTTAGTTATGTTAAAATTTTTATGTGTTTCTAACTTTAAAGAACAAAGACTCTCATACAAAGCCCTTCCATCCCTCTCTCCTTAAATTTGAAATTTCCAAATATTGCTTTCTTAAAAAATTAATACGTTATAAAATAAACCTCTGTTTCAGTTTCAGCTTCCTAGACTCAGTAGTTTCGGCTTATCTACGTTGATAGATCATTAAAGACAAACGACAGACAGACACAAAAAGTAGCTGATTTCACTCTTGACAACCTTCTTTCACGTCTGCAAAGTTTCATTAAAATCTGTTTAGCCATTTTGGAAATTAGCTCGAATAGACACATAGACGTACAGATAGACAGACGGACAAAAAGTAGCGTATGTCACTTTTGACTACATCCTTTTCATACTTGTGAAATTTCATTAAAATCGGTTTAACCGTTTTGGAGATTAGTTCGAATAGACAGATGGACGTACATACAGACATGCAAAAAGTAGTGTATATCACTTTTGACCACATCTTTTCCATATCTGTGAAGTTTTATCAAAATCAGTTTAGCCGTTTTGGAGATTTGCTCGAATAGACAGACAGACATGTAGTATTATTTTATACATATAGCCTATAGCCTTCCTCAATGAATAGACTATCCAACACAAAAAGAATTTTTTAATTCGAACCTGTAGTTCCTGATATTAGCGCGTTCAAACAAACAAACAAACAAACAAACAAACAAACTCTTCAGCTTTATAATATTAGTATAGATGTAATATGAATGTCGTGATAGTCCAAAGCGCAACGAACCTGTCTCAAATTTATAAGGCCCCATAGGGCCATGTTTCGAATCCGGGTGTGTACCAATGAGCTTTTCTGACTTAAGTACATAACTATCACTGACTCCGTGCTTCGGAGAGCACGTTAAGCAGTCGGTCCTGGACGCTGTCAATAGATGGCAGTCGTTACAGTCCCCAACCCGCAGTGGAGCAGCGTGGTGGATTTAAGCTCCAAGCCCCCTCATCACCCCAGGGTGAGGAGGGCTTAGGCCTCCCCCAGTGCAGGGGTAAAAATAGGCTGATGAAGTGAAGTAAAGCGTATAACTAAATGCTACTGTAAAATTTATTTACTCTATGATCGCGTTACATAGTTGCATTTTTTGTTATCGAATATGTATAAAATATTGTAAAAATTAACCATTTGGGTGGGCAAATTCGAAAATTAAGTTTCTTAAATTTTTCTCCCATGCGTCAAATAAAAAAAAAAAAAAAAAAAACAACGCATCAAACGAAAACGCTTAAAAAATATCAGAAATACAATTATTTTTCGAAGTTATTATTATTATTATAATCATAATAAGTTTATTGCTATATTCTTAAAATTCATAGTTTAAAAGACATCAAAGAAAATATACAAAAATTGAGCATTCCACATAATTAGTTCAAAGTTATCTCTGGAAATACTGAGTCTAAAACTTTATAAAAAGATAAATTAAATAAATTGTTTTTGAGATATTTGTTTTCAACATATTATTTTAATTTTAACCGTGAAAGTTCATTCAGGCTACGGAACCCTTCACTGTACGTAGTCCGACGCACACCTAACCGGTTATTTTATTTTCAATATATTTGCTATTAACGCGGTCTTTATGACATCAAAACTTTATACCGTAATGTAGTGTTTTACAGTACTCGGCCTTTTTACTTTACACCGTGACGTTACGTTACGTTTGTGACACATGCGTAAACCGCGAAAAGCAACGCGCTCGCGCCCTTGCTCCCGCCATTATTATATTCAAATTTTCTACCTAATTTTAATCGCAAATGTATTGAAAAACGTCGTATGGTGCCCGTACTCAGTAAGGTGGCTATTATGGTCATCGGTTTATTACAGGCACGTGGCGAAACATCGACTATAGTATGCAGCTTACCGTACTTGCCCCATAATGTACAATTACTCGTCAGACATTTTAACTACAGTGTCGCTCGGATGATGTAACTGCTATTAAACTTCTTCATTTGGTCTAGTTTTTACCCCCTTTACAATGAAACTAGCTTTCCACCTGCAGCTTTCGCCGGCACGTGGTATACACATTGGCGATATTAATTAGACTTTAACCCAGATATTTATCGCCCGATTGCCGTCGGTTTCACGCAATGACTACCTACATGGTTTGTATTATTTTGGATGATCACAAAACATTTTAGTGCATACTTATTAATTTGTTTTTCGCAGTGATTAAAGTTTTCCATTTATTTTTCCTTAGTCTCCTTTTTTTTACTTTCCTTTCTTATTTTTTGCATTCATCCCCGCCTCCCTTGCCGTTGCAAAACTAAAGTAGGAAGCCCACAATAATCTACTAACATTATTAGTTAATATTATATACTATTACAAAATGTAGCATTTATACATCGGCCGTCAAGAATTTGCATTCCTGACAAGTCGTAATCAGCATAGTAATCGAATGGTTGATGTGAATTTGTACCGTCGGGTGATTCCCGTTTTCAAATATTATTATCGTTTACATGCACGAATGACACAGAATTAAATTATATATTATATTATTATGTCAACTCACTACAAACATGATGTTATAGCCATAAATCTCATGTGTCAGGAACGCTAACTCTCGACGGCCAATGTATAGCAATTTGTACGTACGTGCATAAGGCCCGAGTACTCTCCAACTCATCTAGTACTATCAACTCATTTTTCTATTCCGCCAATTCAAAAATAATGCGTGGACAGCTGCTGCTGCTGGAAAAGGGTCCAAAGTTCATCTTATTATCTTCAGCAGTGGTTACGATTTGGTTCCTTTATATATGCTACCTATAGATACACACAGACCATAAACGGCAAATAAGTCTTTAATTACGACCATGACTAATCAATTAGCCAAGTGGTTAGAGACATCAACTGCAAACCAAAAGGTCGCGGGTTCGATTCCCGCTCGGTACAAATATTTGTGTGCATGAACATGTCTATTTGTTCCATATCTAGAAATATGTATGTATGTTAGTTGTCTAGTACTCACAATACAAGCATGATTCTTGCTTACTTAAGGGTAAGCTGCCGCTTTGTGGGATGTCCCAACTATTATTATTAATATTGACATTATTATTATCTCAAAAATACGTTTTTGTAAATGAAACGTTTTGCCATCCAACGGCATCGGCAATCAAGTTTAAATGAGTTTTGTTAGAAATAGGAAATTAATGGCCTTACCACTCATTATAGTACGTCACAGTGTATAACCTTTTTTGATTTTTCTGCTTTTCTTAACAATTACTCTTATCTCAGTTTTTTTTTTAACAAATCTTGAACAAAGTAGTACCAAATATATGCAAAGTTGGCAGTCTGATTCAACCTCGCAGCGTCATTTCGGTCAAAGTCTTAATGACGGAAGCAGCGAGCCCCGACCCATTTAACTGCTGCCTCGAGTCTTGCCTGATTGTCAATGCCGAATTTTATCGCAGTGGAACTGCGATACCAGAATTCTTGGACAGGGCGGGGTCAAATAATTTCTTTTCCTAGTAGAAAGTAAAGAGATTTAAGGAGAAGTTTTTTTGTAATGTATATGATAGTTATTTTAATTAATAAAATATTGCGTACTAGTGATTCATCCTTGACTCATTCAAATTTGATTAAGGGTTTATTTATTGTCCAGTCTTTATTTTTATTGCTTTGATTTCAAAACATCTTTTTCTATCCCACTCCTGTATGTATAAATTTATATGAGCCAGTCTAAACATTTCAACCACATCCCTTTAGTAGTAAACTTGTGAGTTGACTGAGCAGTATTACTTTGCCTCGAGAATCTGGCAGTTTTCGCGAAGTTCTGAAAACTTGTAAAATATGTAAATCAGACCTACATAGTAATCGACTTTCATACAAGAGGCCAAACCTTGAAAAGCCTCAAGAAAATTTTACAATAAATATAGAAAACTTTACATCAGCGGAAATTCTACGGTTATTATAATAAAAACTTATAAGTAATTTATTATGTATATTTGCATTATTTCATTCGAATTCATATTTTTATTCTGTACTAGAATGTTAGAAAATAATGAAAATAGTCGGCGCGTGCATTCAAAATCGCGCTTTATTGACTTTCCATATGTTAACATGGCTGATTTATAGGAGTAGATGTCTGGTTTGTTGCATTGAATTTTACTGGCGCGATGCCTCTTGAACTAACATTTACTAACAAAAGACATGTACCTAACAGTGCTGTTGAAATGTTTACAAAATACTATTTTTGTATTCGTAAAGATAAATGAAGCTTATATATAAATAAATGGTAAATCTGGTATTTGACAATGATATCGTACAAACTAAAAATCAAAATAAAGCTGTTGGGGTTCTAATAATTATTTATACTTAGAAAAAATTAATTGTTTAGTAGTAATACCAGGAACAACGTTTCCGTAGATTTTTTTGTTTATGGTTTCGCAGGTAACTAAAGAACAATGGAACCCATACAATTTTATCATTTCCGTCTCTCTGAACATCCGTCCGTATCCGTATCTCTACCATATTTGCACCTTTCTATTGAAGTTGTTAACAATATTTCGTCATAGATAGTAGATAGACACCTGTGTTTTTTCAAGCGTGTGATAAAAAAATCAAAACATAAGGAATTAGCACTTACCAAACATTTTCAACGAAAATTATTTGGAATCCCAGTGTATTTAACCATAATACAAAACCGTTTAGACGTGAATAAGTTTTACGTGAATAATTCATAGCTAAAAATTCACAGTTTTCACGCTTCCCGAAACTATTTGTGTCGTAATCCATTGGAATTGGTTATCATGAATATTAAAATTACATATAGGTACCTATATATACATAGCCCTCACGAAACGAGTAATTTTTACTTGAATATTCATTCTCATTTTATTCATTTTTACTTATACATTGAATCGTACATGAAAAAAATTACATCCGAACTTTAATTGTTACAATTTTTTCATTTCGTTTTACTTATCGAAATTTAAATAGCTGTTATTGACATACTAGTGTTTCACTTTTACCGTATGCATACCTACATAGGTATGGCCCACATTTGGTTACGCAGAAATTAATTTAGCGTAATGATTAACGAAATAGATCTAGCGGCGGTATGTTTTGACATTGAACAAAGCCAATGTCTATTTAGTGGGCCGGCTTCATGAACAGCAATCAATAACACAAGCAACTATTTGGCAGGGCGCTGAATGTACCACGAACAATACATCACCTGTTTCGTTATTGTTGCCCGTGTAGAATTGATAGGAACCGTTATAGTCCTTTTGTGTTTCCATCCTATTGTTTGGAGCAATAATGGTATTCGTTAAATATCCCAGGGCTTTATAAAAATCCTTTTTCTGTATACAATTGTTTACGGAATTACCAAACAGGCGCAGTGGTTCCGCCTAATGCTCCAAAACGATGGAAATTTTCGGTAATAACGTCAAACCTAAATCATATATTATTAACGGTTATTTAACTTCTTAGAATTTTGTACGTAAAAGCTTCGCTTGAGATAAAATAAAGGAGTACTCTTGGAGAAATGTGTCACCTCGTAAATAAAAAAGCATTCGTAAGTACTTTTCGAAGGTGAGTCAGCGACAATGAAATGAATTGGACACTCATAAAATTTCCGAAGAAATCCCAAATGTAGATTGAAAAATATGCAAATTTTTTCGTTGCTTATTCTACCCTAAACATAATAGAAGTAGGAAAGATCACAGGTCTTGTTCTTGGCTACGTAGGCCAAGCGAAACGTGTGTTGTACGATAAAGCTACGAACAGCATAACTTAAATGAATGTACCCTAAAAATTTAACAAACTTTAAGTAAATCGTGTTTGCCATTGTGTACCTACCGCAGAAATAACTGTGCGACATTTGCTTGGCGATTGTGTCAATACTGAACATCGAAAAGTTTTGTACAACACAATAATATGAGTGTATATATGTATGATAATGCACTTCTTATCAATGTCTCGCTAAAATCGGGTAGGTACATCATTATAAAATAAAGTCCCCGGACGCAACTGTCTGTCTGTCTGTCTGTCTGAACGCGATAAACTAAAAAACTATCAAATGGATTCGCATATGAGTGATTCAAGAGGAAGGTTCATGTGAATAATTCATCAATGTTTTGTGCAAGTTATTTGAAATATGACGATTATTGTTGAACGTCGGGAAAAATCATGCCGACTGGGAGCTTTCATCGAAAACGCTGCCTAATCCTTTTGAGATATAACAAAAACTTGTATAGAGGGATTGTTATTTTTTTATAGGACTAAAGAAAAGTCAACGATGGCATATGTCTATCTTTTATGGATAGCTTACAATACCTACTTTTATTTTAAAAAAATAATGTCATATGATGTAATTAGAAAACAATTTATACGGATACAATATTAATCTTTATCAAATGAAATACGTTATTTACCTTCAGCATATCATACACATTATGATTGCCCTGTACACCATACAATTTACATTATTATCTTAAAAATTATCACGAAATAAAAACTATCGCGCGACACGCGTCCGGGCACCGCGTGCCGCGCCGGGCGCTCCCATACCGGCACAACATAACACGCGAGATATAAAGTTAGGCAGAAGTTATCAATGTTATATAGAAAGAAATGTTTCAGTTTGTTTTTATGTATAGTTGAGTAGTAGGTATATATGGACCACCAATCTCGCTTTTAGCAATAATACTCAAAATAAATAAGATTAAATAGTTTTATTATTCGTATTCTTTGAAAAAACTAACAAGAATCAAAATAAATCAACAAGGCAGATATTATTACAAAACATTTCATGACAAAAAATTCTAATTTAAGAAACTACGAAATTAGCTTTTGCAAAAATGTGGTCGTAATATTATTCCAGAAGGTCACGACAAATTTGGTCACGATTTCCGAAGTGGCCTACTCTGGGTTGACATAATAAATGGCAACTCTCTGATACCAAATATGTCGGTCTGCCTGCGCAGAGTGGTCGCATTAATTTTATATGGCGCTTGAAAAACTGGTTATCGTGAGCAAAAAAAACGATAACCAAAGTGGCTGAATTTCATAGTGAATTAAGTACTAGTTGCATATTAATGAAAAACATGAAATCTGACCAAATATTCGGTTGCGTTATTCAGTAATCCTCGTTCAAAGATGCTATTTATAACCTAGAAAAAGAAAAAAAAACGATAAGGTAAGTGGCTGGATTTGATTGCGATTTAAGTACTAGTTGCATGTTGATGAACATATAAAAACTGATCAAATATTCGGTTGCGTTATTCAGTAATCCTCGTTCAAAGATGCTATTTATAACCTAGAAAAAGAAAAAAAAAACGATAAGGTAAGTGGCTGGATTTGATTGCGATTTAAGTACTAGTTGCATGTTGATGAACATATAAAAACTGACCAAATATTCGGTTGCGTTATTCAGTAATCCTTGTTCAAAGATACCAATTCTCAAATTCATTAAGAATCATATACAAATTGTTTGCAAAATCGAAATAAATACGCGTTAATAATAATCAACTGCGCACAAATCTAAAAATCGATAACAAGGTTACACATCCGTCTGCGGCGGCCGCTTGGGTGAACTGTCGTGAAGTTTGAACTACTGATGCTTATGTACAAAATGATTTTACGTTAATACAATTTGTAGTTTTAAAAATAATGTGGTGGTCCATTTTAGCCGAGTAGTCTATATTACCTGCCCTTACTCTGTATTCTTTATTTTTCAAATATTTAAGATAGATAGGATAGATAGATAATTTATTTTGCTACATTATTTACGGAATTAGAAATAAAATACATTAAAAATACTCCAAATAGGATGAACTAATCTTACATTAATTTAAATCTAATTAAATATAATCCACACGTTCTACGCAACAAACGCCGGGGCGGGTCGCTAGTCTTATCTAATTAAGTTCTTCTGAAAATCATAATTTGTGGTTATTTGGAAGAAATAGCTTTTAGTAATAAGACCACCCATTATGCGAGACTTATTAATTGAAATATTTTGTTTTTGTATAAATTTCTTTCTGATTTACAATAGAGAATATAATGATTATTTCTATTTATAATATTTCTATATTATTATATTTTTCTGACGATCACTACATTAGAACGACATCCAGATGTCGCCATCAAAATATCACACCTCATTGGCGGGCATACGCGTGGCGAATGAGCCAATGAGGTGTGGTATCTTGATCACAATATTTGGATATCGTCCAAATGGAATGATCATCAGTGTGGCCAGCCTTATGGCTATTTTTGAGTAAAACTGTGATATCTTTTGTCCATCCGTCCGTTCACGTTCTAACTCGTTATTTTCCTACACGGGTTTTTATTCGCCACACAGATTATCTTTGACCTTTAGTTTTGCATGTTTCATTTCAGATCTGGTGGAATAAGTCTAAGTGTACTATCCCCCAGTACCATCAACCAAAGGTGCTTACTACTAACCAAATAAATAATAATTATTGTCAAATTTGTGAATATTCGCTCTCTCATTCATTTGATGAAATTGAGACCGATCGCTTTAACGGCAACGTTCAATTAGAGCGCTAAACAGGCAATTAGGCAGTGTAATGCATTAGTCTGGGCATTGTTTTGCAAATCACGCTCTTCACGGGATCGCAGGCCCGACCTCGCGCCTCTAACCTCGTTCCGATCTATCGCATTTGGCTTCATTAAAATCGGTGTTTAGTTTGGTTATTCGCAGTAGAAATCGGATTATCTTAACGAGATGAAATTTAAATGTAGCTTTCAATTACTCGAAACCATTTTATTAAAAATCGACCATAAAAATTGATTAATAATGTGTGATTAGCGAATAACTTAGGGATTTGTAGGTACCGCCTATTTTAGTTCTATTAATTTGACAACTTAAATGCATACCTAGTGCATGTAGGATAGTAGTAGATTTGACCTTTTACCAATCTGGAACCGGAACTAGTCATCGAATTCGATCCGGCATCCATCTTCGGGCGTGATAGTTTGCGGTCGAAAATTAATTTCAATGTAATATAACAAGAAAGGTTGATTATGTCGCGATGTGTTGGAAAATATAGGTTATCACATTAAAAAAATAAACAAAATATATCTCTGCTAAAGATCAAGTCAAAGGTTTTAGAGTTTAAGTTTAAGTTAATTAAGAGTTTAAGTTAAAGGTTTTAAAGGCATTAATTGTGAAAAATTAAAATACACAATACATCACATTTTCTTATCTTACCATTTTATATTCCTTTATACTATCTCATATTTTTTATTATTTTCTATTACCTTCTACTTATCCATAAGTACTATTTCCTACTTCTTATATTCAGATATCATTTGGTAGAATTTCTTGCCTTTCCTTGCATTTGCTGTCATTAACGAAATAGGGATCTCCTCTACCATATCTGTCTTCCCTACTATCTGCTACCATATTTTACTATCTCCTACCATCTCCCGCTATTTCTTCCTATCTACTCCTAAACTAATTTCAACTTATTTCTAGAGAATTCGATCAACTTCTACTGACTTCGACCCACTTCGACCGGGTTCGACGAGTTTTACCGAGATCGACCTGGACCTTGACCGACTTTGACCGACTTCTACTAATTTCAACCAAGATTGTCCGAGTCCTAGCGAGTTCGATCAAAATCCTACCGAGTGTGACTGAGATCTACTGACATCGACCAAAATCAACTGAGGCCGACCGAGAGCGAGTCAGTAGTGTAATATACGACTGATCTTGAAATATTTTGTTTGCATTAGATTTCATTTCACATTTTATTTCATTATAGAAAATAAAACGCGCGCGATGTTAACACTGTTTTATGTGTCCCACGCAGCTGTATAGCAACTTTCCAACGTGGGAAGATACTACGTCCCCCCTTCGCGTCCAACCTGGCCGATCGCGCCCTCAGACCGTGAAGTCGGCCATCTAGTAGTGTAATAATGTTGAATTTAAGGTAATTCACATGCTGATTAATCACATTACAAATAATATATAATTGAAACAACGTTACGAAACAAGGATAGACTGTGATGAGTTGCACAAATGTCATCGCACGTATAGAGCACCCGACAGACGAATGACTTAATTAAGCATCGTAACAACATGCCTACATCGTTGTAAGTAGGTACAATTAACATGCCTGCGTCACTATTCCCCAAAATACATGACGGATGCATGACCGAAACTCCCCCCGCACATAGTGTCTATCTAATAACTATGAAAATATTGACGTTTGTCTTCCGTGTAAAAATCCAGCTCATTATTACGAGAATTTGTCTTTGTCTATGGCTTAGTTCAAAATTCCTTGTCTTACTTTACTTAACACACAGACAAGTCAACCTTATAGACCACGCTTTGACAGGGAGTAGCATTCGCCAAGGCTATGTAGTGACACTACATAACTACGTCACTAGTGAGCTGTCAGTTGGAAGCACGTCGGAAGCCATTAAATTGTCAATTTTGAACGAGCCAATGAAAACTAGCCGATTTTTGGCGATTTCGTTTTCGTACTGACGTTTATTAAAGCGTGGTCTAAAGGTTGACTGGTCTGTGACTTAACATTATCTATTCAATTTCACGTAATATACATGTATATCTAGCAGCGTAACACTTGCTTTAATCTTGTTAAGGCTATCCGCGGTTACTAATCGGGGAATCGATTAATTATAATGATTGAGTATTCTCGCCCCTTGTTGGCTTCCGATGATGGATCATCACATAATTAGTGCCTTGTATGCGAGCGTTGCCCTATGTTACTGTATTAATAAGGTTGGTTGCTTTACATTCTACTTACATAATAAAACACGTTTAAACTGATAGATTTGAGGAAATGTACTCCGTAATATAACGCTTCTGGTATCAACATGGTTCTCATCTGTCTGTCTGTGACAGTACAAGTATTTTTGTCTCCGGGCACTCTGTCCACATGCGATGTCGTCGACCGAAATGGATGGATTTTTCTATGTCAAACAGCAGAGTCAAATAAACCCAGCGTTTTTCATCGTAAATGTTCGAAGAAAGTGTTAGCGGTAAAAACGTAACGAAAATGCGTCATATGTTAATCCACGCGAAATTAGCACATTATTTAAACAAAATAAAGAAATTAAAGATAAAATAACATACTTTACAATAATTTGAAATTGTTTTCTGCACTACGGTACACTCATCGTGTGAATATAACTTCCAACATGATCTAACTACTTTTTGCCCTCGTCGTCGGCAGTGAAGCTTGTTTGGATTCGGTCAAGATTGCTTCGATAAGACTTGTTTGGACTCGCCGACAGGTCGTTGAACGGCCAGAATCGCCCGGAAGCACACGCGCTATCTAGTTTTAAGTACTGTCTTTACGCCTCTTTCCGAAATACATACATTACTTTAATGCCCTTAATTATAAGAAGGCTTTAATAAAAACAATTATATAAAAAATAACACAAACATACTATACAATGGAAAAAAAATTGTTGATGGTTTGACAAATACTGTCTGTTATGTTATCTACTCTTTTTTTAATAAAAATTGTATTAAAAAATTAGTAGATAAGATAACACTATCATAATACGTTTATTACTTATTTTTTTACGTTCTAGCACTAGATAAGTTAACTCTAGCTAGCGCCTCTTCAAGAATAAATATGATAACGAATCGAGAGTAATAACCGAGTTTTTATCTTATTAGTTAGGTATTAAAATACTTAATTATTTTTATATCGTACGTGTATATATATAATAACATATTCATAGTGTAATAATCTTCTCATAATAAAAAAAAACCGGTCAAATGCAATTCCGACTCGTATAAACACGGTTCCGCATCAGAAATTATAAAATAATTATATATAGATTTTTTTCCAAATATACCGCTTCATTCCTCTGTAATGTGCCCAAAATCTCTAACATTTATCTCCCGGATTATTTTAGTTTATTTTCCTGCATGCTTGAAAAATAGAGTGGATACCTATTCCTCACTTTATATTAAATGCAATTTATTTCAATGACTTCTGTTTCCGACAATGGCGGTGAAAAGTTTGTGTCAAAGTTGTATCTTCTAAGCTACTCAGGTACCATAATTAATGCTTAGCAAATTCTTGTAGTTTTTCTTTGGATTCACAGATACGAAGTGAAGTGATACGAAGTGAATGCACAAAAGCCGTTAAAAGAGTAAACTAGACGCCATGTAAAGGGTCGTTTTATTTTAAATGGACATTAAAATTTACAATTAAAAAGATGGTTTAAGTTTTGCTTGTGCCAATAATGCGAGAAGCGAAGTGAGCGAAGAAACAAACCACCCAGAAGGCTCAAGAAATTGTAATTTACATATAACACATGATTTATAAAATAATTTGTTGTACTACTACATACTACATACAACTAATACATAGTTGAAAGGTTTAGTATATGGCTGTTACGAAACTAGTAAAATTTTAAACTAACTTTAGCAATTTCTTTTGAAATATTATATTGTATGGTTTGAAAAGTTGTATATGTTCATATTTACCATAACGTATCCTTTCATTTGATGTATCACATAAAGAAATTGATTTTTTTCTAATTTTCGTTCCAAAATGAGAACTGATTTATGGTTTAAATTTTTTTGTTATTAAAATTACTCATTTTTCATAACAAGTATTTTTTTCATTTATTATGTCACATGATGAATGCACTTACAAACGTTTTTTTTATTCGCCAACTAAAATTGATCCCCAATATCAAAATATTTTATTCATTTTATACGTTCCTAATTGGCCCACAAAACTTTCTATTTGTACCAAAAATCAAGTTCTATTTGTCTAATAGATTCAGAGAAAATAGTCTGTGATCGACGGATAAGTATAGACACCAGAAGAGTGATCCTTTATGGGTTCCGTTTTTTCAAATCGGATGCACGGAATCATAAAAATTGCAATTTACATTGCCTCAATTTTTGGCTTACTAAATTGTATAATTTATTCATCACTAGTTTCTTTGTTTCGTAAATGTTTACCGCTCAGTTATTAGTAACTCGAAATTAGGTTCTGGTTTCGATTCTCAGTCTATCATATATATTTTGAATATTTGTGCCGGGTCATAATCAATCAGTGTTTTTGTAGTTGTTGTTTTTACCCATAATACTTATTACTAATATACCGAACCATGATTCTTATTGGAAACGAAAATAATGTATAAGTTTAAAGAAATAAACGTTCCTATATATTTTAGTACTACAATCAATAGAAATTTTTAACTTTAAATATATCGATAACGTTGTTGGCTACGCACTGTTTACCTTCATCGTTTAAATAAGTTGAAATTAATTTGGAGGCTACGTTCTGATCATAAGCAGCTATGATTTTGTATCAGATATTTTTTTCTTCCTAATGCCTTATTCTATGTTAGAACAAGTTTAACATATGTAAAATTAATGTTCTGAGGTTCTAATAATGCCATTTTTCAATTCCCCCTCCCTTTTTTGATTCGCAGACGCCATATTTTTGCATATTGTATACTCCATGTCATTTCCACAATTAAGACGAATCTAACGACACCTCATACGTTAAAATCAATTAAGCCATTTAGGCATAGAAGTAGTATATTTAGGCTTCAGAGCGTACCAAAGATATACATGCATATATACACTTGAAAAAGATTACCTTCCGTAGGCCGGGGCGCAACGAAACTTTGAATATAAATTGTACTGTGCACATTTGTTTACATTGTGATTTTATTTATTATTTAACAGGTGTGTTTTAAGCCTCCTGCCAGCTTGATGTGGGTTACTAAATGTCAGCTCCTAAGCCCAAATAAAATAAAATTACTTTTTACGTTTCAAAATAAAATAGTTTTAGTTTTGTAACATTAATGTATTTTCACCGCTATTCACGATGTTACCAGATAGGTTTCGCAGTCAGTAACCTTATGTGAATGTTTAGATATTAGCATGACGTTGATATAATGTCTAAATAAGTAATATTACTAAATAAGGTTTTCATCCGAATGAATGGAAAATGCTGTCAAACGTATTTTCTCCTATCGAACGTTTATATGCATTAAGTAATTTCACAGAAGCGAAAACAACACCTTGTACCTATAATAGATGATAGTAAATTCTAAGCCATAATTCTTCTTCTTCTTTTTATTTCTAAGACATAAAAAAACATTATCCGCGTAGAAAAGTTATCCAATGTTTTAAAATAGAACTCGTACTCAGTTTACAACATTTTAGAGGCAGATATAAATTTCCTTCAGGTGTTATTTACATACATTCCGCATTCCATACCGTAATAGAATAGGTATCATTAATGTTGTTAACACAAGTGTAAAGTAAATGTGACACATAGACATGAAGGAACAATAAAAACGTTGTAAGTGTGATGTTTACATGACGTGAAAGGTTTGCTTGTTGAGATATTATAATTAGTCCAAAAAAATAATGCAGGTAGATACCTAGTTTTAAAGTCTTAATCATAGTACAAAAGGTAAAAATTAGGCACATCTCATGCCATTAACCGCGTGTTTTATTAAAGCTGCTGCTTTACTTTAAATCCCGTTTTCACAGCAATATCACTTCTACTACAGTTGTACACTAATCGCACTACTATTTTCATCTCAGAAATCGAAGCTTTGCTAGTTATTTATTTGCAATCTTTATTATATTTGGTTTATAAGGCCCTATAGGTCCATGGTTCGAATCCGGGCGTGTACCAATGAGTTTTTCTGACTTAAGTACACAATATCACTGACACCGTGCTTCGGAGGGCACGTTAAGCAGTCGGTCCCGGACGTTGTCAATAGATGGTGGTCGTTACAGTTCCCAACCCGCAGTGGAGCAGCGTGGTAGACTTAAGCTCAAAGCCCCCCCCCCCCTCCTCTCCCTGGAGGAGGCCTAAGCCCTTGGAGTGGGGTAAAAATGGGCTGATGATGATGATGATGATTATATTTGGTGTATCATAGGGACCTTCAACCCGGATAAACAGAGCCTATGTTGCTCTCCTTTCCTTCATTATATCATATCTTGGCTCCGTCACGACGCGACGTAAAGTAATGACAAACACAATTTCGTATTTAGATTATAATTTCAGTTAAAATTATTTCTACATTACGTTGCTATGTATAGGTTCAAAAGGTTTTTATATATTTATTTGTCAACAGAACCGTGTAAAACTTGGCCAAAACTAGTACGAGTGGTCGATGAAAAGCGGACGAGCGATGGCGCGGGCGGACTGGCCCGCGTGACCGCCCGGGCCATGGGCTCCAACATAAGTCAGCATTCCTCGAAAGGACTCAAAGGCCGTCGCGCTAGGTCAAGCGGTGACCTATGCAATGGGGACTCAAAAAGCCAAACCGAGTCCTCAGTCAGTGGAAGCGTCGTTGGTGACGTCATGGGATGGAACAGATCACTACCCAATCACCTAGATGGAAACAGGCACCTAGCCGATTACAGTAGAGTGAATAACTATGAATTCAGTACATACAACCGCTGTCATCCCAAAGCCGGACGAGGACTCCGCTACCGAGTTTCCAAATCCGGTGAGTTAAACTTCCAGTGTCGTACACTTTAATTAAACAAACAATTGAATGAGTAAATTAGTGATTCAATTTCTCAATTATCTAGTAAGTCTGTCACCTGAGACTGGAGATTTATTCTGGTTTCATTATATCACTGTAGATACTACGAGTATAAAAATTAATTACCTACATTATTTGCCTGCCTATATCAGTTCATTTGTTTAGTTATGAACCTTTAACCGCAGAAATTATTTCCGTGTTATTGTTTTTTTCGTAATTGTATTCCTTTTAAATATTTAGGTTATTATTTATGAAATAAACTAGCGACCGCCCGCAGCTTCACTTGCGTAGACTACACATTCTTGTTTTAGGTAGTATTAACATTCGAAATGGTTTATATGTAGGTAGTTTTTGCTGAAACTAATATTGGTTACAACCATTCAAACTTGCAATCTTCATTCTCTCCACTCCTTTAAGAAAACCGATACTCCCATACTTTTCACCTCCGGTTTCGCACCCTCAAAATGCGGAAATCCAAAAACCCTGAAACACGTCATTATTTATTTATGTTAAAATTTTTATGTTTCTAACTTTAAAGAACAGAGATTCTCATACAAAGCCTCTCCATCCCTCCCTCCTTAAATTTGAAATTTCCATATATTCCTTCCTTAAAAAATTAATACTCACGTTATAAAATAAACCACTGTTCCGAATTTCGGCTTCCTAGACTTAGTAGTTTCGGCTTTATCTACGCTGATAGATCAGTGAGAACAAACGACAGACAGCCACAAAAACTTACTGATGTCACTCTTGACAACCTTTTCTCACGTCTGCAAGGTTTCATTAAAATCGGTTTTGGAGATTAGCTCGAATAGACACATAGACGTACAGAAAGACAGACGGACAAAAAGTAGCGTGTGTCACTTTTGACCACCTCCTTTCCATACCCATGAAATTTCATTAAAATCGGTTTAGCCGTTTTAGAGATTAGCTCGAATAGACAGATGGACGTACATACAGACATACAAAAAGTAGTGTATGTCATTATTGACTACTTTCTTTCCACATCTGTGAAGTTTGCTCAAAATCGGTTTAGCCGTTTTGGAGATTTGCTCGAATAGACAGACAGACAGATAGTATGATTTTATACATATAGCCTATAGCCTTTCTCAATAAACAGACTATCCAACACAAAAATAATTTTTAAATTCGAACCAGTAGTTCCTGAGATTTGCGCGTTCAAACAAACATACAAACAAACAAACAAATTCTTCAGCTTTATAATATTAGTATAGATAATATTGGAGAGAATTTGTGTGAATACCAAAATATATATTTAAGTGAAAAGTTCGGTAAGGTGGAAACACAGGTGTAAAAGACTGAGGAAGGATAACCAGAATTTGTGAATGAGTAATGGAGGAGAAAAAAAGAAGAGGGGAACGAAAGAAGAAAAGAAAGAAGTGATTAGCGTAATTTTTGTAAAGCGGAGATGCTTGGTAATATCCAGATGAAGACCCGATCGACATTTAAAATTACCAGTATATAGGCAAGTACAAGCTAACATTTATATAAGCAAAAAACTACACATTTCAGATGTGTAGTTCATGCGTGAATTAATCATATTTTCACAGGCTACTTCCGTTATAAATTCTATTAAGAGGATAGTCTTTCTCTCCGCGGCTTCCATTTGGCGTCGCTATTTCCATTTCAATCCCTGTTCCCCAACCCGTTGATGAGTGACATGACAAGAGCAAATTCCCAAAACTGCCTATAAAATGCTCCTTGAAACACCTTGCGAGGCGTGTCTGTTTCCATTCCTAAAATGAGTATGTTCTGAAGCCAAAATTTGCAGCGTATTAAGAAAGGACGTCCCTAGGGCGGTTTGGTTTCCTTTTTTTGAAAATCGTATTAATATAGAATTAACGAATCATTTTTTTCTGAACAAAAAATTCGGAAAAAATCAATTTTTTGAAGATTTATTATATGACAACTAAATGTTGGAAAAAAAAACGCACCGCCCTGTAACACGGTTTCTTCTATTACATAATTTTTTTCTGTAGAAATCAGTTAAGGAATTGAGCGAGGAACACACGGGCTGGATCCTCTTTTTTGTATGGGAAGCCTACCGCTTTAAGTAGTTGGTTTTATAATGAAAATTAATACAACAGGAAGCTTTCACAATGAGAACGTTTCGAGCGTAAGATTATTGTTGTATAAACAAAGTTAATAATACTTTCGCCTTGTCACTCTTTCGTTTTACTGCTATTAAGCAGCTCGAAATTAGGCCGAAGCAATTAAGACTGAGGGAAAATAAATTTATGAGGCGTCCCTTTCTTAATTGAAATCTCTTTAAGATGAAGATTAGCGTGCGAATAAATTATCCAAAATGGATGTTTCAAAAAAGTTATTCGGTCGAAAATATTCCATTAGAAAAAATTTCACAGTAGTTTTCTAAATTAAACGTGAATAACTAGAATAAATAAAATCTAAATAAAAACAAAAAATATCTACAAATAAAGATATCAGTTCCGTGGGGTTTAGTGCTCAAAAGGCAGGTGGCATTACCTCGCTGTATAGAAATCCTATGCATTGTCTGAGGTAAGCGCCAACCCTCCGATCATCCGAGGCTCAACCAAGCGCGTCCATAATTCCTAGGAACCGACTAATATACGCAGCGAAATAAACTGAATTTGAATAGAATTGCTACACTTTACTACAGATGGCACTATCTAACTAGTATTATCCTTTACAACAGATAGCGCTATCACTAGAGCTGTTTTGAATAAACCATAATTATTCAATTTTTAATAAAAATTATAACATTTCAAAGACATAATGTGTATTATTTCCAAAGAATACGTATTGCTTGAAATAAAAACATTCGAATGCAACTGTGTAACATATAAAGAGGATGCCACGTGTATAAGTTTTAATATCTGATATCTCAAAAATATCGCTTACTTGAAAATATCATATTCTACTTACATTTTCAAAAAAGTCGAGCTTTTCAACGACATATGTTTCACTTTGAGCCAACTTATAGTCACGTAATAATAACTTGGGTCGTGGGTGTACGTAACATAGACATCAGGTTTAAAATAAGAAATTGTTTTTTGTTGTACGGAAAAAAAACAACTAATAATTACTAAAAATAAGTGTTTATTTAATCAAAATAATGAAGTACCTATATTCTCTATGCATTTCCTGCCTTTCTACTGCTTCTCGGAATGAAACTTTTTTCCATGGAGAAAGTGATCCAAATTACAGAATAAATTGTAGACAGTCTCAAGTCCGAAGAGTACGGAGGGCGGCTGAGGATTGAAGTGCCCCTTTTTTGTGCGTAAGTTTTCGTTTCATTAATTAATGACCACAGTTGACTGTGTACTGATAATTATTTGCGAAAAAGTATTTTGTTGTAAATATCTAACCTACATGTATTTTATTTTTTAATTGAGTCCTTAAATAATACCTAGTGCCTGCAAAAAAATTGAAAAAAAAAGCAAAAAAAAACTGCGTGTGGACTGTGCATGTAGAGAATGCTAGAAGATAACTCGTAATAATATCTTGTTCTATAGTTCTCATAAAATCAGTAACAGTATAGAAGGAGACGGTACTTTGGAAAACACAGACAGGAACGCTCTCAATCAGTCTCTATCGATCGACTACTGCGCTACTGAAATTGTATGTCTATGGATACTAGCTCACCGATTAAATTTACCGTTTTTGCTATCTGATATTTTATTTATTACTTTCAATTTCGTACTGTGTGCACGACAGAGCGTATTTTGAAAATGAAAAACGCGGAGTATGAAATAACACGTAATAATAGGTTGGCTTGAAAGCTCGTTGAGTTTAATGCATCTCAATTTATTGTCGTAGTCTGAAATAACCTCAGGGACTACTCCAGTTACAAACGGGATGTCGCCGTTGAATATTTAATGCTTACTTAGGACACTTCGCTCTTAACTTGATAGCTAGTTTGAATATTTTCAGAGTTAGGTGTCTGCAAAGTAAAATTAATGTTACTTGTATATAACTTGAATCTTGTCTGTGTATATTTACAACTATAATTTTGGTAGTAAAAAAGAAAGAAGTTTGATTGGATAAGATTGAAATAAAAAATATATAGATACTCTCCTGGACGAAAAAAAAAATTTGTAACTATTGCCAGTTTTGGAAAATTGAAGAAATTGTAGAAAAGAACAAATCGTATACTGTACCTAATGTCCATGTCAGAATATTGTGCCTTACGAACTGATGGATAGCAACATCCACGATTCTCATTGACGCATTCCGCCCACTCAAACTGCGTCGCAAGCGCGGACTAAAATCATGTCATTTCATTTGCAAATCCGAGAAAAATATACCCTGCATATGAAAGAGTCCATCTGTCCTCGCTAAGCCTTAAAATATTGTTAAAAAAAAAATTTATGTGAGACGCACAGAGTTTAATACCGGAAATGAGTAGGTACCTATGCAAAAATTTGTGTCCTTTGGGAATTGGGTCTACTGTTCTCATGAAGGAATTTATTGAAACAGACTGTAGTTATATGAAAATATTATTAATTATGTTATGCTTAAAATAATATTATCCTGCTTTTGCTTTACTTTATATAATTTTTTTACGCCCAAAGTTATGATGGAATTAGTGCAAAAATCAGAAAATTTAAATAATTAAAGAACTCTGAATTATAGAGAACACAAATCAAAGGAAAGCTCAAGTCGAGGGAAGTCATAAGCTTTAAAAGTCAGTGCCGGGAGAGTGTGAGAGCTACGGTAGCGTCTTAAAATAAACGAGGAGATTAATACGTTTTTATGTAAAAGTATATTTTTAATGAGGTATTTTCTTTTAGACTTTGTAGTATTAAATAGTGTTTTTTTATCTTAATACCTAAACTTACCCCATATATGTGTTTAGTGCCCAGATGTTGATTGGTATATTAGTGGTGGTATGCTTATGTTTGCTACCCCCACCATCCAAGTCCACTGTACCGCATTTGAGCCACAGATTCTTGAGCTTGGGAAGTTGATAACTCACGACATATTTTGCCCTATGCCATTCAAAACTCACAATTATCAATATAATATTATCCTCTTATTTTGTTACGAACCTAGTTATACTTCAATGAAATAGCGAGTGATCACACTTCGCGAGTACAATCAATTTTACGAAAGCAATAAAACATTTCATTTTTTATTTTCACTCAAATGGTTAAGTGTCAACTTTTTCCTTACTCCCGTAAGGATTACATTTATACAACCTTGAAATTGACGGCATTCCCGTACAAACTTTCATGCTTTATGTTACCCCTTTAGGATTAAATTTCAATAAATCTTGTACCATGTATTTTTTTTATTTCTGCCCATAAAACCGCAGATAATACTGAATTTCATGGTTTTATCTTTAAGAATGACAGAATTCCCTTATAAACTTTCATCCCCTATTTCGACGGTCCCTACGTACAAAGCGACAAGTCAAAAGCTAAGGTTTACAGAAGTGTAATAAAGGTTCAAGTGGCTCTAGAAATAATTCTAATTACAATTATATCTTTTCTATAATGTTTTGCTATCTTTAAGAAGCTTAAAGTAGTATTTATTGATATTTGATTTTTTCACATTTTCACATAAAACTGCTTAATAAGTGGTTCTACGCTGTCATTTAAATAAAACCATGTCAGACAAATCTATCTGTTTATACGTCGGAAAGAACAAAACAATGTTTTGAAATATAATTTAAGTAAATGTTTTATGAAAACGTGAAATTGTGTTATTATTTTCAAATGGATTCCTTAAACATCTTTATAGCGACGCCCATTAATATTAAAAATACATTAATGGGGACATATATCTCTTTATTCACGGTTATATAATATTAAAAAAAACATAATAGTAATAAAATTATATAATATGAATACTTATTAAAAACTAAAAATCACACCACGAAACTGTATCACAACAATATTCAACCGCGCGAATGGGCACCAATACGTCTAATCTAATTGGAGAATCTCGCGTAAAAGACGTTAAGTTTCGAGTGGTGCAACTTTTTAAAACGCAGAACAAACCGACATGTCTACGATATCCGCATTTACGACACCAATTCTTTGTAATTATTATACTTGTTCCCTTATACGATTTTTATATTTAGTAAAAGAGTTAATATTTGTAAAAAAAAATTATATGGGTATGAGCGTTTGGACAATCTAAAGCATTTTATGCAATTAAAAAAAATCGTAATTTTTGACATGTATTTATGTACGTAGAGACCGTCGATTTGATTATGTATTTAGTGGAAAAGTTTTTATCTTACGTCTGTCGGGTAAAATTTTGTAGACGCAGCTTCTTTGTGTACAGCAATCACCGAAATAACTTTACATTTTTTAAAGTTACTCTAAATGGTCTTTGGATTTTTTTTTTTCACAAATGTTCTGACATCGTATTTGGGCTGTATAACTCACCGGGGTACCTCAACTTCAGGAATTCCTGTTCATTTTTCACCACAATAGATAACTAGGGACGCAGGAAAGTCTCGAGTCTGTGTTAGATATCAGGACGGAGTTCGGACACAATGGGATAATGTATTCCTTCCTGCTGCCTCCCTCAGGAGATATTCGGAACAATTTCACACTCGTAGCAACCTTATACGGTCACATCGCGCTTCCAGTGACGTAAAACATTTCTCTGCGTGACAGATGAGAAAATCTGTACGCGGGCGTGGCGGCGCCCGAGAAAAACAACAAAAAAACGGAACTTTTTATCTTCCAGTAATTCTCGAGTCGCGAAAGGATTTCGCAGTTCTTGTCTGAGTCAGAATAAATCAAGAGCTGAAACTTTCAAAGATCATACGTTACCTGCCGAGTTACGAAACTTCATAGAGTTTTACCTCCTTGCTGGATTCCTCGCGTGGGATTCGATATTATACCGAGCTCTTCGCTCTTGCTTACTCCGCAGTAATATAGAATCCAACTAAAAGCATGCTAGAGATACAAGTTTAAAAAGCATAATTACCTCTAAAGATAAATTCTTTGGCATCAGAATATATCAAAATAAAACTATATTATGTGTATGTCATTCGAGCTTTGTAAGTCGATGTGCATATGTCACATTGTGTCCGCAATTATTATGACGGCTACTAGGTTTAACATTTACGTCTTTCGTGTTCCTGAATCCTTTCCGAGTCTAGGGAAAAAACCAAAACATTTTAAAATATATTAAACCACTTGTCTTAGTGCCTGATAATAACTATAATAAATTATTGAACGCCCAATGCTTGTCATTACGATGCAATGAAACAGAGCAACTCAGGGGTAGACTGTAGTGTCTAATGATAAGTCTAACCAAAAGGACTACAAAACAGTCTCCCATTAGTTCTTGATACAATAAAACTGTTGACAAATATTTAAGTTGCACCTTAAAATACGGATACCCTTTAAAACGGTTCGGTCTGTTAGCGGCCAGGGCTAAGTGGTTGTCGGTTCGTTTCACACAAAGTTTCATCGCTGGGTACATACCTACTCGAGCTGGCCGCAAACTCCATTGTTTTGGGCTTTAGCGCGCCCATTGACGTCACGCACCGCGCCTCGGAATAACGAGTGCTTGGGTCAAGGGCATCAATCATGCGCAGGGGACGATTAGTTTTATAGACCGCCTTCTTTTATCGTGGCCGTTACTTTACTGAATATATGCGGGATAATGATTCGATCCTTTCGTCTGCTGATAAAGTATAGACACCGTTTTTAGACATTTTTAGGGTTCTGTAGTTACTGAGGTCTACAAATTCTTCAAATATTTTTTCTGTGTCTGCTTGTGTCGTGTGATTAGTATCGGATGTCGTGTTCTTCAGCCTGTGTCGAATACCCCTAAGTATAGTTCGCCTCAAACTTTATAGCGGATCGGAATACAACGCTTTAAGCGTTCTTGCGCAGGTACAGTTATATACCTATCTACCTCTCACTCCACTGTGTCCCGCTTCACCTAAAACTGGTTACTGCGACGCGACCTGTGCCTATGTTCGGATCCGCCATAAAGCTTGATTGGAACTATATTGTCAAATCGCTACTCGTCGTTCGCCCCGCCACCAACGTAGGCCGGTCCAACTCAGTTCTGGCGTTTTCTGGCGCCTTTCATGTTCTATCCTTTCATATTCCATATAAAGTCGACCAACGTCCGCCCATCGCTCACCCGTGATTCGTCTACTTCCCAAATTTCATCCGTCATTTTTCGTCAGAGTAGAATAGTTCTGGTAGAATTGAATAAATACATGCTTCTGTCATAAATTTTGTATCCGGCGATTCGGTTGTGATTTAAAAGTGTTGTTGTTAAACTGTCTTACACATATTTGGAGTAAGTCATCACTAGCACGAGAGCCGGCCGTAAGAAAATCCTATGGATCAGATTCATGAACAATTTTTGGTGTATGTGAGTAGTACTGTCATACACCCCTGAAATTATCCAATTTACTCACGTGCAAAATTATGACGTCACTTCCGGTTATGATGTTAAACGTCGTTTTACGTTATAACACATTACAATTCATATAACTTCTAACTCTACAATTACTAAAAAAAATTGGTCGTAACTTTTATTCACCCAGAATTCTTTGTGACCTCTAGTTAGAACCAGTATAAAAGTCCCATGGATCAGATTCACATACAATTTTTGGCGTGTGTGTAGTATTGCGAGACCCCTGAAATGCAAAAATATGACGTCACTTCCCGTTATGATTTTAACATCGTTTTATATTATAAGATACATCAGTAAAATTTAAATTAAATTCAAGGTTTTGGTTAGTTAAAAATGCCCGTGTTTTTTATAATGTTCTTTGGGATTCTTCAGGTTTTCAAATCTGCACTTGACTAACTTTTTCAGTATGTCCAAATGCAAATCGTGCGCATCCGCAGATGCCACGAGACCTCAGAAACTTTAGGATGTGTGATTTGCTCACTCGCGGCAATGGCTGCACTATGCCGTAGTCGCAGCCGTAGTCGAGCGCGGTTCGTCGTTCGTAGTCCATATAACTTAAATATTTAATAATAAAAATTTGTGTAAATCAATAGCAAAATTATTTGGGTCGCTATGAAATGCTTAGTTTGGAAGACAAACCATTTTTTTTTTTAATTTTTACATGTGTATTATTTTTGTCATCTAATTTACTACGGAACCCTCTTAATATGTAATCCAACCACACCTAATTATCTTTTTATTAACGCCTGGAGTTCCAATTAATAATAATAACTCTAGAAACACACGGAGGTTTGCTACGCACCACGCACAGTAATGCGCCTTGGAATGACAATTACGTCGGTCAAGAGCATCCATCATGGACAGTAGGCAATTAGTTTTATAAACCTTCCTCTTTTATCGTGAAAGTTACTCTACTGAACATTAAAGGATAATGATTCAGTTTTTTCGTCGGACAATAAATTGAGACCCCATTTTTTTGACAATTTTAAATATGGCAGTCATTTGATTTAATATTTTTCGTTTTTAAAATAACTGTATGGTTACAAACGATTTTGTTATTTTAAAAGAGTAAAAGGTTTTACTTTATTTTAATATTTTTTTATTAATCTTATTTTTTATTATATATTTATATATAATAAATAAATTTAATTAACTAAAACTGTTCACGATATTAATTCGTTGAAATGACAATCAGCTTAAAAAACGACCATACTTTGTTCCGCCATACCACCACTTTCACTATAATTTGTTATCAAAGTGACCATTAATATAGTTAATGCGATCCCGAGCAGTAATCGCTGTTACATACTAGTTACTGAAAGCACTGACCTTAAACTAACAACTAACCCGAATACATCAACGCAGTGAGGATGAAAATTCAAGAAACTCAACTCTGTGTTTAGAATTTTTCATTGTTAGCTAGTTTGTTTAATTACTGACCTATATTATGTTTTAAAACGTTTTACGAAACACACGAATTGGTACGGATATACCTATTTCCAAAGACTTTTTTATACCCGAAATGAATATCTTACACGGAAATAAAAAGAAAACTTTTTAACGTCTTCAGCCAATATTTAGAATGAAATCGTGAATATGCCGCCGGCCGGCGTTCCAACGTCGCTCTCTAAAAATAAAATATTTTTAATTAAACTTATGTATAAAAGGGTTTTATTTTAACCCTGCAAAATATCCCGCTTTCCTACAAAAAACCTAACAAAATACGCCATGCATATCGGTCGTAGGTATATACTCATTCCCAAAAGTGAAATTAATTCACTTGAGATCTATTTTCCTTCCGTAATCAAGTAAAGGAGAACGTGAACGTTATATAACACGTTTTTATTAGCCCTATATGAAACTTGACGTATATAAAATGGTATATAAAGAACTGAATCTTACCCCGTATTGCGCTTGTTTGTATGGCCGCCAACCGTAGCATGTGGTAGTGATGTCACATTAATTTGTTACTTTTTTTTTATATTTCTGTTATTAGGTACACCTATTCAAATAAATACAAAACTTACTGGCCCATGTTGCAAAATTTTGAACGATACCCATAACGTATAATATTTTACTGTAAAAGCTTCGTAAAAGGAGTGCTTTTCCATTATATACTAAGATTTCAAAGATTAAAATAAAAAAAAGACACGTCCCTTTTACACTAAAATATCGTGTCGTACAAAATATTGCTTACGCTAAAATATTGGCTCTTACGGGTCTAGACAAAGCCTACGGGTGCGACAATAATTTTTTTCTTTTGTATGCAGTATTTATACAAGCGTGTTTTTTTTTAATTTTTTTAAACTATTAATTTATTTTATGTGTACTAAAGACTTTCATTATTGTTCCTAGAACTTACACAACATTGCTATAAATATACGTAATGTCCCTATGTCTTCTTGTTCCTGATACCGCAATCAAACTATTGTTCCACTTCACGATTCGAAATTTCGTTGATCCGAAATTTCGAATTTTGATAAGTTTTATATCCTACGTATAAGAACCTTCAACTGGGACGAACTGTGCTTTAAATTACCTATTGCTCATCTCTTCAGCTATCACCCAGCAAGAAATCACGTGGTTCCTTTGTTTCGTTCCGACGCGGCGAGAAGAAAAAGCAAACAAACAAGTGCATAAACAAATACTTTCGCATTCCTTTTACTTAGGATGTGTTTAAACCTGAGGCTTAAACAGGGTTGTGACTTAAACCACAGCCATTTTTCTTCAGAACGGATAAAGGTATCCATTTCACTTATTCAATTTTATATTATGCTACAATTTATCTAAATCTAGTAATCAATGTAATATTATTTCTTACCAAGTTTTTAGAAACTTTTACTAAAGTATTAATCACAATTTCGAAAGACGTCTATTTTGTTTTGCGGTAGATTCATTTATTAATCAGCAGGGCTCCACCAAGCCGGCTAATCTTCCCGAAAATGATCGTCCGTTGCTCGTTCATCATCACTGAAATATCTTTATTGTGAAACTTCTCCCTTGTTTATTCATTAATTAAAACATTAAATATTTATTAACTCATTGATCTTAAGCGCACGGTGTTTATTTCATGCAAATAGTCTTTTTATAACGCACAAGTAATACCTAACAATCGTAGTCGTGATAGCCCGAGCGCAGCGAAGCTGTTTCAAAATTATAAGACTGTGGGGCCGTGGTTCGAATACGGGCGTGTACCAATGAGTTTTTCTGACTTAAGTACATAACTGTCACTGACTCCGTGCCTCGGAGAGCACGTTAAGCAGTCGGTCCCGGGTGCTGTCAAAAGATGGCGGTCGTTACAATCCACTAACCCGCACTGGAGCAGCGTGGTGGATTTAAGCTCCAAGGCCCCCTCACCCTGGGGGAGGCCTAAGCCCCTGCAGTGGAGTATAATGGGCTGACGGAAGTAATAACAATACAGAGAACAAATCGTTGTTCTCTGTATTGTATCTCAGCGCCTGTCGACCCGCGTTTTTTAAAGAATGATGAAATAATTTTTGCGCATTGTGCATCTCGTGTGCGCCTTCGTTTTTGCTTTTCTTAAATTTCTTGTCGTGATAGCTGAGTGATAGCGAGCCCGCGTCTTATTTAGAAGGCCGTGGTTCGAATTCCAAAGCATCTACCAATGAGTGTTTTTCTAAATTATGTACATAACTATCACAGACTTTGTGTCTCAAAGAGCACGTTCAGCCGTCGATCCCGGTTAAAATCCACCAACCCGCACTGGAGCAGCGTGGCAGTTTCTCTTAGTTTCCTCATTCCTAAGGGAGGCCTAAGCCCTTGCAATCGGGTATTAATGGGCTGGTGGTGTAGTTTGGTAATTTTCAAACTTGCCATAATTTATTAGTGTTATTGCATATCCGCGATATCGATTATTGACACTTCCGATGTCACTAGTTCTGTTCCAAAAAGTTCAGTGAAAAATAAGCGACGACTAACTTAATTTGATGCGAGTTCTCTGCAAAGTGCTAGAACTAGAGTCAAAATGACATCAGAATATTAGTGTATTTATTTTACTGTGAATTACTGTAACTTTAGCAAATTTAATTTAGCAAAATAAACTTATGAGTGCTTGCATTTATTTGCCTTTTATTTTTTCGTACAGAACCAGGGGTCGTAACAA
Organism: Luffia ferchaultella; assembly: GCA_949709985.1. Lineage (NCBI taxonomy): Eukaryota > Metazoa > Arthropoda > Insecta > Lepidoptera > Psychidae > Luffia > Luffia ferchaultella. The sequence goes on along the minus strand of OX453245.1, from coordinate 8,654,928 downwards.
TTTGAAATAAATGAAGATCATAAAGGCAAAAACAATAACTTAATGCGTATGCGTAAAAAAACATGTAACAATACTAGAAAGGCAACTATTTGCTTATAATTATCTATTTTACAACGACAAAATACTTACAACGATATTTTCACTATGTGGCGAACAACATCGGCAACATTGCTGATTAAGTAGGTAACGTCAAGACATATTAGACACTCTGTGGTTTTGACTTTACTCGGTAGAGAGACAACAATGCGGTTATTGCGCCAGTCTAGACGGAGAGCTTTGTAGAGGTGCGCTCAGAATAGCACTAATTCAACGTCGCGCCAAAACATTGCATTGGAAGTTCAACGCGGACTAATGCATGCCAATAGCGTTTGTTAAGGCTCAGCCCAAAGTTACAGAAATTTCGTGTTTCCGTCCCACTTCCCCGCAACGTTTACGCTTGGCGACGCATGCCAGATAGGGCGGCGCGCGCGGCGCTCGGCACGGCCGCTTCGTTCTAACCCATATACGGGCGTACGCCATCTCTTGAGTAGTCTGTAAATCATGTCCCAATAAATCCCAAATTATATTTTTATTGCTTTTAGTCTTTGTATGATATATGGTTGTTTCTATTTTATGATTATTTATATGAAAACGATTAATTAATAATAAAAAAAGGTAAAAAAGATAAACTTTTATCTTCGCCACTGGGAATAGAACCTAGGCCCCCACCATTCGCCCGTAACTGCGGTGCAACGATATCACTATACCTAAAACCAGGGCATCTTGGCATTCGACTAGTAATAGTATATGCAAAATATTCAGCTAAATCTTCAAATAAACTGAATTCCGTTTTCATGTAAATGTGAAAAGGTACTCATATGGTGCGCAAAACGGAAAAAGAGGCATGCTTGACATTCAACATGTAATCTAATCTTACTAATGTAAGAAAGTTTGGATGGATGAATGGATGTTTGTTATTCAATCACGCCTGAACGGCTGAACGAATCTAGATGAAATTCAGCACAGATTGATTATAGTCTGGAATAGCGCATAGTCTACTTTTCTCGGGATTCGGGGGGAGAGGGAAGGGTTACTATGCGTGAAAGTACTCAATACTTTAGTTGTTTATGGCACTTGGAGCACTTAACAATGTCATTATTTACAATAATATATATTGTCTACATTTACATTTTAATGGTAAAAAGTCCGTCCGTCATCAAACGAAATAACGATTTTATAAGAGCCATTAAAATGAAAAAATGCCAGTCACGACGATGATGCAAGTTGGAAGTTAAAATTTTTTTGAGGATGAAACTTTTCATGTTCATTTGTCTCAGATTTCATATATTAAATATACTGTTTTAGGTCCTGTAGTTTTTTTATGAAATAAAAAATATCTACAATTCTTCTTTCTTCTTCTCCTTCCACTGCTTCGTTTTGGGCGGCATCAGACCTAGACATAAAACGAATGAAATAACAGATTTATAACAAACTTCGGTTATGTTATCGAAACTTAGGTACTGCTTGGATACATTATTTTACTTTTTGACTACTAAAATGTCTAATTGTGGATTTCATTTTTGTAGGCTGCTTAGAGAAATTTAATACCTTTACAGGGAATATAAAGATTCAAATAAAAACGTTCACGAAAGCTACTCCATAAAATGTGGATCCGTACCCAAGATTACCTAATATTACAAAATAGAACAAATAAGTTAAAATACTAAAGAGCAGGTACAATATAAGATCAAAAAATAAAGTGGCAAATCCCAAAACCATTCCGCACTAAAAATTACCATACATTATCTTTTTTCGGCTTTTGCTTCCTTTTTATATGTTTCTTTATAATTTTTTTCTTGTTTATGTACATACGTCTTGGTAAATTTACATCTAGTGCCCTGAAAAGTGTTTATTCTTATGTTCACACAGAATCAATTGACGACAACATTTACAGTTCTGCTCACCACGGTTCACAAGTAAATTTATAATAAATAAATAAATGAATCTTTCATTATTTACGTAAAAAATTTATGAATTTTAAATTTATAAATGTATATTTGAATATATAAGTATATTTATGAAAAATACCTTTGAGCACTATCCTCTTTCGAAGTAGATGGTAAAACATTTTGTAGTTCAGCAAAGATGGATCTGAAATAGGTTTCATATAATAAAACAGAATGTCGAGTTTGATAACCTCAACAAATTTTAAGAGAATAAAAAATACATAATAACGACTAGATTTGTAAAATTATATTTTAAGATTTTAGTATATTTATGAAAAATACCTTTGAGCACTATCCTCTGTCGAAGTAGATGCTAAAACATTTTGTAGTTCAGCAAAGACGGGTCTGAAACAGATTTAATAAAATAAACCAGAATATCGAATTTGAACAAACCTATTTTAAAAAACTGACCAAATGCGAGTTGGACTCCGCACACTGTGGGTTCCGTGAATTAAAAACTATTTTTGTGTTGTTGATTATTATTTTTACAAATATTTTACGTACGTACGTAAAGCATTAGCCACCGGCAGCTGCAGATAATATATATTTTTAACTGATATTTTTATGATTTATTGAACGAACAGGGTTCGGAGAAATTAGCAATCACGCTAACCGTTGTGATCGTTTCGCCACTGAGTCAAGCTAACACAATAGTACCTATTTATTGCAAATGTACTAGTCAGCAAAGAACGTTCGCTTTTTTGGATACATAGAATACATTTTGTTTTTGGTTTTTTTAGTAAAGTTCACTCTGATATTCAGTTCTCCGAAAACGCATTTCCTGTTTTCCGGTTTTTTTTTTGAAACCAGGCTATTGAAATTGTGAAGATTTATCTCAATTACCTACTTATACTGTACCTAGCTAACCGTAAGGCCTCCGACAGAGCTCCGCTGGCGATTAGCAGCGCGTTTCGTATGCAGTTCTCTACGACGCCGACGTACCTACCTACACGACAGACATCAGCGTCACTCTGTTGTAAGTCTAAAAAAAAAGTTGCGAACGCACGCCACATCGCATGATATCTACCCAGTAGGTACCTACCTAGTACTACAAACACTCGATTAGGAAGACACCGTTTGAATGATTTGTGTGTGCTTTGCCTTATAATTAATTAGGTAGCTACCTATGTCTATTACTCACCTATCGACAATATTCATGATATTATTATTCTCTTGACGTAAGTTCGTGTCAGTGATCATTGTGATACACAGATCCGCTTCACCTGTAGATACTTTTCTAGATCTGAAAATGGTAGGTAGTTAGGTACTTGGTAAGACTTTTACTTAGCGACGTGCGATCGTTTGTTTTGTGGTAGCTCCTATAGGTACTACCTATTGCTTGTTTATAAGTAATTTGTAGCTAGGTATCTCGTTTCATTGGCTAAAATACTTTATTTATAAATATTAGGTATTTTCCAAAAGTAGGTAATATAAAAAAACAAAGCGAAATACGAATCTGTGAACCCTACATTATACGATTTATCTCGTTTCTCTGATTTTAGTTTATTTATAGATAGGTTGGTATATAGTTCAATAAAAATACAATAAAAATAAAACTAAATAAAACGCTAGGAATCGAACCTGCGTACCTCACTGACATGATTTATCTCGTTTTACTGGCCTTCTTTATTCACATACTTCAACAGACATCAAACTTCATATTATATATCAATAAAAAAAAAAGCATGCGAGGGATCGAACCGGCCAACTTCAGAACGGTTTCTTGAATTTGTGTTACGCGCTATGGGTACTAATTCTAGCAAGACGAAATTAGCAATACTATTGAAATCACAAACATGAAAAAAACAATAAATAAAATTTATAAAAATACACTTAGAAATTTTACTAGCTTACCTTATTACGTTCATCAACTGTTTTTGTCTATTTCAATTCATCTTAATTTTAAATTTTCTGAATAGTTTTTGTTTATTCCCCATATTTCCGAAGCACAATATACCCCTATAACACAATCACAGCAATAAACGAAAACCAACGCTTGAAAAAATAATGAAATTATTCGATGGTAATTTGTCTGCTCTCCAAAACAAGTAGTACGTGTACACGTTCTCACTTTGAGAGGCCGACTGAGGCTCGGGCCGCTTGAGCGGGGCAGGTAAATACGCTGCCCGTGGTGTAAGCAGATGAGAACCATAGCGAACTCGCACAGACTGAATTAAACGTAAGCGTCACGACCTCAAAAATATTTAAAAAAATTATTATGGACATAGTACAAACAATACAGCCTAAACGCTTCTATGAATGGATGAAGAAAAATACAGAAAATAATAGTGTAAAGTTTCACAGCACTAAGATGGATAAGAACTTAGCCAGATGAAATTTTTGTTATTTTTGAGCGCTTACTTTGCGATTTTTTTTTATCGAGAAAATTTTATGTAATTATGTTTTGAAGTCTATGAATGGATGCTTTAAGCTTTTACAATCATGTATGTATTTTCTTTTTATTGTAAAAACTGCTACCTTCCATAAAAACTCAACAAGAAAAGAGTGCTCCTCGGTGCTCCTACAAAAAGGCGCAGCCTTAATATTGTAATACTAGTTTACATTTTGTGTATTGTTTGTGTGTGTGATTGGCATTTGAACTGATTTTGATGCGGGTTTGAATTACGTGGGCAACACCTTAATGCACGTTCTTAGATTATTAGTTTGCAGTAATAAACCGCCAGAGGGCGTTGCAGTAGATGTTTCTTCAAAGCGGCTTTTTCATCATCATCAACCTGTATCGATGGGCACAGGCTTACTGATGTTTGTAAACTAATTAATAAAAAAAGTTAAATAATACTTTTAAAAAACCCACCACGAAAAAATGTTATGTAAAACATATTATAATGGTGGCTCCTGAAGTTTCATTCGAACAAAATTACGAAAAATGAAAAATTAAATCATTGTCTATGTTAAAGGAATAAAAAAAACTACTATTTAAAAAGTCTGAAATAATACAAAGTTTTGTTCAAATAATACAGTGTTTGTTGTGCGACTTTGTATTCAACAGAATGTGACTTCTTTTGAGCATTTAATAAATTAAATTGATTAATTTTAAATTAAAAATATTATAATTCATGGTTTTCCTATTATTTTTGACACTATGTTATTTAGCAAAAAATAATATTTATGATGAAGCCTTTCTATCGGTATGATAAAGCTACAGGGTAATTTTTTTTCTCGTGTAGCGGCTTCGATTCCCGGTTCAATCATGTAATTATTTAAAAATCCATGAATGCAGTTTAATTTGTTTTTAAATTAAAATAATGTCTTTTTTCAGTAAAATGTTCAATCTACAATATTCAGGGTACTTTCCCTCCATGTGGTATAGCCGTGAGACGCCCTGTATACACCTCACTCAAATAATTTATTAAGTGAATGATTAAACGCATGATTATTGATTTTCAAAATTCAACTCCTACAAAAGGATGTCAAAACTCATATAAAAAAAATATACAACCCACGTATCGACTGAATCGGTCCCGGACGCTGTCAATAGATGGCGGTCGTTACAATCCCCAACCCGCAGTGGAGTAGCGTGGTGGATTTAAGCTCCAAACCCCCTTCTCACCCTGGGGGAGGCCTAAGCCCCAGCAATGGGGTAAAATGGGCTGATGATGATGATGATCGACTGAATGCTTTGTAGAAATAGTCTACTAAACAAATTATTTAATACGTAGGTATACCGATTTTTTTTTAAATTTAACCCTTAAAGGGGTGAAATTTTCTTAATGTATCTACGATTATGACACGAATGTCTTATATTATAGTCAATACAAATAAAAGAAGTGTAGGTTACAGTCTGAGTTAAAACCAAAATACCTCCAATGTGTTGACCACGCAAGCTAGCCACGGGAGAAAAAAAAGCGAGAAGGTTGCCATAAAAATATTCGTAAATTTATTTAAACAGAACAAAAGAATATTCATACCTACGTGTTGTAAAAAAATAGTTAGTAAAACACGGCCCTTAAAAAAACTCGAGGCCAACGACGGGTACCTGTGTATTCATATTATAGTACACAACATGACGTAACCTTTTAAACTAGAGATGAGCAATAAACATCGATAATATTACCATATTTTTCATGTGCTTATAGTAGTGCAGTAGAAAAGTGTAAACCTTTAAAATATTCTCGTCCCTGGATAAAAAAACCCATTAGGCAGTTATCAATTTTGAAAAAAAAAACCTTTTTTTTCAAATGTGTCGCATTAAATAGTTATGTAATTTTTACAAGATTTGTTTATTATAAATGCGATAGATAGTGTCTCTGCCTATAGCCTGTTATATTTACCCGGCTAAGACATTGAACTTTGGTAAAGAAATAACTTAAACCACAATAAAAGACAAAGACAAGTTTTTACTGCGGAGATGTGTCTGTATTTTTATCACCCTTTCACAGCTAAACAAGTGAACCAATTTAATAAAATTTGGTGAAGAAATAAATTGCATCCTAAGGACAGATATAGACTAATGTCTATCCCAGAAATGTATCTGTATGTTTGCCTTTTCACAATTAAATTGTAGAACAAATTGTAGTGATATATATAAAGATAGCCTCCTCAAGGAGGTAGGACGTTAGGCGGAAAACGAGTCTGTGTGTTCGTTACCCTTTCGCGGCCTTAACCGGAATAACCTTTCAGCGGTCCCGATACAAACGTCAGGTCCACGCGGGTGAACCTGCGGGCGCAAAGCTGGTACTAAATTATCGCCAGTTTATTTTAATTTATTATAAAAGAAACTAGTGCACAGTTCGATGCACTAATTAATGCACATACGGTAGTTTTAAAACAAAACTTGAATCTATCTTAGCGAAATTGCATAGTTAAATGTTATTACATGATTTTACTTAGTTATCGTCAACGTTTTAGAGCAGATATGTAAAAGTACATTTTAAAAAGCTTATTAAAATTATATTATTAAAAGTTTATTAGATCTCCAAAAAGGTTTATTTCCTTTCAACAGTTTTAAGCGCGAAATGTGTAAATCGTTATAAATGCCCGTAATATTTTTCGCGCAAATATTATCGATAAAAAACGTCACCACCGCCACCCTATTCATAACGTGAGAGCGGCGTTACTTGCCTTTCGCAGTCTCTCCCGTTTTCTTTTACACCTTAGCTGAAGCTTAAAATATCGCGCAGTTTGAAGTTAATTTTCACTGAGTCTTTAGAAACGTTTTAAATATTTGCAATTTGTTTTCGAGAAAACTTGGAAATTCTTTAACAGCAATAAAAATTATTCTGCGTTTGACGTAAATAAATGCCAAGATTATCAAAATAGTGAAAATTATATATTTGTAATAAAATTTGTTGTATGATGGTATATCGATGTGTTCCCATCTTTATTGCTTTGTTTGTTTTTAAATATTAAAACTTCACATAAAAGGGCTTTACGTTTCAAAAATTCAATTTGGTAGAACCTTTACTAAAACCAATGACGTTATATATGTACTAGTGTACTAGAAACCAATTCTGAATTTTCGTGAGCCACATGACATCGACCAATTGGTCAATTCGTTATCAGTGCGACATAACACTTCGTACTAATCACGCATTTGTTATGCCGACTTGTGTATTGAAAAACTGCAATAATATACAAAATGTTATGTTTTTTTTTTTCAAATAGCTTTAACATTCGTAATGTACATTTAATAATTTAACTTAAGATTTGCTAATGTTACGTAGATGGCACCCGGTTTTTTAAAGTCCTCAAGTATAGATTTTAATTGCAGGGGATGTAGACTCTAGTGCGCTATTATATCATAATATAACTGCGCCTACGGTGGGTAGAACTAATGTTTTTGTAATTTGTAGATATATATATATAGCAATAAAACAAGACCCGATATTCAAGAATCTTGCTAGGTAAGAATGAAAGTAATAAGGAGTGAAAAACATAAGATTGGATTTGGGAAAAAAATATCACAAAAACGTCAACACAACATTATATACTATAAAAGTAACACCGACATGTACTGCAAAGTGTTCAACAAAAGCCAGAAATCATGCAAATATGGTTTATATTTTAAAAGTAACTTTCGTCGTAACCAGTTATAAAGTTAGGTGGGTATTATTAAATCAACATTTCTGCATGTGCAAAAAAATGGTCTTGTGTGAATCTATCTCACTTGCTGAGGGCAATCGATGCTGAGTATCCCGTCACCTTTCTCATGTATTACATATTTTCTATGTGTTAAATATTTATTATATTTATTTTCTGCCTATAATGTCTTCAAAATTTGAAAGATGCCGGTACATAGATCTTCGTCGTACATATCATGGGCTGAATAAATGATAAAAGGTCACTTGAGCTAAAATGAGAAAATTATGAGTGGCATGTCAGAACCGTGGCACATGAAGATGCGTCGTCTCTGTCTAAAACGTGTGTAATATTATTTATGTATGTATGTATGAAATGTCTGTCTGAGTTCTTTGAAATGTTTATTAAAGCAAACTCAGTAATTATTTGGTATCGCTTACTTTTTTTTTTTTTATAAAAATCCCTTGAAAATCAATGAATAGTCAAAAACATCACAAGGATATATAACATATATAACATAGTGAATTGAAAACGAATGATTGATGAATGGTGGTGAAACGATGCGTAAAAGTTAGGACAGAGTTTAATCGAAGTTGTAACATTCATCATAAATGTGACACGTCGGTTGCAGATTAGTGAATTCAACTTTCTATTAAATAGTTTAAACTTTTTGGTCTCAATAATACTATATATTCATGAAACTTGCTTTTAGGTAGTTAGTAACTTTTCTCGTGTACTTCAGATATACTTTAATTAAATCGAATACTCAACTGAATTGTATGGCACAAAACTTTATTAAATTACTCATTTTGCAATCAGTTATTTAGAGATGGAAATTCTTAATGAGTTTAATTAAAGATTCAAGTTGTTTGTTTCAATATACAAAGAAACATGAACATTATTTCTTATTAAATTTCTGAGATTTGTTTGAAGTTTCCACATTTCATTGATTTTTTATTAATTAAGTAATAAATTAAATATGCCGGAAGAGCAATTGTGAAGACAATGTTCAGAACTAGATAGAAAAAAAAAGTGTGTGCGTCTTGGGACTCGATTGGCCGGTCAACATTTGCCGAGAAGGGCTGAACGAGTTGGCTACCGGCGAGACGGAAACAGACGTATGAAGATCATTCTTGAAGAGCTACCTACTCGGTCGCAGCTCAGTCCGTGTTTGCTAACGTTGTTATTAAGGCGTAAAGCACACAAATATCATTTTTGATTAAATTATTGGCCCGCAGACGGCCACGCCCAAAATGTTAAATAAAACCTGATGACTGGTATACCCGGTCCCGGATAAATGGTTAAGTCTACTACGCCTTTACAAATATATTCATAATTTAATATATAATATAAAATGGAGTATAATATAACGTAACATAATATAAAATGGAATTCATAAAGTTTTGCTTGTGTTGCCCAATACATTCATATCACCCATAGCGGTCCGACGTTGAATGAGAAATAGTATTAATTTCCGTGCTGCAAGTTCTAAACCATTGAAATGCCCGTTAACGTTATGTTATAGTGAAAGGACGCTAATGTCGCCAGTGAGTAACGACGGAAACAAACCACAGACGGTTGGGCGCCTGTTACGTAACGTGTTCCCATTGTGAGAGCCCTCACGTCAACAAGTTTCGGTGCGAACGTGACAGTGTCGGAAGATGTACTACCGTCGTCGTCGTGTATGTAACTAGATTTCAACATACACACATTGCAAAACTACCTTTTTGTTTCTTGTTTCTTATTTCTATGTTTTATACAGGCTGTTTGGTACAGCGACAACCGATTTTTTTTCCTGGATAGTACAATTTATTTACAACCAGATTAAGTCTATGAAAAGTCTAACGGTTTTTTTTTTAAATCTTATTTTTGTGTATTTTCATCAATACCCTGACTTATCGCACAGTACTTGAATTATCTCATTGAACATACTGTACTTCCCAAGTTATTTTTATTCATTTCTCTAATTACTAATCTAATATTTAAATACGCAGTTGGTTCTGTATCTATCTCCGTGACAACGCTAACAATGGTCAAAGATATGTAATGTCGAATCGATAAAATAAAACATAACATTTAAAAAAAATAATTAAAGTAAATAAAGTTCTTTTATTTGTTCAACCTATGTCAAAAACTTCTTTGGTTATTCTACTTTTCAGGAATGTATCATATGTACATGTTTGAGATCTGTCTTTAAAAGCAAAACATAAACATACCAATTTGAGGTATAAAAATGAAAATAACAAGGAAAAAAAATCGGGGGTCGCTGTACCAAACACCCTGTATACGTTGTTGCCATATATTTTTTTTAATTTTGTCTGTCTATACGTGTGTCTGTTTGTTTGTCTGCATTAATCTCCGAAACTAAACACTTTTTCGAAAGTAATATAGGGTACTTTTTTACTTATACATATAAATGAAACAGAAGTGTCTGAGATTTCAAAATAATATTTAATATGAGTTTAGTAATGCCAGGTTTATTACTCCAGTTTTGAAACGACAAGCGTAGAGCGGAAAAGAAAGGCACAACTATAAGAGACGGCGAAAGAAAATTCATCTACCCCTTACCCTATTAAGGAATGATTAAGTTTAATACGACATGAGTAAATAAATTGATACAGGATACCAAAATACAGGATACATTTACCCTGTCCATGTGTCTGTCTATCCGTTCGTCAAAGTTATTTTACTCGAAGTCCATATAATCTATGAACTGCTATATACTATAATGTGGTGGCATCTGCGGTGACGTTTTTCCACAAAGTAATAAATTCACTCTTGTGATGTAAGTATTTCAAGATTATGTTACATGACAACGAAATAAAGATATTTTATTTATTGATTGATTGATTAATGTTATAGCAAAATAACGGAAAAAAATTGTTGCTTGTCGCCATGTGGTCGCCATAAATGTAATAATAATAATATTCTTTATTGTACACCAAAAGTAGAAAAAGAATAAATAGCATTTCTCTTATAACTAAGTTTGGTACAATAGGCTGTCTTATTGCTAAAAGCAATCTCTTCCAGCCAACCATTGGATGGATTGGTAGAAACTTGAGAATATAGAAAATAGTTAGGATGTACTAACAGATAGAATAAATTAAGCTACCTAAATAAGATACATATATCTATATATGTAACTAGCAGACAAAAAAAATTCCAGCACACATTAACGTGTAGTACCTATAGATAGATCTTCAAAAATTTGTCAATAGTTGTAGAGATACCTAAAAGTCCTAAAAAGAGTATTCCTCCCCTTAAATTTTCAATAGTGGGTTAGGAAAATCTGGATAAAATTGGATTTAGTAAAACTTAAGAAAACGTTCGACAAAAAAATTTTTTAATACATATTGAGTAAATGGTTTGCTTAATTCAGACTACGGTGCCCTTCACTGTGCGTGGTCCGATACGCACTTGTTTATACTAGTTTGTTCCCAAAAATAGTAGCACGATATTACATTATACAAGGAAATGAAAAATGTATTTTTCCTTTTTAGGTATCTCAACATTTATTCCGTTCAAAAGTTATACAATAAAAAAATCCGAGATCGGGTTTCCCTAGTACGTAAAATAATACCTGTATCAAAGGGGCTCAAGTCGATCCCAATAGTTTTTTCCAAATAGTCTTTTATGTTTACACTACATAGTTACATCGCTTCGTTACAGTTCATATATACCTATAGAACGATAAACAAGTGTCATTCAACAATCATGTTGCTATTTAAAAGCTGGGTAGTAAGGAAAACTGAAATATAGAGCTTTCAGAAAATATTGTGTTATTTTTGTATTTTATTGTTATATCTATTTATAACCAACAACAATAAACAAGCAAGGTTAAGTTGTTATTTGTGAGATATATTGATGGAACAATCAATCACTTTTTATATACCTAACTTTTGTTCAAGTTTTCTCGTAATATATGCGCCGTAAATACGTTATATACTCGTACTGGTGTCAATATACAATATTATAGTACAAAATGAGTTTCGTCGACGACGGTTTCGTGACTTAAAGCATTTCACGGTATTGTCGAAATGTGTTTGCATTACATTAGTCTTATTCGCCCGCTAAAACCCGCCAGCGGGAGTAAATCAAATAAAAGCAACCCATAAATCTACATTAGAAATGAGAATAGACATATGTAGATATAATTGAAAACAACGTCTTTGTTTATGATACGAAATTCCATTTTGTATTATTGTTAAATCGGACAGTTTGTTTAAAATTTTGTATTTTTTTATTTCAATAGGATATATTATTTCGCAGTAGGTACTAGCCATCATTTTTTTTTTGTTTTACCCTTGCGATGGGAAGGCGGATTAAACTCTACAGCTACCGCGCGCCCGAGCGCGCGGGGTATGTAGGAGTTGCACCCACTAAACAACCGCCTGAAGCAGAATAGGGACGCGTGTCGTTAGCCCGAAAGCTCTAACGACTTCATCGGAGCGACCAGGCGGCACACTAGTTGGCGGCACGGTGTTGCCGGCACGAAGTTGTCGGGTAACCCCTAAGGGTTACTCGAGGCGAAATAATTCCGTTGGCGCGGGCTTCCGGTTAAGATTTACGTTATTAATATAACGTGAAAAGTGTTTTACTGTTCACTCATTTGAGATGATGTCAGTAGGGGTTGGGGCGGGGGGCGCGGGAGCGCCCCCGCTTTAAGTTCGACTTGAGAGTCGCCCGAAAAAGACTCATTAGTATGAATCAACCGTTCGACTTCGAGAGTGAGGTCGTCGGCCTGATCTGTCAGTGCATTCCGCGGTCTTCTTAGGAAATGATTAGGAGAAGGTGCCTCGTAAGTGGCAGCTGAAACTATCAATGGATTACTATGATTGGTAGCTCTAGTGAAAAAACGCTCTGATGAGTCTTTCATGTGTTCTGAGATTGTGGGGAGCTCTAAGTCTCGATGTAGAACTGTGTTTCTGACGTACCAAGGTGCGCCAGTCGCTCTTCTACAGAATTTATTTTGGACAATTTGGAGTCTGTATAACAGATTTGGTGCCGCATGGGCGAAAACGGAAGACGCATAAGTCATCACCGGCCTGATGCATACGGTGTAAAGAGTACGCTTATTGCGTAGAGACATTTTACTTTTAGGGCCTAACATGCTGCTAAGGCGGGAACTGTAAAATTTAGCCAAGTTGCAAACACGGTTGATGTGATCCTTGAAATGGAGATGTTTATCAAGCGTGATGCCTAGATATTTGTAATTGTGTTGCCACGGAATGGGTACGTTATCCATTTGAAGATGGGAAAGCTGGTACGGAACAACACTAGTTAGTCTAGTTTTGCTGTACCTGAAATGTATTGCTGCTGATTTTTCCGGATTTATCTCGATTCTCCAGAGGTGAAACCATCGTGTCAGCTTATCAATGGTTCTCTGGAGACGAGGAATTGTATAAACTGAGCTGTGACTGCGTAAATAGAGTGCAGTATTATCCGCAAATAGGGAGAGTTGGACGCCGTTTGTGGGTTGCGGTATATCATTAGTATATGCCGCGTATAATAAGGGACTAGCGATCAGAAGACGTTGCATTGCAGGATGTTTCTTTAAAACGGCTTTTTCATTATCATAAGCCTATATATCGTTGGCCAAAGGCCTAGGTGCTGATCTTTAAAAAATAATACGAGTACATTAAAAAAGTTATTTTTTTGAAATGCTCTACAATTTCATTTTTTTTAATGTAATCTAATATTGGAACAATGTCTCTAAAATTCTACAATATCCTAGAACGGCGTCGCATTATTTTTGAAAATGTATATACACGCAAAATTTCGACTTATTAGAACATTAAAAACATTAAAATCTGAAAAATGTACTTCTCTAACTATAGTTTAATGTTAGATTAAACATTTAATGACGCGTAACGTCATATGATACCTACAATATGTCTATACTGCACCATAGATAGTTAAAACTTCTAAGATATTAGCAAATTCTAAAAAATAATGATATTGACGTAATTATTGCAGTATTAAATAAGTTATTAAAATAATTCTTACGTACATGACCGACCCGGCAACCAAAAAAATCATAATCTTTTAGTGAAACCCATGGGGTTACCCCATACTCAGCCAGTACCAGTAAACGGTTTCCACAAGTAACGCAATACTTATTCTAATATTAATTAAACACCATTAGCATTCATCTATGACTTTAGGTTTACACTCACGCAACTTTCTGGATTATCCTATCCTACTAATATTATAATGTGAAAGTTTGTATGTTTTTTTTTTTGAAGTTTGGTAATCAATCACGCAGCAACGGTTGATGTGATTTTTTGCGTGGATATAGTTTATGAGTTGGACATAGGCTCCTTTTTATCCCAGAGAAAGTCACAGTTCTTGTAGGATAATTATTTTTCATGCTAAAACGGCTCAACGGATTTTGATGTTTAATACGAAGGTGACTAAGGCTTGCAATAACGCACAAGATAAATTTCGTCCTGAAAAATCACGGATTCTTTGGGATGGCTATACTTCATGCTACACGAATTTTGGTTGTTGATATAGAGATTTCTTAGGTATTAAATTTTAGCATATTTTAGAAAGTCTCACAATGTCCTGGAGCGTCGCATGCCTTTAGCGGCTCCGGTAGATGTAGTCCGTGCGGACGAAGCCGCGGGAAGAAAGTTGGTTTAAAATATAAGTAAGTAGGTAGCAAGGGGTTGCTTGTATATAATAACACCACAGCTTTGGCCGTAAGTACGGAAACATCAATTCGTTCTTACCCACCCCCCGAGTAGACCAGTCACGCGAACCTATATTTCACTAAGGCGCTGTACATTGTACGTCATCTAATAGATTTATTGAACGTATTCTGAAATTCACAGTAATTTTTTTTTCTGTAGTTTTTACAAATTTGTTATTTTCATGCATAATTAGAACGAATATCACATTTTGTTTATTAACTGCCACATTATGCTTTATTTCAATTAGTAATTTAATATTTTGGAAATTTAGTAACAAACTTACAGACAATGCAGAAACTCACCCAGGCAATATCCCATCTGAGTTTTACGTGCTAAAAGGTCTAATGCAAAACGAAGGTTTTCCTGAACGCTCCGTGTTATAACTAGATTCGTGCTGCATTTAAATGTCGATTTGATTCACTGTAGAACTCATACTGCAGATACGAGTATGTAATTTGTTAGGTGAAATTGATTGCCTAGAATATTCCGAATCTGCATTCAATGTCTATGTTTAATACGAACTCATTCTAATGTGTTTCGTACGTAATAAGGATATAAGTATAGCCTGATTTTTTCATCACCTTTCCAATTTTAATGCAATGTTTTTTGGTGAAAATAATATGACGCTGTACCTACTGAAACATTAAATATGGAGCCAGAAAGTCGTCTCAGCGTAGGAATGCGCGGGTAATTGACGACTGTGTCGACCGGCGCTATCCGCCGCGCTCGAAACCGCTCCCTGCTTTGTCACTATTTCTTTTTTCATAAATGGACTTTGATGAAAAAATATTCCTGTATGTATTTATTTATATTGGTGTGTATGTATTAATGTGTTTCGCCCATTTTGTTACCTTCTACAACCTACGCCTTTCAATCAATTTTATTAAATGGTTATGGATAGATTGTCACGTTAGGATGACGACCTATACAGGGAGAGATTTTACTAATCAGCCAAAATGTTCCTAGATGTTAGGTATCACCAATAGACCTCATTACGTAAATAAAAATATAGGTCAAATATTTATAATCAATAAAAATATCCTAAATATTTTTTATCAATATTTGGCTTCCTTCTACTACGACATAACGATACCTAATACCTACGTTCCGCCGCATCAGCTGATCGCTGAGGCGCACGGCCCCATTCATTGACCCCATTCCCACCTTGCGCGGACGCCGGACGGCGGAGCGCGGCGCGGAGCTCAGTCAGCCATGCGATTCTAAACCGAACGTTAGCTTGTGCGTAGCCCGCGATACTTTACAAATCGCGAATATTACGAAATGGTGAGATGTTACATTTTAAGTGGACAAACTTTACGCGGAGCCCAAAGATTATACTATAATCAACAATGATATATCAATCAATAATACGGTAATCACTGGGTCGCTCGAGGAGGTGCCGTACCATGGCCTCCGGTCATAACGCCATGTGACTTTTTTTATGGGGAGAGATTAAATGGCGAGTTAATGTGCAGGAGACCCAAAACCTCGAGGGTCTAAAACTAGACATTATGCGTGCTTTTAGTGAAGTGCAAAACAACACTGGGGTACTTCGTAAATTACGAGACAATGTACAAAAACGTGCTAGACTCTGTTTGGAGATGAATGGCTTACATTTTGAACATTTGTTAAAGTAGGTTAATTTTTTGAAGTGGTAAGTGGATTTTAACTCGATTTTAATGATTGTACATAAGTTGATTCAAATTTTTTAAATACGCCTGATTGCGAAAGGAAAAAGGACTGTTCAGAATTGTTAATCAATTATCGAATGTACGAGTACATTAATCAAAATAGATTAGGTATGTACCTATTCATTTTTTCAATTTCATTTATTTCGATTCTATTTTAATCGCAGATAATAACTAAAACAAGCCTTTTGCAATTTGACGGTCCTATGCCCGTTAAGTATGAAGGGAAAATTTGCAACTTAAGGAGCCGTATTTTTGAAACTCATTGATGATGTCATCAATTTGAATCGTCCCCTAGGCCTTGTCAAACCAAAGTTTTCAAGAGAGTTTTTACGACTGAGTAGGAGCCTTCATAAATGAGATCATTCGATAATCATAAATTTTCAAAAATACGACGTGCTAGTATTATCTATGGTGGTCGTACTGCGAATGCAGAGCGAAAGGGCGGAGCTTGGGCGGGGCGTCTGCACGTGCACTGAATGAGGGCGGGGCGTGTGCACGTGCACTGGCGTCCTCGTAATGTGACTAGTAATATTGGTAGTTTTGGGAAAGGTTTACGTAGGCTTAACTGAATATTTTCCTATTGAACGATACTAAAAGGGAACAAGACGGCCAACGGATTTTTATCAAAGGTCATTATATTGAAGTTTGGCTGGTCATAAAAACCTCACCCTGTATATGGAATTTCACTTCATTTATCATTTCATACCAAAATTATAAGTTCACAATACACCACAAGTATCTGAACTAATTCGGTTTTCAAGTATTCTCCTTCTCACCCTAAGAACAGAGTCTCATCGCAAGATCCCTTAACCGGGAAAGTGACATGTCGTCAACAAACATTCATTATGACGGACGCTATAAATAAATTAGACGACCGCTTAGCCTAGTGGGTAGCGACCCTGCCTACGAAGCTGGAGGTCCCGGGTTCGAATCCCAGGTCGGGTCAGTATTAATATGATGAATATTGATACTGGTACCGGGTCTTGATTGTTATATGTCTGTGGTGTCTTCACAAAAATATTTATATATGTATATATTATAAAGAATATTTAAGGATGTATATCAGTTGTCTAGTAACCCATAACACAAGCACAATATTTGCTTACTTTGGGACTAGATGACGCTGTGTGGGAAGTCCCATGTATTATTATTATTATTATAAATGTACTGAGTAGATACATTGAGTAACTGAGAGACTTATATTTCCATTATCTAATAAATTAAAATACATACATTATTGTGGATGTCATTTGTTATTGAGGTTGTCTCCTTAACATCTATACAGAATGACATTGTATTAGATGAAAAAAAAATTTTTTTTAATAATGTAATTTATTCTATTATATAATATTATATTATAATTATATAATTAATGAAAATTTTTTTTGCTGTATTATTAATTTAACTAGTTCACTGTGTTATTGTATTTTCCAGCAAAGTTTTACATTAATTTATAATGGCCTGCTCTGAGCCATCATCTGCATATATTGCCACCAATTTCATCAAAACCGTTTAGTATATCTGCTTGTAACCGTCAACCAGACAAACACAGAGTGATCTCTTTTTTGAAAACTTTGGGACGAGACCCTAAAAAAACACTAAATAGTTAAAAACAAGAAGAAAGATTTAACATTCTTTTCTCTTTTACAAAATTTAAGCCATCAGAGTCGGAACTCATACAAAATGGTAGTACCTTCAAATCAAGGTGAAACTGCGCACTCTGTTGGAGTCTACGATTCCCAGTTAGGTTTTTCCCATTCATCATGCATTAAATTAACTAGTCGTGATAGCCCAAAGCACAACGAACCTGTCTTAAATTTATAAAGCCATAGGGCCATGATTCGAATCCGGGCGTGTACCAATAAATTTTTCTGACTTAAGTACATAACTATCACTGACTCCGTGCCTCGCAGAGCACGTTAAGCAGTCGATCCCGGACGCTGTCAATAGATGGGGGTCGTTACAATCCCCAACCCGCAGTGGAGTAGCGTGGTGGATTTAAGCCCCAAGCCCCTTCATCCCGGGGGAGACCTAAGCCCCTGCAGTGGGGTAAAAATGGACTGATGAAGAATTAACTAGTTTTTCAACTTAACTAGTTTAAGAATTAACTAGTTTAGATATTTTAATTAATAATATATTTTTTAACAATTGTCGGGTTTTTAATTATGTTTGAAATAGCTGTGACATAACTCTTGGCTGCCAACAAAAGATCATGTGACTAGTTTATGGGTTTGAAGGCATTCCATCTAATTACACATCTTGACAGCCTAGAGAATTATTGTACGTATTCGATATAATATTATGCATAGTCTAAACAGAGATTACTGAGCAAAATAAATATATAGAGTTTATAACACATTGGACAATAATATCAAACGGAGACACTTGATAGAAAACTCTATTTCGGGAACGTGAAAAATCGGAACCATTCGATAGCAGAATTTACCTTTTCCCAAAAATTAAACAGAATAAATGTCCATTGAGTGTAGAAAATTTCTTGATCCTTTCTGGGTTTAATACAGTAAAGAAGAAGCATTCGTTTTGAACGTGAACCATACAAAAGCTTTTTAATTTATTATATCTATACTTCGATGCTAAAAGCACAACGTAACAAAAACATAACTCTTGTGTAATCGAAATACACGTTCAAAGAGATATACGTCTCTGTGTCTGCATCACACATGCTGAATGCATATTTTTACATAAGCCAGTATAATAAACGAAGATCGATCAAATAGTTCCCAGTAATGGTATAAAAAAACACACAAATTACGAATAGCTATACTTTATTTTTGAACAAGTTATCTTTATTTTTTAATACATTTACCATACCTCTTTTCAAGTTGTTTTGTTCCCAAGGAAAAAATCTTGCTCATGGGTACTGAAAAACTCCGCTACTGCCTGCGGCCATGGCATCGTTGTTATTTTCAATTTCCCTTGAATGTCTTCTTTTACGATAATATGGGAAACAGATATAAATCTGGATAGTTTAGGGAATATATTGGGTGTTCCATTAATTGTAACCCCGCTCGTATATGCTTGATAGCAGCACGCCGGCACTTAACTTTCGACGACCGACGTTTTATTTTTATTTGTTCGCGTAATTAGTATATTGATGTTGCTTAACAACAGCTTACTAACTACTGAAGTACTGATTTTTAAATTGTTGTCACATATTCTTCTGTAACTGTCATATGAAACTTTACATTGCAGTCTTCATCTTTACAGCTCCTTCTTCCACCTAAAATCGGACCATGGAATAAGACGGAGAGTCGTCATCTAAAGTAGTTCAAATTTCCCTTAGAAAAAATATTGTTAATCACAGAAAACAACTGTAATAAAAATATGAAATATGTGAACATCAGACAGTTTTTTATTGGCCTAAAGGCTATAAGCGAAAACA
Source organism: Luffia ferchaultella (assembly GCA_949709985.1). Lineage (NCBI taxonomy): Eukaryota > Metazoa > Arthropoda > Insecta > Lepidoptera > Psychidae > Luffia > Luffia ferchaultella. The sequence goes on along the minus strand of OX453245.1, from coordinate 8,635,115 downwards.
AAGGAACGAAACAACAGCTTCTGACTTGACGCATATATTATAAGTTACACTGAATATATATGATAAATCAATGTGTGCGCAAGGCAAAACAAAGACAAAATGGTCTTATATGCTCTGTATACGCACACAGTACCATACAAACAATATACAACGATTCATGGCGTTTTCCAGTGTAAACGAGATAGGCAATAAATAACAATGAACAGTGAAATGTGAAGAGGTGAGAGTAGGCATCAGGGGGACCTATTTTGTGTGTAATAAATAAAATACCGAAAGTTTATATATTATACTGTTTGTTTATTTGCACTTACTAGCTTTTGCCCATGACTCCGTTCGTGTGGACAAGCGTAGCATTTCTGCAATCATTTTTTCCTGTTATCGTTTTCGCAGTCTAATATTTATTTAAGTATCATGTTTTTCAATTATTACAATTTATTTATGTTGAGAAGTAGAAAAAATATTTTTTATATTTTTATTTTAAATTTTAGCTTAGAACTTAAATTCATAATGTCCAATTTTTTTCCCATTGCTCTGCTCCTAAAAACTACAGTAATGATACATACTCTATTATAATTGTTGAATTATAATTTTCATCTATTTTTACCAAGTTTCCTTAAAATTGGATAATAATAAAAAAAAAAAAATATTTAGGTTCAAGGATCTCTAATTAGTCCACACCAAAAAAAATCGAAAATATATTAAACGTACAAGCAGCACTCCGTTACAGTTTTATAATATATATATATATATATATATAGTATAACACTGTATTTAAGTATTATATATAGTCGGTAGTATAGATCATGCCTCGCGTCTTTTGCTTAAAAATCCACGAAACATAACTAAAGTTTAAAAATGTTTTTTTTTCCCTTGAACTTTTTATTTGTACCCAAATCAGTTTACAGACGAACATCTTGTGAAAGAGTGTTGATATTGTTGATTAATGCCTACACATTAATGTTGTTGTTGGCATATGACGCAATTTTGTAGTTGTTTTCGTGAACTACTGTATCTAGTGGTCGATAGGTGACTACTAAGTAATATAGACTATAGTTTGTTTGTAGTCACTATCCAAGAAAGCTTGACTATGTCTTTTATATTTCCAATCCTGAAAACATGTTCCATATAAAACTGATCTAGAGGGATATAATTGATCCATTTTTCTCCCCAGGTTCTGAGCTTGAGCCGGTTTGGAAACTACAGGATCCGGGCTGCGACCAGGGCTACGGCTCCGAGAGATCGCCTGAAGAAGATTTCGTGCCTCCTTTACAACCCACAATATGCTATGAAGAATACGAAGCGGAATTAAGAACTATATATCCATTCATTACCGACGGTAAGTAACCAACATATCTTGAATTGAAATTTCAGAATCGAATATTGTGAAATGAATGGTAGGTAGAAATAACCTTCGGTTGTCATCGATTTTTATTTACCATACAACACACATGTATACGTACTTGCAACATAACGAAAGACTTGCTATATAACTAGATACATTCTAAAAATAAAAAAAATAGGTAATCTACCCATCCATCGCATTTTATAATTTCAGACAGGTAACGAAAAAAAAACTCGACCCTCAGCCAGATAAATGTATAATATTCATCATGACATAATTCCTAGCCTTTAGGGCGGCTATACTGTTCTGTCGGGGCCCGCATATTCTGCTCGTCACTTTTTTACGTTTGGTTAAGCCAAGAAGTATTATCTATGACTTTTGTTCAATATGCGGCACATGCTAGGCGATTTTCTTTGTCTACCATTCTTGACAGAAGTATTTGTTAAAAACACGACAATATATATGTCTTCGTTGTCGCACATTTTGAGTACAACTATATAGCTGTTTCGTCAAAAGCCGAATTTATAAGCCGAACCACACAAGCTGTTTGAGTGGGTAGGGCGTTTTACTTTGCCGGGCAGCAAAACGGCGACAATTCTGATTGCCGTGGGCGAACCGGATGTCTTTTTCTCCACATTCAATCGGTTTGTACAGTTCCAAACTTTATGGCGGATGTGAACATAGGCACAAGTCGCGTCGCAGTAACCAGTTTTAGGTGTAGCGGACGCAATGGAGTGAGGAGTATATGACCCGCCCGGGCATGCCGAATATTCCGACCCGAACAGATATGTAGGCGCCCTTACATACCGCGCAAAGAGCGCTCGGCCTATATAAAATTATTCAGAAATCTCAGAACTTTTTAACATAATTTCGAAATCTGTAAGGCTTTCCTGTAACTTTAATAAGATAATATTACAATAATTTTATCCAATGGCTTTACTGATAAGCGGATAAGAACTAGTTGTTTAATGCACGTTGAAAAATATTATAGTTGAAAGGGACGTATAAAAAAAACTTTTTAACTAAATAGCACTGAATATTTTTTTTTTTTTTTAATCTATAAATATTTCTTGCTGATGGTCAGGAGGTGTCATTTTTAACAAATTTTAGAACTAACGTCGCATCTCCTCTACTCTTTTAATTATAACTTATATGAAGACTGGTTTAAAAATTGACAAGTTCATAAGGGCACAATCACTCACCGATACTGTGACAGATCTATACCATTTGCTTAACCTAATTCAAAAATCTAGCGGAGGAACAGAAAAGTGAAAATTACTTAGTATGCAAATGGCTATGTGATAAGAACGTAACCATTAGGTACACCTCAAGAGCTGGCTCTGTGGAGGACATAGAGTAAATAAATTTGACAGCAGCTTTTTTTATGGTGGAGGGTGGAGCGCGCCGGAACATATCTAAAATAATATGAATGCTAGATATCATTAGTGCCAAGTTATGAATTTAATAATCTTAGTGTTTTGTGTTAAAAAATACACTTAAATAATTACATTAAGATTATGACCTCCGTCGTACATACTTCAAGGAAACCGGATAATATTCGAAGCTTGTTTCTATGTAAATATAGCAAATAGGTCAATTTGTCTGGTATTATCTGACAGTGATATTTACTGAGGGTGTACAAATATTTTTTGACCATATACCTGGAAACTTATACTATTGTAATTTAGACATGCAACCTTAGTACTACAAATCACTGGAAGACTTAATGATTGCGCCTAGTACAAAATCATGGATAAGCGGTTCTACTAAGATAGGATGAAATATAAATGGAATGAAGTAAAACTGACGAAAATCGAAGCTGAAAAGCGGAAAATAAACCTTTTTTAGTATTAATAAATAAGCTCATAAACTAATGTTACTAATTTTAAGTCGGAAGCGCCAAACAATCAACGAAGATCATTAAATCATTAAACCGCGTTTCCCGCTGCCATCATTGTATATTCACGTACATACCTAATTAATTTCCTCATTTGTTTGTACGGCACCGACTCAATGTAAATTTTTCGCTTTTTAGTTCTTTTTTTCTTCAGTTTAAGTTTTATGAAAAAGTTTCACTACTTTTCAATTTGATTTTCGTCGAACTGATTCGTTATTCGTTAACTTCAAAGTGTATCTTATAGAATAAAATTTGATTCATCCAAATCGGACCACTCTGTAAAAAGTTCCCCTAATTGCTACCCTTTTAGGATTGGATATATTTTTCAAATTCAAATCGGATTAACTAGTGTACACAATGCGATGCGAAACATAAAAAAAGACTTATCTATACAGCTAAATTGACAACCTTCTGTTTTTTCGTCAGTTAAAAAGACATGAAAATAATCACAAAACACAATTGACCACTCACAGTTTTCTTACGTTCTATGTTGATTCTACTTAAACTTTGCCTTCTATTATTTTGTATTATTGTTAACCTAAAAACTAATTAATTTCATAGTAAACTTTATTAAGTAAAATAGATAATATGAAGCTTTTCATAACGGAGAAAAACCGATCACGAACCCATCCAAACGTTTGATCGAAATCGTGAGACGTCGAGAGACAATCTTGGTCCCGAAGTGCTCGTAAGTAATTGACGTGTATTGTGTTTTGGTTTCGTAGACCGCGTCTCAACGTGGCTCAACCCTCGTCTATCGAGGTTTACCCGACTATTTGTTGTAAGGTACGACACTTGGGGCTGTGCACTTTAGACACGCACTCGTAAAAGTGAATAATGTCAGGAAAGAGCAAGCCCACCCACACTAGTACACGGAATACCTAACGCTTCTCGGGTGCGTTGACTGTTTATAGTGCTATATAGAGGCCTTGTCTTCTTTACTGCCCAATAAAACTGTAATCCGTCTGCTTATGTCGATTCCAGAATTACAATTAGTAATTTATCCTGGTGATAATCAGTTTTATTCACTTAACGTATGCATGCGACATCGTCCACTTAGTTTTCACGATTTGCGTTATTTAGTTTTTAACTTACATAAATATTATGAAATTTTTGTATATATAATAATAATAACGTATACATCACAACAACGTCTAGACCCAAACTAAGCATGAGCTTATATTTTGGGGACCAAGCGAAGACACCACATATATCATCCAAAACCTGGTACCAGTATCAATATTCATCATATAAATACTGACCCGACCTGGGATTCGAACCTGGGACCTCCAGCTTCGTAGGCAGGGTCGCTACCCACTAGGCTAAGCGGTCGTTATAAGTTAACAGACAGTTGTTGAGAACTGGATCTATTCTGTGAAACCACGCTCCACGTTCTTTTTTTTTTGTTACTGCTCGGCTCCTATAAATAGCAGCGGGATGACACATATCCTATATATTGATCTAGGTTAACACCTATTTGAATGTGAACGATTGTGGTTTCATCATAATCGGTGCAGTGGTTCTTGAGTGGTTGTAAGGAGTATAAATAAACTAACAGATATATAAAAATATGTTTCTTGAACACACGCAAGTATGTTTGCGTCGCGCGGACGTTGTGGAAAGTCAAAGTAAATTTGAAAAGCCAAGCAAATTCAATATTAGAATCAAATTCGAGCACATTCTTTCTCGTATCGTTTCGTATCGAAAAGTATTACCAGAGTATTATTATGAAGGTCGCGCTCGCTCGTCCGAAGAGCGAATATGTAAGCCAAGCGATGACTGAAATACTAAACGTGAAAATAGGTAATACAGTGAGTCTTAGGCGCGATTTGATTTTCAAAATGCAAGGCAGTGAAATTTATTATGTTTATATTACTTATGCAGAAAATCGTTATTGACTGATTGACTGATCGGCCCATGTAGCTTAGGCTCGTTTAAGCTTGAGCTCAGAAACTTGGGATTTTACTTAGCAATTACTTTTAGGTCCCAGATTAGTACTGAAGTTTCCAAGATTTATTTCTTTTAAACACAACTCTATACGCTATACACAATTTTTTTTAAATGTTTCTCGAGGGATCTAATATCGGTGTTTTATTTTTATAATCAAAATTTAAAAAAATTAACCCAGTATAAAGTCACCAATATCCAAATACCATATAATTAAAGCCTACAACAAGCGGCATATACTACAATAAGTCTCTCACAGTAACATTGGTTACCTTTATATACTCAAACTGTGGCTTATCATACAAAAATAGTGCAATGCACTCTTTTTACATGGACGGTTTTGGTAAAGGCAATTTATAGTTCATGAAATACTGTCTTGTAAATTTATGCTTAAACAAAACAACACGTTTTTTAGTTTAGTATTTTCATAATTCATCACAGCCCTATGGAGTCACCACTATGTCTGTTTGTCTGCCATAGCTTTTAATTCGTATTGCATTTGACTGGACACAAAAACACACACATTTCCACATCAAGGAACCCATGTACGCATGATCATTAACACACATTACAAAATCTTTTTCTTATAGCCCGTGGGTTCTTTCCTATTTCAGTACTGTTTAAGCTACATAATTACTATTGCAATCAGTTAGAATGTCCACCTTGGATTTTTTTAGATATATTACAATCATCACGTGAGTTTAGAACAGAGGAAGTTGAACGAATTTGAGAAAAAAAATTTCTAATTACGTGAATTTATTAGAGTGACCTAGATATGATGAATACTAGACGATAGACAAATTTAATCCAGTAATAACGTACTCAATATTTACAATTCAGGCAGGCGGAAGCAGAAGCTGTTAAATAAAAGGACGAAAACTTCTGATCTCAATTAAGCTAGATGGGATTACCTAAAACAGAACAATACGAAGGCCTTGTATGCGATTACTGATAAAGCGAACCAATTTTGGAACCCCAAATGGCGAGTGGAACAGACATTGCTCGCCACACATTGATTGCCTATTAGACGATCCGGCCATCACCAATTAACAAGGTTCACAATTAACGCCTTTCATGGTATTTCCCAATTTCCAATTCAAATAAGTTGATTGCTGCGCTCCAAATGACAAAAATATTGAAAAGGATGCATTAACTTTGATAACAGCACTGTAACCTGTTTGGTTAGACCTTTTACGAAATTGCTATTTGAATATTTCACGTACATATCCTGGTACAATATCGTTTTTGGATATTGTATCAACGCAAAGGGAAACTGAGATATTCTACAAAAAAGTACCGCAATGCTTTCTTCATCCATTGTACGTTGAAATTCTAGTCATGCGAATGAAGACATTCTTTTGAAGTGTCATAATGTATACAAAGATTTCGCGCGTTACTTTCTTTTAGGAAAAAAATAAATGCGTATTCAATATCTCATGTATTGAAGTATTCAAAATTCAAATTAAATTAAATTAAAAAAGTTTTTATTCAATATAAGATGTTTACACACACTTATTGAAAGTCAAAATGAATTGATTAGGTTCCGGTTCAAAAACTAGAAGGAGAAGAACATTCAAGAAACTCCTCCCTGTTTATTTTATTTCAATGTATGTTTTTTCTTATTTTTATTTTTTTTTAATTTGAAGTGCTTACAACTATTACAATTATGTCCATGCGCGCTCATCATTTAAATACTCGGTAATACAATAGTAATATTTTTTAATAAGTTGGACTTTAACTTGTTTTGTAAATTGATTTGAATTTAAGTCCAACATTTCTTTAGGAATTCTATTATAAAAACGGATACAATTTCCCATGAAAGAATTATTAACCTTTCAGGGTCTGAACCTGGTAATTGATAACATATGCTTATGTCTTGTATTTAAGTTGTGGCCATCACCCACCCTAGAGAAAGCATTTAAGTTTTTATGTACACAAATTATATTTTCATAAATGTACTAACAAGGGACTGTCAAAATGTAACTTTTTCTAAAGTGAGCTGTCACACTATCTCTAGATTTTAATTTATTAGCCCTTTTCTGCAGAACAAATATTGTTTGAATGTCAGCGGTTTTCCCCAGAGCAGAATGACATATGACATTATGCTATGAAAGTAGTTAAAATAAACCAGTCTCGCTGTAGGCACATCGGACTTCATTGTAAACTTGCATCAATAGTAATCCCCAAGAACACAGTTTCATCAACTAAACCCAATGAATCTCCACCAAGTCTCAAATTGACATCAACTTATCGAACATTGGGCAATATAAATTTTAAACATTTTGTTTTATTTGCGTTTAATAATAGGTTGTTAGCGATTATTTGTTATTATTGAAATTATTATTGAAAATTCCTCTTCATTTTTATTAAATTTAAATATGTGAGAAGTGTCACCAGCAAACACCACTATTTATGTAGTACATATGGACATTTATACAAGAAAATATTTTTTTACTTTGTATGCGACTAGAATTAAAGCTATAACAACAATTTATACAGAAGTCTACTTCTTTTTTACCTTATCACACGCTATCTATCAAATAGATTGTTATTTGATCAGGTTTTTACTACTATTTTTAAGATTACAGAAATCGAATTAGGGCTCTATCATTATCATCACGCTTTGACGTTAAACAAGGCCAACTGTCTATAATCTTACCAAATACCCTAAACTCATACAAGTAAAGCCACGGGTAAAAGTGTGAAATTATGAATTAATTTTTTTGTTAAGCACAATTCTCGCCAATTCAACTCAAGATCCCTTTCGCCAATTTCTGTACGTTATCTCTATTTCCAGTCCATGTACGTCGCACAACCGTGATATGGGTACAGCAAAGCCCTTTTGCCGTTTTATGTATGTGTCTGGGAACTGACCGCATAAAACCTTACGCCATTAAGCTACCAACACCAAAACATTTCTATCGGGTAGTACAAACAATTATATCTTTAAAAAATTGGCCTGCCTGGCGGGTTCGTAGTTCGTCTTTACTTACAAGTTTGGTTCGATCTTGGAACCCTCCCAGCTGAGATTGGCAAAATTTTTATTAAATCTGTGACAGATCTTTGTTCATATGCAAAACTTTCAGTGTGGTAGGTGATATCAAACTTTGCGCCTTGCGAGACTATCTCATAAAAATCGTTTCATGTTGATTACTTCTGGTATAAGGTTTCATGCAGTGGGATCCCTAGCTACATGGTTTAATAGCTCGCTTCAACAATCACGCACAGCCACTCGAAGTCCAGTTCAGTTAGCTTATCTTCGGTGCTACAGCCGTTGTCACGGTGCGAAAGCAAGCAGATCATATTTTCCACATTGCTGAATCGGAAATGTTATAATCCTGTGCATCTATAATTTCCAATTTCCATCAGCTGTAAGTACATACCCAAGCCTAAGTTAAATTTTCATTTAAGTTTCATTTTCATTTTATCACAATGAGCAAACTACACGTTACTACACATAAATTACTTTATGAAGGTACTGTAATAATTGCAATGGTAATCGTTTAATGAGTAATAGTTATGTACTTGAGTCAAAAAACACACTGGTACACACCCGGATTCGAACCACGGCTGTACGGCCTTCTGAACCAGAAATAGGTTCGCTGCGCTCGGGCTATCACGGCGTACACTACAATAATGGATAAAAGTAATGAAGAATTTAGTAATGGGCACTGTATTTTCAGTTGCACCTGTAAAAAACGTTCAGCTATGAAAGAAGATGAAGACTGATATAATTGTAATCGGAATACGTAATTTCGTGAAACTAAAATTGCCAGCGGAAGTTTCGTAAAATTTAAAAAAAGAAGCATCAAAAAATTACACAGGTAAAAGCGCATTTTTAGGGATAGAAATGAGGATGTCCGTACTGTAGAGTTTAAAATTTAATTTATTAATTAAAATTTGAAGCTTAATACAAAGCGTGTCAACAATATAATTGCACAATCTTAAGATAGCTTAATTATATTTTTGTACTATTGTTTGCACACTAAGAGAAAAACGTTTCTTCCGAGAGTTGTATAATTTTTTTTTATAACGTATACATCACAACAACTTCTAGACCCCAAACTAAGCATTAGCTTGTGTTTCGGGTACCTAGCAAAGACACCACATACATATAACAACCAAGATCCGGTAACAGTGTAAATATTCATCATATAAATACTGATCCGACCTGGAATTCGAACCCGGAACCTACAGCTTCGTAGGCAGGGTCGCTACCCACTAGGCTAAGCGGTCGTCTTGGTTTAAATGTTTGTTCAGCTGCAGCACATTATACTTGTATATAACAAGGTGCATAAAGTTGGTAACAATATCAAAACCTTTGAGGCAACACCAACGTTAGATTCTGGAAAAACCTTAGCGTCATGACATTGTCGTTTTAGCTAAATAAAATTGTTCGAAAGTCGTTCCATTCTAGTGGCTTCGTCTTGAGGTAAAGTTGTGATGACTTAAGCTGTATAACTTATTTGCTTGCCACAGGAAAAGTTGTGTCAACATGTATGTGTTTTAGAAATAAACGTAGATACCTACTTATCGCTCAAACTTTCTTGCCACAATGTGCCACAGAGTCTAACGCCTGCCGCACATTCCTGCACTCTGTGTCGTTCACAAAACTGCGCCAGTTAGCGCGAGTGCGAGGTGCACGTGTCGGTGTCGACGTCCACATTCACTCACACGAGTCGCACAGTTCTGTGCTAGGCTCTGTTTCAACATTGATTGAAACTGGAATTTTTCTGTTAGTGCAATAGTGACATCGACCTTTCATGTATTTCAAACATACTGGCATACTTCTAAAGTTTAGAAAAAACCTACATACAAAAGCACAAATAATATGCACTATAGTTTCATACCCATGGTAGTGACCCATCGAGTGTATCGAATGTTTTGTCCTATACTAGGCTATCGCACGATTTTAAGCCTAATGAGTTGAAAATTTACGATTTCCGACGAAACCAACGTTCGCATTCGAAATTTGTGTTCGACGAAGTACAAAGATGATATTGTAGCCAAATGGCAATGTTTTATTGGGCGAACTTGATTTGAAGGTACATTTTTGTGTACATGCGTGGGACATTAGAAACAAATGACATAGGTATAACGTACTATTATTCTTATTTATTTATTACAGAGATACAGCAACAGTTAACAAACTTAGAAATAGGTAAATAAATGCTGTCGCACAAAATATTTAAAAATTAGGTATGTAAACATCTATTAATGAAACCCGTATCAAAATCCCTAGGAAACTTGAATTTATGACATGAACTGATGATTTTGATAACTGCGCTAGTTGCCGCTACGTCGTCGGTGACTACACAGAGACAACATGAAACATAAATAGGTAGTCGTTAAATAACATGTTTACTTTTAAATGTTTTTTTTATATAAAATTTTGTTTGCTAATTGTTACGACTAATTGATGACGGCCGCTTAGCCTAGTGGGCAGCGACCCTGCCTGCGAAGCTGTAGGTCCCGGGTTCGAATCCCAGGTCGGGTTAGTATTTATATGATGAATATTAATACTGGCACCGGGTCTTGGTTGTTATATGTATGTGGTGTCTTCGCTTGGTACCCAAAATACAAACTAATGAAAGACGTTGTTGTGATTGTGTGTGTTTTTATTATTATTATTATTATGTTACAAAAGTACAGCGTCATATTTATTATATCTTGCCTGTTATATATATATTTTATTGCATTTTATAAGATAATAATAAAACGTTATTTTTTATGTAGAAGTGGATATAGCATGATACAGGTAATAAAATGTCGTAACAGATTATATACGTATACCTGCAATTTCCCTTTGCCTTACTCCGATAAGGTTACGAACAAAAACTTTTTTTCTAAGTTCCTTACAAGTGCTTTTTTACTTATGTCGCAAAGTGGACGTGTCGGGCCTGACTGGTTGGCTCGATTATTTTCAGGCTAGGCGCATTGCGGTTGACCGTAAAGTAGCAACTAAAAGTCGTTACACGAATAGTGCTACTATTTCGTTGTAACTGTCTTCGATTCATTTAATCACTTGTTAATAATAAAACGAATATTTGTAGTTATTATGTACGTAGTCGTTATCAATAATAAAATCACTCATAAACTTGAGGCCTATGTCTATGGTGGATCTGTGTGTTTATTTGTGGAGTCGTAGCTTCTATTTATTTAAAAGGTTTTAATTAATTGAAACCTGCTTAATGTGGGATGGTTTTCAGTTACATTTCTATCTGTCTGTGTGTGTTTCTGCGTCATCGCAGCTCCCAATAGGATAAACCGATTTCAGAGCGGTTGTTTTTAAAGCTGCTTTAATCGGAAAGGTTTTTTAGTTACATTTATATATGTCTGTGTGTGTGTTTATCTTCGGCACTGTAATAGCTCCCAAGTAGACGAATCGATTTTTTAAGATATTTTTTTTATATAGTCTAGTTATTATAAAATAGTAATTAAAAATTAACGTACAAATTATTATAATTTACGAATCCCCAACACAAAAAATTATATTTAAAAAGTCTTCAATAATAAACACATATTTATTATTTTGAAATGATGTTTGATTTTGAAGGCGTCGGGGACCGGTACGTAACCTTAACTTGTATTTTGTTGTAATGTGACATAATATAATAAAAAATAGAAGCTGAGCTACCTAGTAAGTTTACTTAGTTATCCTTGACGTCTTCAAAGCTCAAAAATAATTTCAGACTTTTTAAAAGTTACTTATTTGGTGTCGAGTTTTTTTACTGAACAATCATAAAGTTCGTGCGCCCTCTCTCCTATACACGTATTGAACTGGAAAATGAGAGTGGGTTCGTAAAATTAATACAAAAAAGACAAAAGCGGAGCAGAAGTATATATTGCTAAATATAATAATAATAACGCACTGACACCAAGAAAGTGATGAACAGAAATTAACAGAATTGAGAGTAAAAGTTACTTCAATAAATATTAAAGTCCTGCTCGTTTCTGAAACTTGAAAGTATCCAGGTCGAATACTAAAGTTACTCCTTGTTGTGTCATAAATAACACCTCAAATACCGAAAAAATTTAGTCAAGCAATATGTACTCGTACATACATCGTCATTTTACTGACGGAGTGATAATAAATATAACTATAATCGTACTGGCTTTCTAACAAAAACGAATAAAAATAAAAAAATTGATACAGCCATGTTAAAAGAGCAAGAATTTAATAATAAAATAAAAAGTCTTCAAAATGAACTGAGTCCAGTTTACATAAGAACTGCGTGCATACAATTATAAGTACAATGAGGTGCATTAAATAACGAAATATCTCTTTGAGTACAAAATGGATTTTTCCATGAAAATATAATGAAGCCAGAAATTCTTGTCGAGAATCTTTACATGAAAAGTTCAAAGGAAAATTGTTATCGCGCAAAAATATATTTTCGTTGTGTGTATATTTACAAACAATCACGTCAACATGTTGGCTTTAACATAAATTCAACATTGGCTTTAGCAGCAAAATAATTTTTCTCCATATTATCACGGGTAATAGGTACTCAACGTAAAGCTACAGAAAGGATATCGATAAAAGACAAAAAAACAAAAAAAAAACAGTAAACAGGGTTTGTACAAAACAGTCGGTTTCCAATAATTATATTAAGTAGCAAAATATATAACATTATCTACCTATTTTTACCCATTTCGTCCTAACAAGCCGTTGTAGTAATGTAGTAGTAAGTAAGTTTGACGAATCTGTTTTCCTATTCGATTCGATTTTCCTATGACGCCCGTTTAGTCTAGTGGGTAGCAACCCTGCCTACGAACCTGGAAGTCCCCGATTCGCATCCCAGGTCGGGTCAGTATTTATGTGATGAATATTTATACTGTACCGGGTCTTGGTTGTTATATGTATGTGATGTCTTCGATTGGTATAGAAAACACAAGCTAATACTTAGTTTGGGACCTAGACGTTGTTGTCATGTATACGCTATTGTTATTATTATTCCATCTGTGTCTTCATCACCTTCTGCTCTTTTTGAGTCATAAACAGTAGTCTATGACTTTGTCTATCTTCCGTATTTTTTTCCCAAAGATGTCCGATCCATTTAATTCTCCTAGGATATGTTTGTACAAACAATTGTTTGGTAATAAATTTAAAAAAACTATAAAGGAATGGTGGTGCGCATTTGGATATTTATTATGCGATCTGAGTATGATGTTATTGCTTCACATAACCAATTTTTATTTTTTGTCCAAGAACACACTTAATTTTGGTCCATTTTGTTCAAACGCACATTTGGCACCTTGTACTGGGTCTTTTGGGCCGTTCAGTTCACAGTCATTGTTACATCGCCTCAGAATTTGTTTGTTCTTAATCATCTTTTCCTTTCTTTATTTGTATTTCTTCTTGGAAGTTACTTATTTAGTTCCGACCTTTACAAAAAGTTGTGTAGTGACACAAGTTGCTTCTCCGAACAGCTGTAATTTACAGTAAGGGTAGTAAATAATATTTTATCGATGATCCATTGTTATCTCTTCAGCCACTCATAATATCCTTATGACACTAATCTTTCGACGTGCGTGTACATCGGCGTCTTTTTCTACGGACAAAAATGTGTGATCTTTTCAATAGCGTTCACATTCAATGAATACCATCTACTACGTGTTTGTTTCACTGTGCACATTTAATAACAAAGTCTGTAACGAAGCAGTGAGAACTAAACTGCAATGTTGTTGAAGTAGACACCGTTTGTAACAATAACATTAGCTGAGAACTATGTTGTGAACGTTCTCGTAGGTAGGACAACGCTCGCATACTGGGCATCAGGTGGCATTAGGTTAACAACACGGTGTTGTGACACTATCTACTATCGTTCCGTTTTCGCGTATTACGTTACCGACTACTATGAGTTTCAATTAACTAGTTAAATAGCTCATTTACAGCTAATTCATATTTTACTAAAGCTTGTATTAAATATTAATTAGGAATGCATTCAATATGTTGAGGTTTTAGGTTTCGTTCGTTTCTGCTACGCCCAGGCGAGCTTTTGACTTTGACCAGTTATTTTAGTTTTTACTCTGCTTTATATTTGAAATTTGGGAACTCTGATAGCATATACGTTAATCCATGTCTTAAACAATATTTGTGGACCTTTTCAGATAAATATGCTTTCTGAAATATGAAGAAGGAACAAACAGAAAAACAAACGAAAAAACCGCATATTTTGTGTACCAATTAAGAATAAATTATCATTATGCACTGTGCTGATACCTAAAACTTTTATATGCCAATCTAATTTTAAATATTTAAAGGAATCGAAAATATTTCAGTTTTATGATAGACACTACTATATACGTATTCAATTACGAGTACAAAAATTAATCTCCAGTTCAAAGTGGCACTGTTTTCAATATCGTCTGCATCTTGAAGTTCTATCCTGATTATATGAAGTGCTTAGTCCGAGATAACTATGCAGTATTGCCTTGTCGCATACGATTCATCGCGTATTTTAAGCTAAAATTAGCTAATTACAATTGTCATTACATTTAGAGTGTCAAGTGAAGAAAACAAAATAATATGGGTTAAAAAAAGGCGTGTGTGAAGCGTCGTATTTCGTGAGCGCATATTGAAAGAACTCCATAATAACTGTACAACATTGCCTTTATTATTATTTTTAATTGAAAATAGCTAAACTTGACTTGGCGAAATATCTAAATCAAAATAATTGCCACAATGTAAAAAGAAAAGGAAGCTATAACTAATGGGCGGTCGGGATATTCCGACTTAAGCACTTCATATAATAAGGTTAGTGCGAGGTAACTGTGTATAGATGTTCAGAGAGTCCTGTGAGGATGTATATAGTTTCTGGCTGCGATTTCCCTGTAGGCATGTTATGAAAACAATTATGTAATACATGAAAATACAATCTTAGTACCTACTGATATAAAATCGGATAAATATTATAACGCACATCGAAAATGATTCAGTAATTTACTTCATATTTATAGTAAATCAACAACTGTGTCTCACTGTACTAAAAACCACTCTTGCAAATGAATTGCGAATGTTAGAAGTATTAAAAAGATGTCTTTTCTAATATCAAGCAAATCTTAGAGAGCGAGCTGACCATCCTAAATTCTATTCTTGTGAGACTTGGACATAAGATGTTGTAGCATATCAGGTACAATGTTGCGAACTTTAATATTCCACTTTCACACATGTTTTTTTGGCTAATACTTCAACGAGTAGCACTTTTGTACTGCTTATTAAAAGTTATACATGAACAATTTTATGTGCCTTAAACTCGTCTCCGATTTGGTCGTTTATACGTATGTATATAATGTAACAACATTGTTGTAATAGGATCAATCTCAGATTTGTCTACATAATATGGTACCATTATTTGGTGTTGAGCTTTGCTCGATATCTAAAGAGTTCAAAATATCTGTAATAATACACTTTATACACCATTATTTAAAGCTTTTATGTTGGCCATGTTTATAAAAACATAGTCTGTATATAATATTGTCTATTCTAATGACAGGGTTAATATATTGTAATCTTCAGCAAGTTTTTCAAATATTTTTTTGAAGTATTGCAATCTTTTCTCAGTGTAAGTCAATATGGATGAACGTTTCCGTGTGCTATAAATATGTAGGTACATATGAGCTCAGTTTAAAAGCTCCTTTAAATAGCCTATTTATACTGTCATATATATACTGACACAAATTCTTATTAGACACTTTTATATGAAATGACCTATGTACTGAAGCTTTAAAGACATTCAGATCATTTTGTTTACTGTGTTGCCACAAATCTTTCAAACATGAATTATATTATTTAAAATTTATTTCAGACAAAGATCGCAACATAACATCAGCTGTATTTACTGGGATACTTCTTTTATACTATCCCCTAAGAAGATGCATGCCCCAAGGTTAATTAAAAATGAAATAGGTGTAACCTTCGGTGACGCCCTGTCTTCCTGCGTATCCTCTTAATATAGGACAATAATTGTTAATAATAATACAAGACGTAATAATTCAGGATTTCATGGCTTCATACCACTTCCATATAGTTTAAAAAAATCACTAAAATAATCCATTTAAATTGGCAATCATTGAAAACCGCTCATGTGATTAATATTATGACATGATAGTATATCTTGTTTATTGTCTTTCAAAATTGTAAGCAAAATATTATTCTAATAGTTCTAAAGGTTTATAATAATATTAATAATATCTGAGACATCCAGGCCAGATATAGGCTGAGCTTGTACTATAGGCCCCTACTAGCCAACTAATACATATATATACTTATTTTTGTAATAACTACATATGTATATAGATAATTTACACCCAGATATAGAATAATTAGATATGTTCATGAATACAAATATTTGTCACATGTGGGGTTCCATGAACTAAAGTCTGCAATCGGCTTCTGCGACCACTGGACCAATCGATTAGTCAAATTAATGAAATCATTTTAAATCTGATCCAACCATTAATCATTAGCGACCTTTCTATCATTGTACGCCCCCTTTAAGTTATTGATGATCAAAATCTTTATATTATAATAAAAAAATTCTATACTTAATTTATATATTTTTATTGGACTACCGCATTAAGTATATATATATGTCTTTTTCTCATGCTAGATTTTTTTTAATCGGCATTGTTGTAATCATCGCATAATAATAATTTCCTTTGATTTATCAGTGCCAAGTATTTTTGTCTTTCAAAAACTTTGGTATTAAACGTATAATAAATCCCAGGAGACTATCTACGGATTCATACTAGATTAGCTATTAAATAGTGAATTCTTGAACTACATATTTATCTATCTTTAAAAACCTGTTTATTAATATGTGATTTCACGTTTAATAATATTTCATAAGTCAGGCTCAATATCAATTTCTTTGTTAGCAAACAAGATCTAAAAATTATCTTATTACTTGTTAAAAGCTATAATTCTTAGCATTATTTATTACGAAACCCAAACAATAAAATTCAGAAGTATTGTTTTATACATATTTTCAAAGCATTCGCCACATGAGACTCCTTCATATTAATATCCAATAAATTGTTTTCGGATTTAACTTAAAAAATTCGAAAACATGAAATCTGTTAACACGTTTTTTATTTTGATTCTCAATTTTAAAATACGCGATGAATAGTATGCGATAAGACGAAGCGGCACAGTAATCTCGGACTAAACACGAATATATAATAACGGTGATAGCTATATTATTATTGTTATTACATTTAACGTACTCTCTTTTTGATTCTCTCAGACATATTAGTATTGAAATATAAACGTTAAATATTTCAATTAAACTCGTTTCATTTCTGTCTTCAACTCTATTTTCAATGCCTAATTCTGTAATCATCAAAGATGCTTTCCAAATTCATAGAAATTCTCTATTTATCTAAATTGTTTGTGCTGGACTTATATTAATATCTGAATTTAAGAGCTATGGTGGCCAAGTGCCTAAACGTCACACCTTTGACGCAAAAATCGTTCCACTCCCCTCGTAGGCTTAATAAACAATAAGTTCCTAAGCTCCGCCACTTTAGTGGCGGTAGAGGTCAATAGCCCCCACCTATCCCAACTATCACCGGGCCAGCGTATGGGGGTCTGTGGGTAAACCACCATACTCCGTAACTCAATGTTGGAACCGTGAAGTTTGTACTCCAGAGGTGGAACCATGAAAACCGGATGATGAATTCAAATTATAAGAATTATGTTGGACTTAGTTTACGTATTACTTTGGCTCGTATAAAGTTTCCCGTAGCTTGTTTAACTACCGTAATTAACTTTAACTATTCATCAATAATTATCAATCAATTGTCCCTGTTATTTAAATGGGTCGTGACCTTCAATCTGACCAAATATGGTTAATGAGTAGCGAATAGGTTAAGACCTGTTTGTAAATAAGTGTTTGTAAAAACTTACGACGTAAACGCTTAAAGAATTCATGTAATAACGAAGAAAAGTAGAATATGAAAATCTCGAGCAAGACTTGTTATTGCGTTTAGGTACGTTGAGAAAGAATAATGATATCTGGTACATGAATTTATTCGCTCGGATGTTCGTGAAAGTGTTATTTCCGGCCGTGCCGTTTGTGGGAGCAAGGCGTATTATCTCATTTACACGTTCAATTTGTATGCACGGCCTACGACTCCCTCGGCTGCGGAACTGTCGACGCTGCCCGCCTGCGATTCGGATGCGAGAATATAGAAAAAAAAGATCAACCGCCTTTAATAATTCACACCGAACGCCAGATAAAGAGCTCTCGGCCCAGATTACGCACAAATCCAAAATCGATAAGTCGCTCGAAAGTCGAGCTTTCACGAGAATTAGGCGGCATTTAAGATTCTTTACCGACTCCGGTAGAAAGTGGATATTTCCAATTATATACATATTTATGTATCTGTATTAATTTCATACATTTTATTATCTATATGTCGTAATTTTTAAAAATTATTAAATTAATATTTTAAACAAAACTTTTTTACATTTTACGGCCGGTGTCACAGCATCATAATGGCTTAGCGCTCGCCACACGGATATCTAATTTCAACTTTAAATTAAAAATTTTAATAATAGAAATAGCGTTTTGTGATTACGATTTTTTAAATTAAAATTTCTTCCTCTTTTAGAATCTTTGTAATAATTTCCTAAATATTAATACTTTTCGAATTATATGCAAAAAACTAAAATACTTTTTTTTCGATCTTAACTTGTTTATGGCCTTTGCAATTGTTATGTGTAAGTTTGGCCTGGTTTGACCATTTCAAACATTTTCTTACCATCCCGTATCCAATAAATCGTCACTCATATTTTTAGTAGCTTTAAAGGATTCACATGTTTTAGAACTTGTAGTCTGAAGTCGTGATAGCCCAGAGCGCAACGAACCTGTCTCAAATTTATAAGGCCCCATAGGGCCATGGTTCGAATCCGGGCGTGTACCAATGAGTTTTTCTGACTTAAGTACACAATATCACTGACACCGTGCTTCGGAGGGCACGTTAAGCAGTCGGTCCCGGACGCTGTCAATAGGTGGCGGTCGTTACAGTTCCCAACCCGCAGTGGAGCAGCGTGGTGGACTTAAGCTTCAAGCCCCCCTCCTCACCCTGGGGGAGGCCTAAGCCCCTGCAGTGGGGTAAAAATGGGCTGATGATGATGATGATGATGAGAACTTGTAAAAACTGCACTGTAGTAAATATATTAATCCAAAACCGCACGTTTTCCAAATTGTAGGTGTTGTTACTTTTGTTATTACCATCATCAATTCAAATAATTAAATGTATTAACTATTTGAATCGAGCGTGTTTAATGTTAATGAAGAATCTTTAATTTTCGCAATCCCTTTACCTAATTTGAAACGAAATAATTGGATTTCAAATTAAGAGACAAATTAATTCTGTAACACATTTAACATTTTCAAATTAGTTTTTTGTTAGTTGTGACTTAAGTGTAGTCACACTTTAGCTTAACAAATTTTCCACTTAAATACCTATCTATACGTAGTAGGTCCTGTGGATCCGATTTAGTTGGAGCGAGATAATCCAGGTTGTTTCGGGTGACGTATTTTATTAGGTTCTTTTACATCGTTAAGAAGGCTTTATCGTTTGAAAACTTATTACATTAATTGAGGATTAAACTTCTTTGTAGTGATTATGACTTACAGTTATTATCATTAAGGTCTAAAGTTTATTCTGATACCATTTGATTGTCGTTAATATTTAAAATTCTATGTCCTAAAATCTTTCGTAACAGTCAGATGTAACTTTTTTTATTGTGTCATACAATAGTTCCAAATTATGTCTTCAAGATCATGTCTACAGTGCGGATATGGAAATACTGAAATTCAATAAATCCGTTTGATATGAATAATTCAAACGATGTTTTCATACCAAAAAGGTTCTATTCTACCTTTCATGGACGCTAGTCAACAATTCTGTTAGTATTCTATGTTAAAATTCGGAACACTAATGGACTCGTTAAGTTGGTGTATAGTTTAATATAAATAACTTTTACAATATAGTTTAACTTAAATTTTATAATATCTTAAACGGTATTCATAATAATACGGTATATATAAATCAATACCATAACCGTACCGTAATATAATAATTATATGTATAATATATAAAGTACCTATACTTTTACAGGGAATCATAATGTATCGTACATCCTAAATTGAGAAATATTTTTCATCTTCAATTATTATACGTAGATTTATACATAAATTTCACGGGTGTATTACAATGTATATGTCGTGATAGCCCAGAGCGCAACGAACCTGTCTCAGATTTATAAAGCCCCATAGGGCCATGGTTCGAATCCGGGCGTGTACCAATGAGTTTTTCTGACTTGAGTACACAATATCACTGACACCGTGCTTCGGAGGGCACGCTAAGCAGTCGGTCCTGGACGCTGTCAATAGATGGCGGTCGTTACAGTTCCCAACCCGCAGTGGAGCAGCGTGGTGGACTTAAGCTCCATGCCTCCCTCCTCACCCTGGGGGAGGCCTAAGCCCCTGCAGTGGGGTAAAAATGGGCTGATGATGATGATGATGATGATTACAATTAATCATAAATTGGGAATTGAGAACTATTTTTCATTTTCAATTATTATATTTAAATTCAAATATATAAATTTTAAGGGAATTACAATGTATAATAAAAGTAAAATCGAAAACTGTTTATGTAAATATTATAACATTTACTATATACCCATAAATCAGGCAGCTCAATATAGATACAACTTGCCTTGTCTATTTCAGTTGTTTTCACCGTATTTGTGTATCACAATATAAATAAATTATTTTATTTTATGATAACACATTAACGTTCACAGTGTTAATGAAAATGTACCATAATTTCGTCTGAAAAAGTGCAGTTCATTCTAAATCGATGGTAACTCTGAAAAATAAGAAACTGTAACTGTAAATCTTGACTATTCAAAAGTACTTGCGCAAATCTATTTGAATCAACTATTTTGAATTGATTTGTTATTTTACGGGGCATTACAATGTATCCTAAATTTTAAATTGAGAAATGTTATTTTTGCCCGTTTTCTAAAGGGGTTGGCAGAAACTACAGATCTCCTCTTGATATCTTTTTGAATTCTTCCGTACCAATTGTTTTACGTTTAAATCTTTATATTACTGCATTAATCCTTGTCGTTATAACAACATACAAAACGAATATCCACCTTAACGTGGTAAAAGCAAGCACACATAACACTAGCATGTATTATTTCGAGAAAATAAGAAAAAATACAGTTGTACCTTAACAATACTTTACTTAATATATTTCGTTCAAAGTAGGTACTTGTTGGGAAATCTCAGATTCTTAATTAAACACTGTGAGCCATTTAACATCCAGGTGCCGACAACTGTGCGACCTCTGTAAGTTTTTCTTGCATTTATTTTTATTTTCTTCGTCGTTGTCCTCCATAAACAGGACAGGAAAACTTAAGTAAACAAGGAGAGTTTTTAAAGCGGATTTTTATTATTTCAACTTACGTTCTTTACGAAAACGACTTATACTTACCATTCTTACACTTCTTTTTTAGTTCTATTTCAGCCCAGGCTTGTTTCAAGCTAGGTTACATTCCATTTAATAAAACTTGTATTGTATATAGATAAATAATAATAAATGGAAGTGTAAAATACTATATATTCCAATCCTAATTCTAATAATGACATCCTATATTTAATTTTATGACAAATACAAATCAACGGTATTCTGTCACCGTCATAAGTTTTTGTAATTTTAATATTCACAAAACAATTATAATTAAATTTAAATACAATAAAATATAGCTGATATAATATATACATGTAAATACTTGCACGTGATTATTTATTTTCATGTGCTGTATAACCTGACTGATATACAAACAAACTAGAATATTGTAATAATTTTTGAATCTATCTAGAAAGGAAACTAGTAATTTCAAATCGCAATCGTAAATCCGCCATGTTTCCGGTTTTCCCGTGTTAATTTGTGAGTAATTCATGTAAGGTCAGGGGTCCAAGGATTTATAGGTTGGCCAATTCCATTCAATTTCGTGATCCGCATTCTGCTATATTACGTAACCCCGTAGTAATACTGAAAGCGGTTTAAGATAGTCGAAACAACTTAAAAAGTTCATTGTTAATTTGATTTCGCGTCCCGGGTTCGATCCCCGGCCGGAACAGAAATGTGTACATTACCTATCACTGATTTTATTTAATAATTACACATGACTGCGTATCAAGTTGCAATTAATATTTAGGTATGAGAAAAAATAAATCGTGCATCTTACCGTGTAAAGGCATCATTAGACAAATCTTTGAAAATGCAACTTAAGAATACTATGAGTGACGTCAGGTTTTAAGAGTGTTTTTAAATTTTTTGGCCAAAAAACCCGAAAGCTCTACAGTAAAAGGATCAAGACCCTGACTAACTTTCTGTATAACAACAACTAACCTAGCCTGGTAGGTATACTCGCTGCGAGTTACAATACTGCACTTACGGTCTAATTTTGAAGACGAATATTGTCATATGATGGTAATGAAGACTATAAGTATTGTTCTTGCGATTCGCCATCTGACTTTGCTGGTTACACCTGACTTACACCCCGAAGTTGGTCGGTCGATTTTATCAAAATCCAACCGACTTATCTCGTGCATTAAAGATATCTACGTCAATCAGAACATTTATCTACGTCGTTAGAAGTTCACACAGTCTTAATCTTTTGTCTGTTAGGCGTCAATCCTTTGGCGGCTCGATGAGAAATAACTAAAATGTAATTCTCAGGAGACGCACTCTGTAATACCATGGAAGATGCCCCCAAGTCAAGCTTAAGCCAAAGTTATTATATTTAGATAGCTTAAGATGACACACCAAACGGAAAACTCTTTTCTGTTCCTGTCTATAAACATAACTATTTGAAATAGTGTCCGCAATTTTCGTCATCAGTTAGTGGTGCTCATGGCGTAGTCACACGTCATAGCGTTAATTATTGCATTAATTGTGTGGCTAGTGGCTACCCTTGCACCTTGCATGACGACATAATTAAAGCGATAATTATCGACGTAACACTTCAGAGTAATTGTTGTTATAATATAGGTAATTGTTGCAGAGAGCGATGTTAATTTATTCTCGAACGCTACATAGTCCGTGTTAGTTTAACTTGACAACGTCGTATAACACCATCGACCTAGGAAAATCCGGGCATAGCCTCGCAAACTAACTACCTAAGTACCCCTAGGTACTTGGTGCGCGCGGCCCCGAGTAAATAAGTCATCTTCGGTACTAGCTTCGGTTTACTAATATCTAGCGTGAAACACACGTGTAGGGATGTCGACATCGCGTAGCTACGAGCAAATATCTTTTATGTTCCTAGCTACGTATATAAATCAAATTTATTAGACACACGTAAACTTCTGTGACATTTTGATACTTTTTTAAAATTAACTAAAACTTTTTTGTCTGCTCTCCCGATGCTCGCGGTAGTGATTGCCAGGAAGAGTCCTCTGCCCCACTGCACCGCTTCTTCCCACTTGCATCGCCTATTTATCGCGAAGATGTTATACTTATAGAATCTTAAGCTACTTTGTCCCTAGTATGTCAGCTTACAATCTTCGAACGCGTCAGGTTATACACATACCATAGTACGAGTGGGGTTTTCGTTTTTATATATATCAAAACAAATACACATGGCGCCATCTAGTAACATAACTAAAAACACATATTTGTAGTTTCAGTGAGTATGATTATTGAACTATTATTTTCTACGGATTTCTGAAACGAGGCCGCCGCGCGGGGATGGCGTAGTAGGTTAAGTACTCATAAAACATACCAACAAACGAAAAGAGTAAAAACAAAAAGGAAACTGATGTTATTAACAACATATAATATCAGTGCTCGACAGTAAAGTTTAGCGTTTACTGGTAATATGATACAGTTAGTTACCTTACAAAGCGTAGCGGAATAATATGAAGAAAATGTTATTAATTCCATACAGCAGAAATATTTATTTAAGAAGTTCACATGGTCTATAATTTTTTTTCCTCATTACTTATATAATAATATATATGTCGTCAGAAATGTATGTTTACAAAATACTTTCATTCGATGTTTATGAAACTCTATCTCGCTAATAGAAAGGAATTCAGCGCAAACATAAAAAAGCAAGCAAACAATTTCGATAAAGTAATAACAATGCCTAGGGAAGAAAATAAATTCTCACATCAATAGATTTTTACGACAGGGCTGGTGAACGTGTAGATATAAGCGCTTTGATAACATTTTTATCATATACAAAAGCATCTTAACACATATTCACCTTTCACGTATATATGTACGCTAAGTTATAGTTCTGCATTTTATTACCTTCAATATTTTTATATATAATAATCAATATTTTAAGCAAATATAAGTAGTAAGTATTCAATGCTACTTGAAAATAAATATGTATTCACAGTGTAGTAAATACATTAACCAGATAAAAAATATTTTATTTAAAATGTTTATTCGGTAATAGACTATAACAATAACAAGTGTTATTCAGAGTCAGAATAAGTTGTTGAAGAATAATCAGAATCACCATTTTCTTAGTCCAAAAAAATCTCTTTTTATGTTGTATTTTTTATTTTATTTATTTCGCTCGCTTGAATCATTTAAAAGCATTTTCATCAAGTTATAATACAGTCTACAATTTTTTATTGTGGTCAAGCACATATGTCCATAAAGATAGCGGTAGTTTGTTCCCACTGAAACTGTAATGTAGATTAAAAGACAATTCTTTAAAATATTGTAGTAAAAGCTTCCCGTATATGTAGTTTTAATGAATGCTCCGCTGTGAATCTGTATTTCATTACAGCAATAATAGGGTACAGACCCACCGTAATGTCACATCATTTTATCATACCAGTGTGACACGCAAGAACTTTTTCTGCGTAGTGTGATCGGGAATAATTAACTTATACAATAGACCGGGAATAATACTGCTCTGCATGTTTGTATAATTAATCACTACGTGTTATCATATAAAATAAAGTCCCCCGCCGCGTCTGTCTGTCTGTCTGTCTGATCGCGATAAACTCAAAAACTACCGAACGGATTGGCATATTATTGACACCAATGGACAGAGTGATTAAAGAAGAAGGTTTACGTGAATAGTTCATTAATGTTTTGTGGAAATTTGATGAAATATGACGATTATTGTTGAAGAAGTCGGAAAAAAATCAAGCCGACTGGGAGCTTTCATCGAAAACGCTGCCTAATCCTTTTGAGATATAACAAAATAATGTATGGAGGAATTGTTTCTCTTTTATACGATTAAAGAAAAGTCCGCGATGGCGGCATATGTTTATCTTTTATGCATAGCTTACTATACATATTTTTATGTTTAAAAAAAAGGTGTCATATGATGAGGTGATTGAAAAGCAATTTATACAGATACATTATTAATCCTTATCAAATTAAATACGTTATTTACCTTCAGCATTTCATGCACATTTTGATTGCCCTATACAATTTAAATTATTATCTTGTGGAATGAACTTACGTTACATTTAAATCTAATTAAATCCAGTCCACATATTTGACGCTACAAGCTGATACGACACTGCGACAGAAAAAACATTATGGCTTAAATGCTCCGCTACCTGCGTCAAGCCGGGACGGGTCGCTAGTATGTAATAATAAACACAAATTAAGTTATGACAAAAAACAAAACGAGTAACGAAGTTTTAATGAGTTAGAATTTTAAATTTTAACGTAATTTAATTTTTTGACGTATATTTTCTATTGTGATTTCATTGTGGATGAGATGCATTTGCCTGTCATCTCTTTTCGGTAGAAATCTCTTTCAGTGTCATAGTAAAGTTCCTTGTATTCGCGTATCACTACAAATATTGTCGTGATGGTTACATTATAGTTATTGCTAGCCATCCTGAAAGAGCACTTGGCGACCGTTTTTTTTTTACAATATTTGTTTGCTTCTTCTCCATGATTTTCCTCAAGACAAATAGAAAACAAACGATATTTTGACATAGCGTTAGGAGTGCAGGTGTTTTTTTTTTTTGGTTGAACAAAAGTATACTTCTTGTCTTCTTGCCGCCAAGAGAAATAGTGTGATAAGTAAGAATGGGATTCTTACATATCGCACTGGTGTGATTATCAGGAAAAAAATCTTATGTGACGAAATGGTGAGACAGTGGGTTTCTTTGCGCTGGCTTAATTCCGTTGTGTTTTTTAACTTCAATGGATTGTGACGTACACAGAACTATTGATAATAATACGCTTAGTATATATTATCAGAACGTAAGAGGTTTAAGGTCTAGAACGAATACTTTTAACCGAATTATTCACGCTTGTGACTACGATATTGTAATTTTAACCGAAACTTGGTTGTTGAATTCCATTGCCGATAGTGAAATATTTGATGAGGCCTTTGCTCAGCAATGAATTCTTTGTCGGCAAGACTTATTGATTGGAGGTTTGACTTATAGGTATGCATATATTTTTACATATATATGTTAAGAAGGTGTTGGAGGGAGGGGAGGAGGTTTTTTCATGTCATTTCTATCAGTGGCAACCTGTAAATGGTTGACTGTTAACCACTCACTGCTAATTATTTTCATTTGTATGTAACTGTTGGTTCTCCTTAATATAAATAAATAAACACTGCAATAATAGGTTACGGTTAAATTAACACTTGTTCAAAAGACTTTCCCATTCTCTTCTTTCTCCTACATTACTGTACCAGTTGCATTTCGTTAATGAAAGTCAAGTTTTGCCGTCTATTTTGAATTCATTTATTTTTGCGTCCCTAAAGTTTGAACTAACTTCGATACTTTATCAAGTCGAAGAATTTGTTTGCGTTTACGAAAGTTGTCTTAGGGACACGGCGCTTTTACTTAAGTTATCGCAAAGGTTAGCCCTGAGACATAGTTTTTTTATTACACATTTTTACGACTGATCCCTTTCCGCGAGGAATCGCTTTGACCTGTGCTATTTTTTATCTATTTTATTCCCGTACTTTATAGGGGACTTTACTCTTTGTATACTAAAACTAAATATAAATTGAAATAAGCATTTATTATTATTTAATTATTACAAGCCTAATACTTGCTTACTTTGGGACTAGATAGCGCTGTGTGGGATGTCCCAGATATTATTATTATTTTAATTTATTTTGCACCATCAAATAAACCAGATTATAAAATAATTAATAGTACCACTTTTGCGTTGATTTATACGTATTAATTCAGATAATGTTAATTAGATAAATTTACTGTTAAAAATTCTAATATGCTGGTTGGCCACTCCATTGCATTTTCAGTATGTAGGTTTAAGTGCTACAAAAATAACAATTGTTATTATGTCATTTTTGTATACTAATGTATGTTAGACATATATTCAAATTAATAGTTTTCTTATTTTTCTTTAAGTATATTTAACCGCATCGCATAGGGTTCCGTAACATAAATGGAAAAAAGCAACCTTGATAGGATTACTTCGTTCTCCGTCTGTCTGTCTGTCACGACCCTTTTTCTTAGAAATGCGTTGAAATTGATATCAAATACTTAGGTCTACAGTCACTTGGAACTGCAAAAAAATCAAGCTATTGTTCGTCAGCAATGTTTGTGGATGTTAATATGAATTAGTGCCAACTTTCAGGCTTTCCAGTTAATATATATACATTAAAGTTTTCAATTTCCGAAAATAAATATGTACATTACAGTAATATTTTTTGTAACGATTTCATGAGTCGTGGGCCTAATTTCCAGGGACTTGCAAATTAAATACAATTTTCTCTGTATACAAATAAATATGGTAACATTCTGCGCAAACAATATCCAAACAGATTTAATTTACTACATGGAAGTTACAAGTTTGTACAATTAGCATCAACTTAAACGTTTCAAAAGTCAAAATGTTGTACTCGAAAACGCAAATTACGGTACTTCCATATAATTAAATGAATTTAATCCCCTTCCATCTAAGAGAGATGTGCTCAAAGTTTCGTCTCATTAAATTCAAGATATCCGCGAGTAGACGCAAAACACCGTAAATAAACCTACATGATACAGTCTTTCCATAAATACGGGATCTTAAACAAGCGTGACGTTTCGTTGAGCTTCGTAAAAGCGAAGAGTATTGATTACACCTTCTCATATAGATACATTAATAATGTAACAACCACCAAAGCATATTTCAATAATTCATGAAATTCCTAACTTATGTCAATATCGAATTAATATTAGGTAATAAAATAAAATATTATGAAAATATTAGATATTATAATTAGAAAATGTGGTATTTCTTTTAAAATTCATACGACTACTTTTATTGTATGATTTCCATAAAATTAACATAAAGTTTAAAACCTCAATGCAATGAACAAAAACCTACGTTAACGACGCAAGGTACACATATTATTATTATTTTTTTATTAATTAAACCTATTTTAATGCAACGTATGGTAAAATACATATTGTTTTTTTTTCTAATTTAACATGCAACGTATAATAAAATTTCATATTTTTATATTTTGTTAGTTTTTCAACATGCTGTACTTTATGGTACATATAGCTTAAAATCTAGACACTTTACAATAGCTAAAAAATATTATTTTATCGCTTACGAATTAGAATAATATTTGACTTAAACGAAGTTCTCGCCTAATACGTTATTAAATATAAATAAAAAACAGCGAAAGCATTGGTCAGGAACTAATCGAAATTCCTTCAGTCGGTGCTTTAGTTTCATAACGTGTTGAGAACAGCGAAAAGTTCAATGTGTCGCCGAAGTGGCCACAGATGTCGTACCCGAGCTGTATTGTCAAGAAAAACGAACGATCTACTTCAGTGTTAAGAGCGTAAGCAAGCATACGAGAAAATATTACACAGTGCTCAGCAAAAAAAAATCAAATAGGGAATCTCTGGTTTCCTACACTCCGGCGAATTTATAGAATATGAAAACGTAGCAATATCCCTCGAGACAAAAAGAGCTTTTCAAGCATTAATTAACATTCATTTTATTGTTGTGCTGATTTATTTTTGCTTGCAAGGGTCCCACATTCATACTTTGCTGAAGTAATAAATAAACATAGGACAGACAGAACATTTCACTTCCTATAGGTTTGTGAAAGAGGTAAACTTTGTAATACGTGCTTCGTTTAATATATATTTATTTTATTAATTTTTTAATTAATGTAATAATTAATTAATATTTATTTATTATTAATAGAATTATTATTTTAACAATTAAATAATTAATTTTTTTATTATTAGTATAAATAATAATAAAATAATTAATATAATATATATTTAATCGCAATAATATAAGCTTAGAATAACATCGACAACAGAGTCCATTACAGCAGATGTAGCATTTCGATGATTCCGTTTAATTACATAAACAGTAGTTTACTAGTGTATACGTTGCTCGTTGTCACACTTCCCACTTGTGGTCACTTCCGATATGCTGCTGTCGTTGCCGATGTCGACGCTTCGTGGTGGACGTCTACAAATCATTCAGACAATATTCACTCTTTTTAACCCCTGATGTAAACAGATAGGTGTTATAAATTTAAGATGTGTATCTGTGTGTCTGTCTGTGGCATCTTTGCTCCCAAACGGATGAGTCGATTATGATTTATTTTTTTTTTTTGGTAGGTCGAGAGTGATCTTAACTATGATATTAAATGATATGATATGACATTAAAATTTTGTTGTTTGAAAATCATCAGCTCTTATCTAGTAGATGAAGAAATGGGAGCAACTTACAGAGGTCTGGTCTGATCGATTCGAAATTTTGTATCTTATTTCAATGATATTGCAAGAATATGGTAAACCTTAACCTAGTGCTGCAACATGACCTGTAATCTGCAGGATAAAAATACCTTACAAACTTACAGTAAAGTTATTGCTTTTGAGCTCATTGGAGTAATTTCAATAAATAAGTTAAAGATAGATACTGATCCGGGTCAGGTGATAGAGCAGGAAAAAGGATTGAGGCTCAATTAGTGATTTCCTATGATCTTAATGAAAGAGTATAAATTTATTGTAGTCTAAAGATTTTGTCATGCTCTTGTATCATCGAACATAAAAGAGGAAAGATTAACAAAATCAGTTATAAAATTTGAACTGAACTAAAATTACATATAAAATATTCATAAGCACGAACTATCAACTATTAAAATCATTAACTACATTTCAAAAAAAACCTTCTTGTTACTTTGGCGGGCCGAGATTATAATTAAGCTGTCTTTAAAAATTTCTGAAGGACCGTAATTTTTCAACTAATTTAGGAAATGACTTCTCTAGTCATGTGCCGAATGACTTTAAATACCAACCGCTTAGACGTCAATAAGTTCGATTATCGTTGCTTAAACTTAAGACTGCAGTATTGGTGACATAAGTCAATCTTAAAATAGTATCCTTCTAACATACTCATTCAGGTTTATGTCCAAAAATATACTGTAGAAAGCCGAACGTAATAAGCGAATAATAATATTTGAAATATAATATACAGATCTATCAGAAAAGTAATGTGACTGGACGTACCTGCAATTTTCAATTTGCAAGACAATTTGAACCAAATGTATTTAGTAATGAAGGTGTTTTTACAGTATTTTCGTTATATTATTTTTCGTATTCTCTTATTAAAATTATTTCATTGGATAACTTCGGGCAAACCTGCGGGTCCGATGTTGACCGATTCCTATTACTTTTCTAATACATACATGTACATACTTTACGGAGCCTGTAAAATAGATGGATCGTTCAATCTGTCTTAATTAGAATCATTTCTCTTACAGTTTTTATTTTTTGCTAGTGATGTGAAAAGATGTGTCACACGAGAGCAAGATATTTTGTTTCTTGTGTTTTAGAATCCCTCACTATGCTCGGGATTCTAACTAACAATCCGTACTCGCGATTCAAACTCAGCACTCGCAACAAAAACGAACTTTGGGCTCTTGTTGCACAGATAACCTGTGGAGCGGGAGCAAATGAGTTTTTGCACCCGAACAAGGAAAAGTATTTTAAATTTTGAAAAGAATAAATATACGAACCACTATGGTGAGATCGATGAGATCAAAGAGTTTTTATGCGAAGTATGAACTGGCTCCAGTACCATCGTAATTATTATTTGTACTTTATAAATATAAAATGTGAGCCTATATCCTATAGTTAATATTTATATTTTAAATCGGCAAATTTTTACTTTTCTATAGGGGTTGTGAAAACCAGTGTTTTTCATGTGTGCAATATAATTTTTTTCGCCGGTGGCATTTAATCTTTCGATACGCTCTGTATTCAATATTTCATCTTGTTCAAAATAAACTATTTTGCGCTTTTGATTAACAATGTAAAATATCGGGCAAAAAAATATACAAAATATTCACATCATATTTTCATTTCATTCTCGTCGTAATTGAAACCGACAAGTGCTGCAAAAAAATATAATAAAGCAACTGTCGGCTTCGGAAGTTCTTTGTTCGGTACTTTCTGAAGAATATTTATTTTATGCTGACCAAAGCGAGTTGGTCTTACCCATTTTCTTGGTGGTAATCATGAAATTTGCTTTCATCCGTCTATATTAACATTTCATAACATGAAAACAACTAGATGGATTTGCAACAATTTCGCATACTCCGTTTCGACCGTCTAACATCACGTTACTGTATCTGAGTTTAGTCACTTCAGGGAATACTTCCCTTCTGAACCGGAATCGTCATTACTCCTTCATCACCTATCCAGGTGTTAGGTCTGTCCCAAAATAAGTCATTCCACGTTATATTAATAACGATAATCTTTACCGGGGGCCCGCGCCTCTGGCATTATTTCCCCTCGAGTAACCTTTAGGGGTTACCCGACAATTTCGCGCCGGTGACACCCTAGTGTGCCACCTGGCCGCTCCGATGAAGTCGTAGGAGCTTTTGGGCTAACGACATGCGTCCTTATTCTGCTTCAGGCGGTTGTTCAGTGGGTGCAACTCATCATACCCAGCGCGCTCGGGCGCGCGGAAGCTGTAGAGTTTAATCCGCCTTCCCATCGCAAGGGTAAAACAAAAAAAAATGAATAGGTACGGAAAAAATCAGTCAAGTGGAGTGGTTTAATTTAGGGGAGCTAATGTATTTCCCCGGTATCAATGTAAGATTGTGCAAATATTAGATTTGTTTGCGATTTCGTGCGACAAGTGATCCCAAAACTAAACATTCATTTTATATCTGTATAATATATGTACAGAGAAGTTTAATTTCAAAATATTTCGCCAATATGCATTCATATTTTTTGAAATAAGTGGACTTTTGAATTGACACGAATATGAAAATTCTATGAATCTTCCATGTTTTACGCTAATAAGCTAAACTGATTCAGAAATAATCGGCGCAGACCAACAGAAAAACAAATGAAATATTATAAAGATTTTATTTCATTTTCCCATTTAAGGAATGTCACGTTAATAAAACCTGTAGATTGTCTACTATCCCCACCATATCTCCACAGTCTCCTCCGTGGGTCATCAGTGCTTCCGCCCGTAAAGCTACGAGGTAAATAAAGCAGTAGTTTCCCCGCATATGTGCGATGAAAATTGACTTACCCAAAAACAAAATTCAACCAATTACCAAAATATGTTAGTTGGATTTTAGGGAAAACCCATTTTAATATTTATTTAAATATGGAATTTCTGTTTGTCGTCATCTGCAATCAATCGTAACATTCAAGTTATATTTATACACGTATAACGTACAGTATATATATATATATTATGAATATATAATATTACGAAAAATTTGTTAACCATTTTTTAAATTTGACATGCACGTACTTAAGACCATACTACACTTTAAAAAAAACTCAGTATGTTCGCAATCGTCTTAAGTGTAGGTTCATAGCGTTCATAGCCATACAAATTATTCATCCATTAACGAATAATTTTAGAACAAGTAATAAAACCATTCTTAGGTTATTTGCTATTAGATTATTATACCCTTGGCATGTATTGATAACCAGAAATTTTATATTATTGTATTTTATTTTATGATATACGGAATGCATCAAGAATAACGCACATCCTCAAACACTACAATTAGTTTATTCACTTATAATAACTTTCAGTTGCGCTCCGTTAGCCGTAGCGATAGGTCGCTTCTTAGCTCCCGTTCGTTCGACTCACGCGTTCGTGATTTTTACAGCCTATACTGTATTTTCCTCTCAGTGCATTTAAGAGTATATTATACCGTCGCCGCGATTATTATATACTCTTTAGGGTCGGTATTGTTGCCGTATTAGCCCTGCACTCGCTGCAGAGGCAACGGTATTGTTATTACCAGTGATTTAGAATAGTGTCGCCTAGTTCCAGTTAAATCGCCGCCTTAGGTCTTGCAGCGATTTTGCTGACCGCTTCAGGTCGCTGGTTCTTCAAACCAGCGATCCGGTAGCCGCCAAACACCCCTCCGGCCCATCGTGCCGGTACCTCGTTCGCGCCCCCGCCGCCCCTGCGGCCCGCAGCTAGAAAGTTAGGTAGCTACTCGCTTCACGGGTGACTAAGCCGCTATTGTTATCGAGCCGGTTCTCTTGTTCTCACAGTTACGAACACCTGCGCAGTCACAAGTAAGTGTTTCTTATTATCTTATTTAAAAATATTTCGCATTTGCATTTCATTCACTTTACTCATTAACTAATTTTAGTTAAACAAATTTAAATTACACATTTCCCGAATTTTAAATTTCAACTAAGTCTTATTGCTAAAATTATTTTCATATATTTTTAACACCAATTACTCTATGTAATCCCATTTTAGTAGTCAAAATGAATAACCACGCCTCCCGCCGTCAGGCGGGAGGGTATAACTCACCCAACTCACCTAAGGAACCCACCTTACCCTCTCCAAGCAAGCTCTTTGAAATATTTTTGAGCACTCTTAAAAATCTTTACCCTTCAATGACACCCGACTACGCACTCACAATGCTCGACGCAGTAGAGCGTCCCTCGTCCCCGACCAATTCGGTCGTTTCTATCAACGGTGGCAAACGTCGCCGTTTAGATACCCCCCTCCCTTCTACCTCCGCTGAGGCGGAAGGTACTCTTAAAGGATCGGACGATGAGTCCGACTTTCAGTTAGTTACTAAAAGAGGTCATCGTGGCGGGAAAAACAATCGCCGCACCCCACCTATTAATAACTCGTGCGACATGGAAGTCGCCACCACTCTCAACTCTAACATAAATCTAAAAAATCAATTTTCCCCCCTCTCCCCCGCCCCTCTCACACAAGAAACGGTTGCTGCCCACGAGCTAGCAACCTCCCGCCCCAAAATTATACCGACTAAGCAAATAGTCGAACCCGCAAGGCGAAAAATGCCGCCTCCAATTATCCTTCGCGATAAAGCGAAGTGGACAGCTGTGTCCTCCGAATGTGGTAAACGCCACATAAATTTTACGAGTGCGTCCAACACCGCGCTCGGCATCAAAATCTGTACCCCTACAATAGAGGACTTCCGTTCTCTAAATTCACTTTTAAGAGCCGAAAATCTGGCTTTCCATACATATGCGCTCGAAGAAGAGCGAAAACTTAAAATTGTTCTGCGCGGCGTCCCAGTCGAATTCCCGACTGAGGACATAAAAGCCGATTTACTAGCCCAAGGCTACCCTGTCCACGCCGTCCATCGCATGTCATTGCGAGACGGCACCCCACTAGGACTCGTCACTATTATCTTAGATAAGTCAGATATGTCTTTGAACATACTAAAAACCACAATCAAAGTATGCGGCCTCTCCGGCATTCGCACTGAAGCTCCTCACCGTAAAGGTATTCCTGGGCAGTGTCACCGCTGTCAAGCTTATGGTCACGCTTCGGCAAATTGTTTTGCCAATCCCCGCTGCGTCAAGTGCCTTATACCGCACTTGACAGCAGAGTGCCCACTCACTAAAGAATCAGGCAAACCTCCTGCCTGCGTTCTATGCAATCAAAAAGGCCACACGGCCAACTAAAGGGGCTGTCCACGAGCCCCTCAACCCAAACCCTCTTTTAATAAATATAATAATAGGAGTTACGCTCCCCCACCCGCTACCAACGAAATTAACTTCCCCTCCCTGCGCCCGCGAGGCGTGTTTCCTCCCCGCCCCGCCGCTCCCGCTTACAACGCATGGTTTAGGCCACAGCCGCCACAGGCTGCCCCGCGCCCTCTTATGGAGTCCGTCCGCCGCACGGCTCCTAATAATAATAACCGCATAGAACGCGTGCAAACTAATAACAATAATATTAATAATAATAAAAATAACGATGATTCACAACTCGGAGCCGATCTACAGACTACAGACCGCATATAAATGTCGGACGCATCAGCGCGTACCGTAATAGGTAGGATTGGACGCCTTAAACCCAAATCTATTTCAATCCTAAGCTTTAACGCCTACGGATTGATCTCTAGTATTAATGAACTAGATGAGTGCGCTAACGAACACTCACTAGATATAATTTTAATTCAAGAAACCCTCTTAAAGCCATCTAGGCCCAAATCGTGCAAACTGCGCAACTATGTGCAACTACGAACTGACAGACAGGGTTCCCGGGGAGGCGGCACGGCTCTGTACTATAAACGAGTACTGCACTGCTGCCCTTTAGTAACCCAAAACCTTTCTAATATCGAGGCCACAGCTTGCAGACTTGCTATGACCGGTCATAATACATTAGTCATAGTCTCTGTTTATTTACCACCAACTAAAGAAATACTTCAAAGTGATTTAGAAATCCTTCTCGCCTTAGGCGACTCCGTAATTCTTTTCGGAGACTTTAATTGCAAAAACACACTGTGGAATTGCACAGCCACAAATACTAACGGTCGCAAACTTGCTCTACTCTCAGAGCAGTTAGAGTTCGAGATCATAGCTCCCCTTCGCCCCACTCACTACCCCGCCCAAACCAGTCACTCTCCTGACATACTAGATATAGCTATTATGAAAGGAGTTGGGCTAAATCTGACCTCGATCGAGGTACTTCACGACCTCGGCTCAGATCACCTGCCCGTATTACTTAAACTAGGCTCGCTCTCCAACTCCAGTGAGACTGAGACAAAAATAATAACCGATTGGAAAAAGGTGTCGGCTACACTAGCGATAGCAGACACCCCAATCCTAAACACTATTCCTGATGACATCAACTCAGTCGATGACATCAATTTAGCCATAGGTGCTCTCACAAACCACCTCAATACGGTGGTCGCAAACAACTCGCGGAAAGCTCCGACGGGCAACCGCCAGAGTTTGCCGCCTGATGTCCGCGAACTTGTGAGAGCAAAAAACTCTGCCCTACGTCGCGCGGCGGCATACCCTACTCCTGAGTATAGGTCCCGTGCACGTGCCCTTCAACGCGCAGTAAAGGCACGTGTACGTGAATTCCGAAATAATAACTGGAGTACGCTTATGGAGGAAATTCATCCCACCCACAAAGCGTACTACCGCATAGCTAAAGCCCTGAAAAGTGACGGACACACGGCCACCCCCCCTCTTAAGAAGGCCTACCACTCCCTAGCGTTCGAAGATAATGATAAGGCTGAATGCTTAGCCGACAGCCTCGAAGAACAATGTTCTCCTAGTTCTGCTCCTTTTAACTTAGAACACGTCTCACGCGTCGAGGAGGAGGTACGTCAACGCACCTCCCTCCCTCCCACTACCGACCTCCCACCTGTCACCGCAGACGAATTAGGCGGTCACATTCGAAAACTGAAAACCAGAAAGGCGCCGGGCCTCGATGGTATTAGTAATAAGGCTATCAAATGCCTTCCATTCCCTTTAATAACGCTCTTAGCCGCAATCTTCAATGCATGTTTGAACAACTGCCACTTTCCCGACGCCTGGAAGAAATCCTTAGTCATCGGCATCCGCAAACCAGGCAAACCCGTAGATCTCCCTTCGAACTACCGCCCCATAAGTCTCCTCAAGGGACTGGGCAAGCTCTACGAAAAAATCTTATACTCGCGCTTAAGCGACCACCTTTTAGGCAAAGGCCTTATAATCAACGAACAATTCGGCTTCCGCCCACACCATTCTTGCCCTCAGCAAGCCCTCTGACTTGTAGAATATATTTCCGAAGGCTTCAAAAGGAAGCACAAAACGACCGCGGTATTTTTCGACGTCGCCAAAGCTTTTGATAAAGTTTGGCACGCCGGCCTCATCTACAAGTTATACACGCTAGATGTCCCCGACAGACTAATTCTTATTATTCATAGCTATCTCAGTAATAGAAATTTCATGTTCAAACACGAACAATCCCTTTCCTCCAAAAGATTAATTAGAGCCGGTGTTCCACAGGGCTCCACTTTATCACCCTTGTTATACGCGGCATATACTAATGACATACCGCAACCCACTAACGGCGTCCAACTCTCCCTATTTGCGGATGATACTGCACTCTACTTACGCAGTAATAGCTCAGTTTTTACAATTCCTCGCCTCCAGAGAGCCATTGATGAGCTGACACGATGGTTTCACCTCTGGAGAATCGAGATTAACCCGGAAAAATCAATCAGCAGCAATACATTTTAGGTACAGCAAAACTAGACTAACTAGTGTTGTTCCGTACCAGCTTTCCCATCTTCGAATGGATAACGTGCCCATTCCGTGGCAACACAGTTACAAATATCTAGGCATCACGCTTGATAAACACCTCCATTTTAAAGATCACATCAACCGTGTTTGCAACTTAGCTAAATTTTATAGTTCCCGCCTTAGCGGCATGTTAGGCCCTAAAAGTAAAATGTCTCTACGCAATAAGCGTACTCTTTACACCGTATGTATCAGGCCGGTGATGACTTACGCATCCCCCGTTTTCGCCCATGCAGCACCAAATCTGTTATACAGACTCCAAATTGTCCAAAATAAATTCTGTCGAAGGGCGACTGGCGCACCCTGATACGTCAGAAACTCAGTTTTACATCGAGACTTAGAGCTCCCTACAATCTCAAAATACATGAAAGACGCATCAGAGCGTTTTTTCACTAGAGCCACTAATCACAGCAATCCATTGATAGTTTCGGCTGCCGCTTACGAGGCACCTCCTCCTAATCATTTCCTAAGAAGACCACGGAATGCTCTGACAGATCAGCCTGACGACCTCACTCTCGAAGTCGAGCAGCTGACTAAAGCCAATGAGTCTTTTTCGGGCGACTCTCAAGTCGAACCTGAAGTGGGGGCGCTCCCGCGCGCCCCGCACCCACCCCCTACTGACCTCACCTCAAATGAGTGATCAATAAAATACTTTTCACGTTATAATAATAACGTTAATCTCAACCGGGGGCCCGCGCCTCTGGCATTATTTCGCCTCGAGTAACCCTTAGGTGTCACCTGACAACTTCGCGCCGGCGACACCCTAGTTGTGCCGTCTGGCCGCTTCGATGAAGTCGTAGGAGCTTTCGGGCTAACGACACGCGTCCCTATTCTGCTTCAGGCGGTTGTTTAGTGGGTGCAACTCCCACATACCCCGCGCGCCCGGGTGCACGGAAGCTCAGCAGTTTTATCCGCCTTCCCGTCGCAAGGGTAAAAAAAAAAAATAATAATAATAATAACTTTACTGCATTGACTTAGGTTAGTTACGACTATTCAACGAAGGGGTTATCATAATTTATTTTAATTTAATTACTTTTAGGATAAAAATTTCCTATATTAAACGAAAATTAATTTTTAAAAGACGTTTCATATTTTTCTAAGCTTATTCTACTTTACCTAGAATACTTAAGTCCACTTTCCTGTCTAATTTTTTAATTATTTTTTTTAAGTATTCATAAGCTTTTACGATTTGGCGCAGCTCAAGTTTATATAGTTATCTTAACGAAATCTTTTCAATGAGACATTACTTGTTATACATTCAAATATTTTTAATAGTATTCAAAGGCCATGTGACAGAGCCGTTTTTAAGAACACAGTTTTATTCGCTTGTCATTACTCTCCATTTTTATGCCAAAATTACCAGATCTTGTTCCAGAAAATCGAAGTCTACAAAAACAAAACCGAGAGCAAACACTATATAAAATTAAATAAATATTTCAACCATTTAAATTCTGCGATAACTCAACATAAATGTTATTGTAGCCAAGTTCGTTCTCTCGTTTCAATAGAAACGTCCGTGTTGGGCTTTTTAAAAAGATAACATCGCCTAATGCATTTCATTTCGGTCGCCAATTCAAATTTTTGTTGCCGGGACATGCTGAAACGAACTTTTACAACATATTTCCTGAGTTTAATGGGTTTCGGTATGCTCGCTGAACCTCAAAACTTAGGTAAACTGAATAAATATAATCCTAATGGATATGGATAGAGTCAATACTCTATTTCTTTGACACTTATAACGATTTAATGGGTGTCATGTGTAAATGTCGACGCCAAATGGTTAAATCAGCCTGTTAATTCAGTTGATGGAAGTTAACGGTCTACCATTTCTAAATTAATAGATTAGATTCAAATAAATACGAGAAGCGAAGCAGAGCGACGAGCCACCCAGAAGATGAAACGTGAAAGTTAAACACGTCATGAGATTGGATGGCGACATATATATTTTTCCTTAACGAAGCAGAGATTAGTGTATAAAAGACAAGAGTTACGGTTTACATTTAAATTGCTGATTCGAGGCTCTGGTAACTTCAAAAGTAATACGTTAATCCAGAAGCATAAACACCGAGTAACATTTTGTAATTCTTTAGACAATTACAGAATTACTACCGCGTTATCTTCCGCCATATTTGAACTTCTATAGAGCCGGCCAACTTGAAAATTGTACTCGGGAGCGAGTTGGGCGCAAGAGTTAAACAAAATATAAACAAAACGAATCTGTCTTGCTTAGGCTAGGATCCCACGGCGGCGAATTGGCAGCGCGACGATATAGTTTCAATTTAAACTTTTTTTTGTAACACGCACGGGGGCGGATTTGCTGCGTATTTTAGTTATTCCAAAATAGATTTTTTATGGAAACTGAATATGTTTGTGCTTTAATTTTGAGAGCACAAAACTTACGAAGAGCCGGTAACGGGTTCATCCCTTAGACAATGAAAAATTCTTAAAAGCCTAGTTTTATAAGTTACATGACAAGTTACTAGAGCACCCCGATAATTTTTTTAATTACTATCCAGTGAGTATTAAATCCTTTGATTTTTTTAACATTATTTCGCCGTTCATTATTTGCCAAGATACAATTATAAGGAAATCTATTCTAGCTATAGAAAGGTTGTTTTCAATTTTTTAATTTTTGTACATCAACATTGCTCGCCGCAGCGCAAGGTGGAGAGGACGTTTTTAAATCACGGGCTAACTAGCTTGGGTGCGGAAGTTTAATGTTTTATGTGATGATCTAAGTAATAAACCTTCAACTAGGCTGATATATTAATACGAGCATTTCGAAATGTTAAATATTTTGAATATCTGCAAATTTGTGTATAGAATTTTCACATCTTATTTTATAGAATTATTTTAAAATTGTTTGTAATTTTAGTATATCTTAACTGGTTGATTTTTGTAGTGATGTGTTAGGAGTGGTTGAAGACAACGATTACAGACTCAAAGGTCGCGGGCTCGATTACTGGCCGGGCCAAATGACGGTGCGCATAAACTTATCTCTTTTTCTTTTGTTGCTGAGTGTAGAATATCTACGACGTGTTACAAAATACCTGGTAAAATATAATTAATTATCAAAGCCAAAAATTTTGTCAACCCTAGTAAACTGTCATGTCAGGGGACCAGATTATTTAACAGAAAAGCCTACGTACCTATTTTACCTAATAATTAACTACTTTAATAGTTATTTTTTTATTTTTTTATTTTTAATTTATAAATGTTTGCTACCTCAATACAAGGATGTCATTATACTCAAGTACTGGCTTCAAAAAATGTAAAGTTGGAAAAAAATTATGTTCTCAATTTCAAATCTTCTAATCGATATCCTACAACTATCCTTTAACTATCAGTGCTATGACCTGCTCGTTCTCCGGACCTCACACCCTTGGACTTCTTTTTGTGGGGTTATGTGTAGGACAGAGTGTATATCTCCGATTGCCCTACGGTTGCCGAGATGGAACAGCGTGTTAGATCGGTTTTCGCATCAATAACATCGACGATGGTGCGAAATGCCACACAAGCCATATCTCGAAGAGCGAGGTTGTGTATTGAGCAAAACGAAGTACACTTTGAGCCGTTTCTGTAAGTTTGACGTTTATTATGAAAAAGTAAATGTTCGTTTAGGTTGTTAGGTTAAGTCTTTTAAAATTTTTATCGTTCCGCGAATTAGGTAGAAATGTACATACATTCTGCGTAGTTTACTCTTTAATTTTACTGAAATAGGGTTTGCACATCAGTGAAAATAATATTTTTTTTATTTTTTCGGGGTATGTTAAACAGCGTTACTACGGTTATTAAATATTGTGAATGGACTAGTTATAAGGCCCAATTTAACCTCCTTTCGACTTTACGGGTAGTTTTGTAACACCTTGTATATATGTGTGTATTATAAAAATATTTATGTATATACATGGCTTTCGGCTGAACGTAATCCACATTCATAGAGCGTGTAGAACTTACCAAACTAAACAAACAGTTTCAAGTGAGTAGATGGCGCAAAGTAACGATTACCGAGAAAAACATATTTAAAAGTTGATTTTTTTCAATCACTAAACTGTTTTTTTTTTTTTTAATTTTTTTGTTTAGTTCGGTAAGCTCTTTACGCTCTGTAAATTTCGAGTACATTCAGCGGAACAACGCGTACATATCAGTAGTCTGTTTTAGTCTAGATTGTATGTGAAATGTCCCAGAATATGTATCTATTGTTATGTAATAGCCAAAACATATCAGACAAAAAGGGCGTACATCACCAAATTTTTTAACGATGTATAACCAAATTCTGACCTGGGTTTTTTGAGTGTACGACACGTAAATATCACTTATAAATTTTTATTCACATATTTACACAGAACGGGTCCAAACTGATTTATTTCGTCCTAAATAACTCGTAAACCAATGACGTTAACAATATCACAGTTGTTTTTTTGTTTTCATTAACAGCACGCAGAGCTTACAAGTGATTTATTTTCATTTCCTTTTTTTTAAAGACACACGTTTCGCTGAAGATTCTGAAAATGGTGATGATGCTGCAGCCTTCACACGCGCAGTGGTTTATCTTAGGATCTAATAGGCAATGAAGTGAGAACATGTTAAATTAATAGCGTGATCGAAATAGTTCGCCCACCCGTCATATATTACTTCCTATCGCCAAATATAAAATAAATGATCCTCTGCGCGTGTAAAGGCCGCAACATGATCATCATTTTTAAATCGTACCGCTTGCAGTATTAGCACTGAACTTGTTATGTTATTTTTTTTTTTTAATTCTTAATCCTAATCGAACTTCTATTACAAATAATAATTTGGCTAAGTAACTCTTAAATAGACTGACAATTATTTTTAATATATTGTGTACTTTTAATTGATACTCTAGACATATTTGTAGTTTTAGGAAATTTGTAGTCAAAAGCAGATAGGTCGGCTTTCCCAAGTCAGTTCGTTTGAAACGCGGCCCGGGGCGGCGTCTCTACTCCTGACACTTCATAAATTGGATTTGGTCGTGTTTCTTCCGGGCGAAATTTCCTTTGAAAATTGTTCTTGTATCTATTGGCCCTAAAGAATAAATTCTATTTGTAAAAAGGGGATGAACCAAATTATATTCTAAGCCCAACATATCTTACCATATAGCTATACAATTTATAAACACTCCTTTTTATAGTATAATAGAATAAATGAGCGCGCAAGTAAAATTTTCTACCCCTTGTAATGTGGTAAGTAATCTATCAACTTAAAAAAACCACAATAGCTGATATATAGGTAAAAATTACAAAGAATTAAAAAAGATATTGAGTGATTGTGTATATACATAACTTAATTTATGAAACATAGACGGGTTTACTTCATTTTATTTTAATATTATATTATTATACGTTATTGTTTAAAATATGAGCATTGAGAAAAAAAACACGGTGATGGACATTGCAACAAGCCAAAACAAATTTCCACAAATCGAATATCACTAACATGATTTTACCAGTATGAAAACGGAAAATCAAAACGGTAATTAATTCGTCGTCCTCTAACGTAAACATGATTTACGGCGCTAGGTTGACTTTGAATCACGGCAAATATGAATTGTCAATATAGCATTTCTGAGTCGGTTATAACTCACAGTAAATGTGTGTGTTTAAATATAAATAATGTACACGGTTTATTCAGCTGACGTTATACGCAAACAGAGGTTGCAAACAAACTCCAACGAAGCTCCCCGGCGACCAGGTGCCTCTAAGCCTCACGGGGGCTAATACGCAATAAACATTGGACATGGCCACAACTGCCCGGCAAGACAAACATTAATTAATTAATTTTGGGTAATTATGCGGCTATATCCTTTAATATCATAAAGTACTAAACTATATTATTTGTTTTATATTACGCCGTAGTACCTACTATAGCAAGTTCAATTAAATTATAATTTTTTCTTACCGCCTTCACAATTATATTATAATACGTATTACTAAGCTTTAGTCGGTGTACTAATATTTATTAATGCATTCAAAATTATTAAATAAAAACTTTGAAGAAAATTCTGTACGTAGTAGGTGCCTTCCCCACATACAAAATGGGTTATGATTTTTCTTTTTTTTTTCTTTGGCATCTTCCGCCACATAGAGGTTTGAATATGTCTTCCAAAAACATTGGGGGTAAGTATGTCATGGTGTGCCTATGATTTTTTTTTTTTCGTTGGCATATTCCGCCATATAGAGGTTTGAATATGTCTTCCGAAAACATTGGGGGTAAGTATGTCATGGGGTGCCTATGATTTTTTTTTCGTTGGCATATTCCGCCATATAGAGGTTTGAATATGTCTTCCAAAAACATTAGGGGTAATAATAATATAGTATGTCATTAATATCATTTTCGGTACAGAGATACGTGTACAATATATTAAGCTTTAGTCATTTTAGTTACCTGCAGATATTTTCTATTATATGATAAAGGGTTAATAATGTCATTAACAAAATGGACCCTATTGTCCGTTTTATTAAAATAATAAAGAAAAAAATGACTAGTAGGTTTGACACGCATTTGACCTGTTTCTTAGTATGTATGATCTATAAACGTAATCATTTTGTCTTTACAGAGAATACGTTTACGGTGGTAGTTGAAAAGGATGGTAGGGGGCTCGGCATGTCGGTGTGTGGTGGCGGTGGGCTGGTCCGCATCAGGCGACTTTACCCCCCTCAGCCAGCTTGGCGCACTGGCCGATTGGCTCCAAGAGATATCCTGCTCGCCGCTAATGGAGTACCTCTTGCTGGGCTGTCCACTTACGTTAGTAAACATGCCAATATTTAAAGACAGGTTAAAGCGCTCGATCGCAATATTGAATTTTTTCATGTACCTGTGCAAAAGTACTGATTAAAGTTTGTGTGTACCAAATAATATATAATCTTGAAAACTTTCAGATTGTCACACTAATCGAAATATGTTTCGTAAATCAAATTCTCAAATAATATAAGTCAAGGGGGCTGAGTAGCAATCTTGAACTCATAAATAAAATATCTATTGTAAACAATATACATACAGTAACTATGTATTTCAGATGAGTTCGCGTCGGCTTGTATTTCCGAAATGAAAAAATGTTTTTTCCGTTCGGAAATACGGGTAGGAAGATGTTTTAGAGTATGTAAATATTAGGTTCCGCCAGTATTTTAACACCTCGTTTTCATACCGTAGAAATTGAATTTTAAAAGTCGGTA
This sequence comes from Luffia ferchaultella, assembly GCA_949709985.1. Classification (NCBI taxonomy): domain Eukaryota; kingdom Metazoa; phylum Arthropoda; class Insecta; order Lepidoptera; family Psychidae; genus Luffia; species Luffia ferchaultella. The sequence goes on along the minus strand of OX453245.1, from coordinate 8,590,154 downwards.
CTTAAGGCACGTATTTAGTTAGTTTTTTATATAACATTTGTGCAACAAAACCTTGAAGTTCCTATTCCCAACGATTTAAGCTCTGCCTTGATAGAAAGAATTTAAACTCTTTTTCACCCTTTCAGAGATTGAATTTAAAGAAATCGTCGTAACACGTGTTTAATTAATTGTTGATACGCGCTTTATTTGAATTTTTTCATCCTTTTACATTCCTTTTAATCCCTTTAGAGTTCGAATTTTAAAATATCCCTGAACCTCTACCCGAAATTTCATCCTTTTGGACACAACGGCTTGGGCTGGGCCTTGCTATATCACCCAATCAGACGCTTCTTATTTAATGTATTTAGATTTTTGTACAATAATAGTACATTATGATGTAAGTACGGTACGCTGCATATTATAGTCGAAGCGTTTACAAGCACTCGGATTCGCCTCGTACTTATAATAAACCGATGACTATAATAGCCAGCTTATTGAGTACGAGCATCATACGACGTTTTTCAATACATTTGCGATTAAAATTAGGTAGATAAGGATGGGAGCTAAGGGCGGGAGAGGGGTGCTTCTCGCGGTTTACGCATGCGTCACAAACAGAATGCTCGTTTGTGATTGGTGTAAAGTAAAAAGGCCTAGTACTGTAGAATACAACATTACGGTACAAGTTTCGATGTCATAAAGACCGTATTAATATCACATGTGTTGAAAAAATTTATTTACCGTATATCCCATGCATTTAGTTGATCCCACGATACAGACTAGTCCCATTGCGAGATCCTCTGTTAAATGTTATGTTGATTTTTATATAAGTGACATTTATACAATGTAATAGGAAGTTAAAAATAAGGAAGTAAGATAATTCGTTGTAATCTTTTTCTGTTATTTTTTTTGGATTGGTATTGTATGTGTATATATTTTTTTATTTGTTTTGACATCATATTTAAAGAGTTTTAAACAAGGTATGTTTTGCTTGTCACTTTAAACCAAAAACAGCCTTAAAAACAGTTCTATTTCCACTTTAGTAAACGATTCTAATAGTATATATAAGGTTGTCACAAACAAACGAACGGGTATTTCATTTATTCCACAAGTAGTCCCAGCCGAATACAAAACATAAAAAATAAACTCAATTATTTCTCTCTTATTTACGATCCTCTGTTATGGATTTCTTTTTTATGCGCATGTTATAAGTCTTTCAAAACAATTTCACTGGCCTCAGACAATGGAGCAGTATCTTTTTATTAAAATCATCTAAGTCTAAGCAAAGAAATGTTTTGGAAAAGATTTACTATAATGGAGCAGAAACAAGAATTTAAGATGTTATCTTCGCAGAACTTAATGAGATATGAAAATGAATACTAGATTCCAATATTTTTTTACAAAATGCATATACAATCTGTCTTTTATGTCTTTTTTGTGATTTTCATTTAAGCAGGGATAACAAGTTGGCAATTATTATTTTCAACGTCTAAACATGTCGACACACGTCATTTTCCCAAAACGTCACGCGCATTCTTAAGTGTGAATTATCACATGTTCAATATTTACATGGACAATACTATAGGTATCCTGCTATGTGACAGAATATTGTTGGAGAATTATTATTATTTTTTTTTTTTAATATGAATTTCGGCGTTTACATTTTATGAAATACCTCGGGAAAACTTCATTTACTTACATTATGGAATGAAAACTAATTATGGAGCCGATTATTGAGCTTCTGCCTACTAAGTACGTGCCTACTATACTACTATGTAAACGTTCGTATAAACGAGAAATGAACTAATGAAATTTCTTTTTCTAACGACAACACTAGTCCACTAATTCCTCCCACTTTTGAATGTTTATTTCGTGCGATCTCTATTCCTTTATAATGGACATATAGGAACCGATGCTTGTAATACAGTCGCATTAACTTCATATGCCATCGGAAATCTTCTATTATGAAAATAGCTAGTTAAAACTGACTTATAATTTAGTATCTCAACTCACTACCTACACGTTCTTGAATGTGATCACGAACTGGACATCACTTCTTCACTTCACTTCATGAGCCCATTTTTACTCCACTGCAGGGGCTTAGGCCTCCCCCAGGGTGAGGAAGGGCTTGGATAGGAGGAGGACGATTTAATAACGGTCAAGGTCAACCCTAAGACCCAAAAAACTCGAACCCAAAAAATACTTCTAAAGTTTCAATGCGCAGAAAAAAAATATTAAATAAATATATCGAGTATGGGTACTGTGTATAAGTTATTAATAAAACTCGCAAAATTTACAATATTGTATTTGTCTAAACAACTACAATTCGTTATGAAACAAATGTAATCTTGGCACACATTTACAATTTTGTGCCAGATTTTATAGTATTTTTACGCCAAATATACAATAACTTATCCAACACAATTTCTGTCAACACCGGAATAAACGACTTTTATATTTGGAGGAGTTCGCTAGAGCGTAATAAAAAGCCACAGAATTTTATATCACTGGACACCAAATGATATTTTTACTGGTACTCAGAAGTCTTCATGTAATTTTGTGTTTTTCATGACAAATGTTATATGTTCAAGTCCTAAATAAATCATATACGAAATATTTCACACCAGATTTGTTTGCGAAAGAGACGAGTCAAAACTAAAACACGTGTGAGATATTGTCACAAAAGTCTAGAATGAAATAACATATCCATTCTATTGTTACTAGTTTCTAAATTGTTTAGGATAGTTTTGTAATTATTACAATTGAAATATTTTTTTTTAGGTTTTTTAATAGCCATCTTGGCTATTGGTTGATTTGTAATACGAAATTCGAGCACAAAAATCTACAAATAACTATTACCTATTAAAACTCCCTTGTGTACTACTTTATGTTTCCGAAACTATATAATCTTTATATTTCAACAACAACACAAAACTGAAAATAATCCAAAAACTAAGCGAAAATATTTGGAAATTTGCAAAACTAGGATTTTCACTGACTATTCAGTTGCCACTTGACTTATTATATACTGGCATGAATTCGATATTTTATATTTGACTAAAACTAATACAGAATTTAACACTTCTCCTTCTCGCACTTGTTCGTACTTTAGACTTCGCTGCGCTTAAATCATACTAACAGTAAATAATGGGAAACAAACACGGAAAATACGATGAATCATTATAAGGGTTAGTGTTTGCAGCCCTCGGACCTGAGGCAGTTGTAATAATAAAATGTTTTATGGCCCCCTAACAAAAAGCAATAAACTGCGAGCGTCCGCTACAAAAGCTGTTTCAATTCCTGTGGCAACATTGCCATCTTGTGACTTAGGTATAAACCTCACTTATCTGACCATTACGAGACGTTTTCGTTAAAAGAAAATTAATCTCGTTCGCCTAACGACCGTCTACTTCACTCTCGCTTCTTATATCGAATCAAAGTTATTTCCCTTTTGTGTGAAAAGTTCCGGCTCATTTCACAGGATATTATTATAAGACATTTCACAAGAATTTTTCATAGAACTCGTTATACATTAAGCCTGTGAAAACAATCTTTTGTGTGTTCAATTCTCGAGCGCTGCATTAAGGAAAACGATCTTTATTCTTATCTATTCATTTCTGTACATAATTCGTAGCTCTTAAGATGCTGTCCCGATAGATCTTTCATTCACCCGAAATATCGCGAGGGTCAATCTCGGATAAAATATGATACAATACATTTCTTTTTATAGGATAGCGAAAGAACCTTTTTGGTGTGTCGTTTCAGCAAAAAAATCTAAACGTCAACGTGCATCTTCCAAACGCGTCAAAAGATATGTTAGGGCTATTAACTCCCACACTGAAAATCTAATAATATATTTAAACCGGTCGAGTACGAGTCGAAATAGTATGTACAGTTGGCTCCAATTGAAATTACCCCAGGCCTGAACTTATGCGATAAATGCCCACAAGAACTGCTTATTGAGACATTCAAAACACTAGTGTTTTTATGTAAGCAAATACGGATTCAAGTGAAACCAAGACGGGGTCAAGCTATGGTACCCTATGGAACCCACTGTACTTGTACTGGCTACTATACATGTACTTGTTGTCAACGAAATCTTCTATATCACGTTGTTTTATATCACATCACATATACTCAGGAAACTTAGTATCCTGTCTCGTAAGGCTTTTCAGTTTAGCTGACTCATACAAACAGTAGTAATAAAACAACCTAAATTACAGAAAACCGAAGTTAATTCAAAGAATTTGAAAACCTCTATAATTTGCATATTAAATGTTAAACCGAACCGATCATTGTACTTGTTTTTTAATTAAGTATAATTATTTCAAAAATATTACATTGTTGTTTTATAATATCAATTTGTTACATTTCATCTAATTTTTATTAATATTAATGGAACAAAAAAATTTATAACATTAACATCAATTTACTTGAACGAAATAACCAATGATAAATATTTTTTAGTAGAAATTGCACGTGCGTGTACGTAATAGTCCTTTTAATTGAATGTAATTCAGAAGGATTTGTAATACGAATAATGTTTTTTCGTTTCATTGTATGTGGAGAAGTAGCTTTTTCATGTTGGTTCCTCATAGATTGCCCTTATAAAAGTTAATTTTGTAGCTTTAAAATAAATTCAGTTACTACCAAAGACAGTCGTCTACTTTAGTAAATGGAAAATAAATCAAATTCATTTACCATTTCACTTATTAATCAATATCGACGTGCGCCTGTCAAGGCTTATCAACGGAGACAGCTTACCGATGTCATTCTGTTCATGGCGCTTGAAAAATTTGTATCTAGGCCTCCATTGTATTTAGAATGTAAAAGTATGGCAAAATTTAAATATTCATACATGAATTCTATATAGATTGCGTATCTACATTTGTAATATTTCTTAACTGACATTATCATGTATCCTAGCTATTTATGATTTAAATATAATCAAATTGAATTTTGAAGGCGAGTAATCGGGAATTTTTTTTTTGGTAATCAATATTACATTATAATTCCACATCTCAGGGTTCATTTTTCACCTTCCTTAGCTCTAACAATTTTTTAAGTAGCAGTAAATTTTCATTGCAATCACCAAGTTTCTATTTCGACAAAATTTAATTACACTTTTTCCAGTTATAGTCCTGAAGCCCCAAAAATACTCTCTGTTCAAAAACATTAAAACAGAAAGACCAGACACGTCAGAAAATGGCTTAAAAATCGACACCTATTTTGCATTGTAAAAAGCTCCTATTTGCAGTAGGAAAATAGCATTGGTAAAGCACTGTGGTACTAAAAACTCGTTTATTTCTTCTTCGAAAACCTTCATTTTTTATGTACTGTCGAGTCGACTCAGGGCTTGGACACACGGACTGCATTTGCAGTTCATTTCAACTCCCCGTATTGTCTACTCGTAAATAAACCTATAATCGTATAGTGGGACTGCAAATTTCATAGATAACATGTTGATTTTATTGATGATGCCACTGATGCAATTCGATGTTTTTTTTTTAGACACACTCCTGTGGCTCTGCAGTATGCATGCAGTGATATTTCACAATGTAAATACGTCTTTTAAGCAAAAACACCAGGAAAAGTTCAAATTATTGAAAACGTGAACAAATTGTCAGACTCAGTACGTCGTTATCACTGTTTTAAATAAACATTATAACTGCATTACAGCTGAAAATGTACAGACCTATAGACGCTTGCGTTTAAATCTATGAACACTTTGTATTTTGATCACTTAGAAATAGCAGCTAAAATCGTGAAAAAAAGAAATAGACCACGCTTGCGGGCCACTACGGTGAGATGGAAGGGGCTCTGTCTATCGGCTGCAATAATGGTAGACTTGTGATGCGCTTTTCTGTTCGGTGGTTGAACATTTTATACGATGATGTTCAAAAATAAGAGCAGGCGTCTGTACACATAGTCCGTGTCTCGTCTGTGTGTCCAGGCCCTCAAACTTTAGGTCGCTTATCAAACGCGTCAGGTTTCATTAAATAGGTTGAAACGGGACTGCAGGGTATAATGTCTATGACTGAAGGCATACCGCTACATACGGACTCAGCTCATCAAGTACTTACAATTTTCTTGTCAAACCCACATTTTCTCTAATTTACCGTTTTCAAGTACAGCGTCTTTTCTATAGAGCAGTAGATACGTAGCGTTCTCGCGCGGTACGACACGTAGAGATTCGCAAAACTGTTTTAAACAAAACAAAACCAGTGATAGAGAAAAGTATCAATTTTATCATTGTAATATTTCCACTCAGGAGGCGCTAGAAGTCCTACGTACGGTGACGCCGCGAGTCGAACTCCGGGTGTGTCGGCCTCCGCCTGACCTGGCCCAGAGCGTGACTCCGCCCGACCCACCGACGCCGCCTGTGCGCACCCCGCATCCCCCCGCACCGTTGGACCCACTCAACTGCCATCCTATGCATGCCAGGTATAGTATGGCCATGTTTTGTTTCGGTACAACTTACAAATTCATCCCACTGAGAGAGAGTTTAATCCGCAAACCACGCGTCAGTGCCTTTTAATGAGGGGTTGTCATAAAATGAGCTCTTATTGGTGTATAGTTTTAGGCTAAACGGCTATTTAAACTAAACTTGTATTGCAGTACTTCTTAATGATAAGTACAAATTGTTCTATAAAAATTACTTTTCATATACTTAGGTACGTATTGTTTCCGTACAGCGTGCGGACGTTGCACTGACAGTAACTGCACCATAATTTAGGTTAGGTGCGGTGTGGCGGCCGTTGATCTAGATTATTGTACATCTTACGAATATCACCGTTTCGCCAAGGGCAAGTATAGAGTTATAAACTTCGCTTAAAACATCGTTGCAAGGTTACTATTCCACACCGACTTTAAAGTATGGAAACAAAGTGCAAGGAAAACAAAGTAAATATCATACAATCAATGCGTATTCCGATAGATCACGTTACTACTTTAACTACCATAGTCTCGTAAAAACTACGCGATGAAAATTTTGAGTAATTTTCACGCTTCTTTGTTAATGTTTTTAATATAGAATTTAATATGGATTTAAAATTACTATAATAGAGCGGTCATTTCACAAACGTATGTTCCACAAATAATTGCCAACGTGACAGATTATCTAATGAACCAGCCGTATAAAAAAGACACAAACAATATTTAAAGGCAAATGCTTCGTCATTTTTTGTAAACCCTAAGAGAATCGAACTCCATTTGTAAAATGTCGCAGTAATATGTCTAATTAGTTTTCCATTGTTGTTTCCTGATGTAAATCGTGTTCAGATTAATTTTGAATTGGTCCAAAATAGGTTGTTGAACCACCATTTAAAAAAAAATAAGTTAGGTTATGTTTTGCTTGTGTCGTTCGTGAACGAACCACCATGAAATGCTATATTTTTCATCAGTATCTAAACGAAAATTAGCGAGCGTTTAGAAACTGACAACGCTGTTAGTAATCACACGAATGACTTGATCGTAGGTACTTCCTCAGGCCATTTTTACCCCATTTCAGGGGCTTAGGCGTCCCCCAGAGTGAGGGAGGGCTACGAGCTTATATCCACCACGCTGCTTCACTGCGGGTTGGGGATTGTAACGACCGCCATCTATTGACAGTGACCGGAGCCGACTACTTAACGTGCTCTCCGAGGCACGGAGTCAGTGATAGTTATGTACTTAAGTCAGAAAAACTCATTGGTACACGTCTGGATTCGAACCATGGCCCTATGGTCTTATAAATTTGAGACAGGTTCGTTGCGCTTTGAGCTATCACGACACTCTTTGGGCTATCACGACACTGTTATTTAAGATTTAAGATCGTAGCTACGCTGCAGGTCAATTGATATTGGTATGTATAACTGCTATAGAAACGAACAAACAGTGGCTCTACTTTGACTCTTAACGCGGCGCCGAAGTAGCACCGAATACGCTCCGTTTCGAAATCTGGTTGCTAGGACTATGGGCGAGAGTATGGATTTTTTAAAAAGCGCGTATTCGGCGCTACTTCGGCACTGCGTTAATTTACCCAATAATTTTATTTGTGACCTCTATCTAGCAATACTTCGTTTGTAAAGTTCAGGATCTCAAAAGAAAAAAAACACTACCCTCGTAGGTTGATTTAGTTGTTCATCTGTCAAGACCCTTTTCTCATGGACGACTAGAGATATGAAATTGCAATTATTGTCAGATACTAACGTCTACAGTATCTTGGAGGTGTAGAAAATCCAAGCTTCTCTAAGTTAATTTTTTTTACGTTATATACGTATTAATTTCACCAAGAGAATTTATAAAAATAGATTTACGGTTATATACTAAAAAAGTATAAAAAGCTCTAAATCTGTTCATTTAACTAATAACTACGCATTTGTCTTAATTACGGTTAAGACGCATACGACCAATTTTTGCCTATGTCATACTCTTAAATAACAGTTATTACATTGCCAATCTAACATTCCAAAATTGATAGATTAGGTTCGGTTAGGTTTATGTATAGGTTACCAATCAGAAAATGAACATTGTTAAAGTCTAACATAAATTTTACGATATCGCCACGACATATATAAGTACATATTATATCATCCTAACTATCATAGCTATATATGTATATAGTATTTTCAAACAATAATCTGTATAGGTACTTAGCTTCGTAGATTATTCTAATGATATTGTAACAGCATATATATACGAGAAGGATTAAAAAATATCAAGCAAAGAATAGCTTTGATTATCATCAATGTTGTCATGTTTCACTGTAAACCACAAAGTGTGAACTATTAGACAAACTGTGAAAACTATATACCTACACGTTATATGACATATTAATTCGCAAACAACAAAATCCACACGATTGAAACAGTGGCCAGTAGATTACATTATGGTGTTATGGTCCTTTAATAGATTTTATATTTAGTTATTATAATAAATAGGTTGTCACAAACAACGAGCAGCGCAACCACTTCATCATCAGAAGGCCGTGGTAAACGAGACGCGAGCCCCGAGTCAGAACGCCAAGAACTCAGATTGCCAGACTTAGAGCAACCACTACCAGTCTACGATGTACAATACGGGGTGAATATTTTGATTAATAAATTATTTAGGTAACTAAAGTCACATGGAACCGATGTGTGTGGCCTTGAATAATGGCGCACAGACCCGCCTTTTTTACCACCGAAACCCTTTTGCAACTTATTCTAATTACGTTTTCTACTCATTAACTTTACAATATAAACAAATGAAAACCTATACTTCGGGAAGGAAAGGGCATATGGCATATCAAACATCTATGATATTATTGATAATATGTTTTGATAACAATTCATACATTATGTATAGGATAGTGTGAATCGCCAGTATGAAGGCTAATATTGAATCAGATTGAATCGACAATGAATTTCTAAGAACAGGTTTAGTATGGCGGATATGTATATAATATGCTACAACACTTTACATTATTTTCACAAACAATGTGTGATATGTGTAACGTCATTATTAACATTAACATATGTCATTAATCATATGTCATGTAACGCCTATATACCTAGTAATATAGTAAATATTCTAACTGTAAAAGTTACTAAAGTATGCTCACCCCGCCCCACCCAAAAAAAATGTGTGACTGATATTAAAATATATATAAATATAATTCTTAAGAGAATATAAAACTAGACAGGATTCAATAACAAAATCTAAAAACAAAATGGTTAAAAAGTAAAAAAAATTAAGAAGCTTTTAAAAATCCTTTTCAGAATCTTTCTTGCAATACAAAGTTTTACGAAAGTAAACTTCTGTCTTGGGATTTGAAACATTCATAATTTATTTATTAGTTACTTATTTATAAAATAAGTGACTAATAACTAAGTAAATTCTATAAATTCAAAATTGAGATACGATAAAAATCAGTCACCTACCCTTGACATGCCAGTCCATTAAATTATCCTCAGTTGTCACTCTGTCGTTTCTGTTACCTGTGTATTTAATTTTATCTTAACAAATGTAATATTTTTTCCATTTGTTATTTAAAAATCAAAGTCAAAAATAAACTTTTAAAGGTATTGCGTTTTAAAGTTATAAGTTCACATCTTAGAATTATTTGTAAATAACTATTAATATGGACTGTATGGATTTAACGACGTTTAATGTATTAATAGTACATAATCACTACGTATTATAAAGTCCCCCGCCGCGTCTGTCTGTCTGTCTATCTGTCTGAACGCGATAAACTCGAAAACTACCGAACGGATTGGCATATTATTGGCACCAATGGACAGAGTGATTCAAGAGCAAGGTTTACGTGTATAATTTAATGTTTTGTGGAAATTTACTGAAATATGGCGATTATTGTTGAAGAAGTCGGAAAAAACCGGCTGGGAGCTTTCGTCGAAAACGCTGCCCTGTGAGATATAACAAAATAATGTATTGAGGAATTGTGTCTCTTTTATAGGACTAAAGAAAAAATCATCTTTCACGGATAGCTTACTATTCCTATTTTTATTATTTTTAAAAATGGTGTCATATGATGAGGTAATTGGGAAGCAATGGGAACGGATACAGTATTAATCTTTATCAAATTAAATACGTTCTTTACCTTCAGCATTTCGTGCACTTTATGATTGCCCTTTACACTATACAATTTAAATCAATATCTTAGGGGCTATCGCGAATATAAATATCGCGCGACCAGCCGAGCGTAGCGCCGGCCGGCCAAACGGGACGACGGGACACGCGTGGTTAGGTTAGGTTATATGTATTTATTCTTTACTTTTTCAAATATTTATAGAATTGGAAATAAAATACTCCAAGTCAATGAACTTACTTTACATTTAAGTGTAATTAAATCCAATCCACATACGACAGAAAAAAACGTTATTTACAGCTTATATATTATGCTCTACTACCCGTGCGAAGCCAGGGCGGGTCGCTAGTATGACATAAAACAAAAAGAATTTGATTTTCACGCATCTTAGGGTGATGGATCCGTGGTAAGTCATAAAGTTTACGTTTTAAAAAAAATGAATAAACTCTTTTAAGAAGTAATATTTTTAAATTAAATTCCTACCAAGTAATTCTGACTCAAATAGAGAAATTTTCAAAAAAACACCTAGTCAGCCTCGTGGAATAATTGAATAGTTTACTGTTTTTCACCTTATTTATTTTACCGTGCCCTCTATTGATAGCACGTAGAAATCATATAGTTCACATCACGAACTCGCACTTATATGTACATTTTACTTTAACCAAATAAATATCATTTATCTGTACTAAATTCAAATTATGTGGACCATGTTTAAATAAACAGGTGTTTAAAGGTATTTAAACAACATATAACATTACTTTGCAAATTTGTACGGCGAGGGGCCGGCGCACTAGCGGATGTATTTGACACAATAATCTAGATCAACTGGGATGTTGACCTAGATTATTGTACCCGATAAAATCCCGCCGAGCATATGGATTTGTTTAAATTAGTTTTAATTTTCTTAGTGGATACGTTATCATCTTTTTAAATATGGTCCATCATTAAAATATTGCGTCTCTATGAATACATTGTTCGCGTACGTTTCAGGAGTTCGACATAGTAATGACGAAGGTGAACGGATCTCTAGGCTTTACCTTACGCAAAGAAGACCACAGCGCGTTGGGACACTATGTGCGTGCCCTCGTCAGGGAACCGGCATTGAGTGACGGCCGAATCCAGCCAGGAGATCGAATTGTCGCTGTTAGTATTATAATTTTACATCATGTGAACTATCTTTAGTACAGTTTAAATATTCAAATGTGTTGATTAGCTCAATTTTGACGGCACAGTTGTTAGATTCGATTTTAAGCCTTCGATTATAATTCACTGTAAGTGCTCTCTACGTAAAATTTTAATTGTATGATTCCATAAAATTACGAATCGACTAGAAGCCGTCTTCTGCGTTTACCGCCCAACCACTCATACTCTAGCTAGCTCGTGTAAAATGGCGAGTTTCAGCACGAGTTTCAGTGCGCAAGGTCCGCACGCTGGTCTTTACCCCCACCAAATTTCATTTGACATTTTCGATACTTTGAAGTGTCATTTATGACTCTATTAAAACCAAACGCTGCTGTCAAATTTATTTACTCTATGTATGAGACCCTAGATTTCAAGAGACACATTTATTTATTATTTACAACAAAGAAAGATCGTAATGTCTTTGATTGTTGCTTTATAAATAGGTATAGGAATTTGTTAGTAGCGAATTGTGAAAAAAATCCTTAACTTATTTCTGTTTAATTTACCATGTCATTTTCATTGTCGTCTTAATTCTACTATCTCTATTTTTATAACGGTCCCATTAAAATTTAGTAGTCACTTGTTTTTCCTGGGACTTTCTGGCATAGCATTAGTGATGAGAAAATAATTAACGACAATTAATCGATATCTAGGTCATACGAGGCCTAACGATATTAAAGGATTTTCAAATAATTTAGGTACTAATTAATAATACTATTATTATTAATTATAGTAAATAAATAATTATTTATGATTAATATTATCACTGTATGGCAGACGGTTACCGGCACATCAGTAACGGGCACAATAATCTTGATATGAAACGTGGTCGACGAACGTTGTTGGGCTATATTATTGTTCTAGCGATCGCCTCGCCCGCGGCCACCCGTCGTTTTATTTACCCGACTTATTTATTTCAATTTCCGGACTGTATTTTCAATAAGTGATTGTTCCGTTTCAGGTAAACGACACACCCATGTCAAATATGTCACATTCTGAAGCAGTCGCATTTTTACGGGCCTGCGAACCGGAAGTCCGGTTGAGACTGTACCGCGACCACGCCGCAACACCGCTGTCGCCCACCTCGCCTAGAGACGACGGACATACCGACTCAGACGGAGGTCTGACGTGTGTTCGACCCAAGCCACCACTCAGGTCAGTAAATTTAAAACAAGTTCGAAAATAGAATCTAAATGTTATTGGTTTAAATAAGAACTGCTGACTGAAATCGTTTAAAATTCACGTTTCAGTTTGCTTCATGTCGAAAAATTTCAGATTTTTGTTTGTACTGTTTACGATAATTGTTTATTTTTTTTCAAATGGCTGACATTTATAAAAATAATAGATGTCCTAGTTGTAACTCTACGGAACTCTACTGTGTTTATGTCTTTTGTCGGAAACGGGTCACTCGTCACTGCCACAAGTGGTCGATTGCTGCTAGAAGCGAGTGGGTGCCACCGCATAATGTTTCATAACATTCCGTATGAAAAGAGCAAATTAAAAGAGAAAGGAAACGAAACATTCTAAGTTAACGTGCAATTCAATCATAATTATAGGTACTTTCACAGAACAGATTATAATCCAACACCCACTGGGTGGCCATTAATATTGCCCCCCCCCCCTCCCAAAATTTCCTGTTACAACCATAACAATAAGGAGGAGCCGCGCCAGATTAAATTTGTCGGACTATATGAACTAAATTACTTATATAAAAATAAGGAAATATTAAGTACCAGCAACTTACAAATTACCAGTAGTTTACAATATTGGGATGGGTAGTTTATACGTCTATCCGTTCGCGTTCTGACGTGGTTATGTTTCAACGATTTTTTTTTAAACTTAGCACAGAGGTTCCAATTAACTTCTCTTTTTGCAAGTACATTTACGATTTGGAGCAAATGAAGAAATTAGAGCAAGTAGACGAATTCCGAACAAATGAGAAAATTTGAGCTAATGGAGGAATTGAAGCTAAATACAGGGATTGTAGCAAAAGGAAAAGTTTTAGCTAATAGAGGAATCGGAGCGAATGAAGGAATTAAGGATTCCCTTATTTACCAACGGATTTTTTTTAATTAACATCGAGTTTTCAAGTATCATTTCAAAGCTGACTGGCGGAGTTTGAGGATTATGAACTTGAAGGTCATTATTAAACCAGCAGTACTTACCAAATTATTGCAATTGACTTGTAATATAGTAAGCTAGAGTTTTCTATTTTTTTTGCGTTTTGCAGGCCAGAAGCGGTTTCAATGTTGTGCGACTTGGCAGCGCGACGGCTCACTCCAGACGCGGGTGATGCGCCACGCTCGCCCTGCCTCTCGCCGCGCAAGTTCCGCAAACTCACCAAGGACACGCACTACGAGCAACAAGGTACTTTGCCAGCGTTACTACTACTATTGAGCAAGCGTAGTGCAGACGGACTGCTAAAATAGGAAATCGACAGGAATTTAGGTAGAAAATATATACAATATACAGTACACTTTTCAGGCCTTAAACTGCACGTTAGAAACACGTCCTCAAAAGTAAGTTTAGGTTAATCTTGCAGATTCGCAACGAGTATATGCTGATAATAGTTTCAAAAAAGAAAAAAAAAATGCATTCATTTTCTTAAATTCTAATAATTAATTCTGAATATAGTAAAAATATAGGGATGCTAGACTGTTGGTCCCATGTCACTAAATTGGCGAAATTGCCACTATTATTTGGGTCATCCAAATCACAAATATTTTTATTTAATTTGCCGTCTAAGGAAGTTGTTTTATGCAACCAAATAAGAAAGAAAATGTTTTCTACGAACATACAGAATTTAAATTATTGTTGTAATGCCACGTTCAATTAGAATCATAGTGGGCACCAACGCTATAGCCGCACACGCAATACTTTAAACACTAAGAGCCACAGTTGTACAACACAGATGGTCCGTACACGGTAGAGTGCGTCCCGGAGGTGCGTTCAGAAACAGATCGGCGAGCACCCTTCACACTCGGTAGCCCGCCTCCATCCACTAGTAGAAAACAAAAATTAAGCCTGACAGGTGAGACGATGTCGGCTCGGACATGCTTTCAATGGCTTCCGAACGCACGCCTCGTTCCTTTTAATGTATTCGCTTTAACCATATGTAGCACGATACAGCGCAAGCGCACCGGAAACGCAAACCTCTAGCGAAAACGTTTGATATTTCTATCTAACGCCTACGTGCTACACTGGAATGTTCGAACAGTATTCGCTAAAGATTCGAGTTTCGTTGCGCTTCTAATACACGCGTTACTTGGATCATCCTCGACGCGGAGACGCGTGGTCGAGTACCCGTAGTATACAATCTACTCACAATATAACACAGTCGTGAGCGTAACACTTTAAAACTGTATAAAACAGAACATCAAATTTCTATAGATCGCTTCGTTGCGCTTTACATTCCCTACTTAACGGGTTCAGCGTGTTCTATAAAAGGCATAATTTTTATAGCTTAGTACTTATTAATAGCAACTAATTTATACTAATGACACATAGCTAAAGTACATTATCGATCGCACATAACATCAAGTGATTAAATATTTTCAGTTTATTAATGGCATTGTTTTTACTAAAAATTTAATAAATATGACATATCTGTCTAGGATGTCTTCCATTACAATAACTAATTTGCAGTCGCATCACACGGCTACGAGCTGAACAATTTGAACAATGAAGCCTTAGACGCACCCAACGTGTACCAGGAAGACATGACCAGATACAAGCCTACCTTCCCTGATACCGATGAACCCGTTTCTATGCCCGTGGACTTATCGAGCGATGAAGCGCGATTCGCACACACCAACCCAGCATATCAGAGCGCAGTTATCACCACTGACACAGCTTCAGCTAGCGAAGGGCATAAAGATGATGGTAAAGAATTTAACCGATAGCAAAAAGTTAAATAAAATCTCACACATCTCTACACATTTTTTCTCCTGTAATCTTTGTATCTCATATCACCTCTATATATTGGCAAAGTCAAACCATATAGATGGAATAATAATGTCATAAAAGAACAGTATGGATTGAAAGAAGATAGTGACCAGGGTGGAAAATGGTATTTTGAGATGGTTTGACTTGGACATTAAACAAAAGTAATCAGAAATACAAAGGAGATGAAAGTATTATGGTTGTGAAAGAAATGTACCCATAGAGAGCATGTGTGTGATTTTATTTTTTAATAAATATTTTTCTAATCATTATTTATTATACATCCGTAGATTAACTTTTTATTTGTTTATTTTCATTAGATTTATTGTGCATTTTTTCTTTACCACGTAAGGGGTTTACTGGTAACAAATGTATATTAAATCCATGTCAGAGAAAGCAGCTTATGGCCAGCAAACGAGTAGTCGAAAATCATAAGTCTATGCTAAAGGCCTCTGAAATATTTGCCATTCTATATGGTGAAAAATAAACCTTGTGCAATCAATTTGATCCATTAAAATTTTACGCAAAATATGCATGTTAGAAACGTAATTTTTATTAATTTATTTATATTACACGACATAAGTAATGAAATTTTTACATATATAGAAATGAACGCATGTTCACTTTTTCTGGCAGGAAATGGCCTAAAAAAGTGGAAAGGTGTAACGTTGTCGCCTGACAACGAAAGGAAATCCAAGTTAGAAACGAAATCAAAAGAAGAAGACGCAATTCAAAAAGAGAACGTCAAACCCGACACTAAAAATCAAGGAACGAGTAGCGAACCAACTGTGAGTACCTACCTATATTTATTGCAGATTATGATGATATTTTATTAATGATGGCTGAAAAATACATGACAGAATATTTCAAGAAATGTCCAGCATTTAATTACGTTCCGATCACAATATTTATTACTTTTATAAAATGGGCGAATTTCGATATCGAAAACATGTTTTCCAGAAATACTCGGGTGTTGTCGTTGGAATCATGTGTCAGATACCTAGGTAGATATGTTCGTACCTAAACTTATTAGGTAAATGTCATTAACTATTCCTTAGCCAATGATGGTATTACTGCACAGAAATAAGTTTAATTTTATATTCTCAATCATTATTCATTCAGTCACTCGCCTATGCTCATTGCGACCGCGTGCCAAAAACGTGATTAAACGACAATTCAAAAATGCCATCGTGGGTGTTAAAAACGTGTAAAAATCAATCAACTGCTAAGAAAATAAATAAATAAATAAACTTTTAGTTTAGACTAGGGTCCATAGTTAATGAATTACAATGATCTTAAAGCTAAAGTAAACACACAATGAATTAAAATTATCTGATAACACAAAATAAAATAAAACAAAACTGCCTAATATTAATAATAATAATAATATATGGAACATCCCACACAGTGCCATCTAGTCCGAAAGTAAGCAAGTATTATGCTTGTATTATGTGGTACTAGGCAATTAATATACATACTCTAACCTAGGGTCTCTAACCACTCAGCCAACCGGTTAGTAAAATATTATTTAATGAGACCAATAACTGTCCCCACCCAGTATTTTTTGAAGGAACAGTCTGGTCTGGAGCGATCATTTTATCAAAAACGATACAGGCATAACTTATCGTCGATAATTAATCAAAACAATACTAAAATCAACCAAAACTAATTTTTGTACCTATATTATTTTCTACCATTGCTGCCAATACTTGCCGTCATACTTGTTATAACTACAAGTAATATTAAGACATGTATAATACCTACTAAAGACTTGTATAATACTTACAAGTATGTATATTCTACTGGAAACGAACCAAGCATGACATGTATGCGACATGTATAACACGGTGTATTATACTTGATAGAAAAATCAATGTGGTAGAAACAAGGTTACAGTGCCGCGCACACACATCTTGTTCGTGCCGTCTTTGCTAGTAGTACATAGTTCAGTGAGACTAACCAGATAGTATGAAAACCTAATTTTAGTATATTAGAAGTAAATGCAGCAAGTGAAAAATTCTACAAACCGCTTTTCATAACTATCATGACTTCTCTGTTTATAAGAACGTCGAAGGGACGTCCCCATTTCTGTCAGTAATTTATACTTAAAATATTATCCACGCTTAAAACTTAAATTTTAACTTTCTATTTCAGATAGTCTCAGTTGAGTTGAACCGTGGTTGGAACAGTCGGCTGGGTTTCAGCGTGCAAAGTCACCCTGAGTCCGGTCAGAGCTACATTTCGGCTGTGTACAGCGATAGTGTAGCGGCGCGAGACGGTAGATTACGCAGAGGCGACGTCATTTTACAAGTATCTCATTCTACTATTTAATATATTATAGTTGTATGGATGTTCTGCGGTGGTAGAATCAAACCGTCAAATTAGAAAATTAGACAAATTTTAACTCTTAAATTACTTGAATTTTCTTATTTGACGATTTGATCCTACAACTGTGTGACGTGATGCATAATAATAAAAAATCTCGTTTTGTACTCAATCTATTTTTTTTTTGTCTCTCTCTTATTCGCTTTATTTATTTAATAATCGTAGAACTATTAAAACAAAAAAAAAATGGAAAATCTGAAATGGCACGCCTTATATGCTCATTTTATACTTAATGAAAAATTAAAAAAAGAACGATGACGAGAATCATCGGTTTTTTATACTTGTTTTTAATGAATATATGGATGAACTGACCTGGTGTGAAAGATAGCAACTTATTTTTTCTGTTAATATTGTATTTCAGCTTTAATTTGGCAATAATTTTATGTGCAGAATAATAAATAATGAAATAAAGTACATATTTATATATTACATAATATAATTCACTCGAATTCTTTCAGTTCTACGAATCGCTATTTTGAAGCTTCAACTTTTAGAAGTCATTGACTAATTTGGAAATGAGGACTCCTGCCACCAACGATTCACATTTGCACTGAGATTTCACTGTTAATGACTATATTGTCACAATACATACTGCATTTCTTTCTTTCTTTAAGGTTTATTCTTTAACGAATGAGCTCTATTTTCTTACGTACGCCTCTCCACCTATAACTTACATTAATTATAAATGGTTTTAAATAATTGATATTATTTTGTACGCATAGGTGAACGATGAAAACGTAACATCTATGAAGACGCCGGAGGTGATCGACTTACTGCGAATACTACGAGGCTCAATATGCATCACAGTTCTACGACCACCCAACCCTTAGTACCACTTCACACAAATTAATTTCTACTAAATACCTAAAGGTGCATCCACTAGTATTGGATGAATGGGATTAATCCTTTTTATCGGCATCTCATTTGCTTTAAAAAAAAAAACTTTTTGAACAGAAATGGATGTCTCTTAAAATTTTATACACTTAGTTATAATATCGCCTGTAAATATTTCTGTGTAAATACACTAATTGCAATATTTAACAGAATTTTCATGAATATTTCTTAATTTATCTTTACAACTCTTTATATGCTGAGTGAATGATTTAAAAAATGGTGCAAGTTCCTAAGGAAACAGATACGTTATTTTAATACAATTTATCTCACAAGAATTTTCGTTAACAAGTATACTGAATTATTTTATTTTTGAAATGGAAAATCGTTAGTGACATTTTATTTAATTCGATCTCTACAAAAATCTCATATGTATAAAATATATGATAATTATTAATAAATTATTTATTATAGTCCGTACAGTTGATCATCTGTTATGATATTACCTAGTACTGAAGAATTAACTAATTAATGATTAATTAATAATTAATGAAAAAATTAAATTAAATATTTTATTTTGTATATATTCGAAATAAGACAATTGTATACTTACTCAGAACATTGGCGAATATGACGTACATGAGTTGCTAGGTTTAAAAAAGTAATATCATTCCACAACGTTAACTGTATGTAAATAATAATAATTAGATAATTGTTTTTCATTTGGACTGAATACGGTAGAAACTATGTATCCCAATAATATAATAGATATTAAAATAAAAAGAAAATTGTAAAAAGTTAATTACGGAAATAGAAATTCTCTTTTATATCCTATTTTCAAACTCTCACTAATTTCTATTTCATACTTATTTATTATGTATACCTACGTAGTTAAAGATGTCTTATTGATATTCTATGTGCACTAAAAATCAGATAGATCTATGTTTTATAAATTCTAGTCATAGTGATGCTATTGAAATCTATTACAAACATTATTATCGAAATTGAGAGCAAATTGCATCGGAAAATGTTTTAGAAGTTTTAGGAAATGTTACTTAAGTACCTCCACTAATTCTTAAATATGAAATTGTTGTAAAGTTAAAAGATTTTATTGACAAATACCCATATTTTATCGGTCACATATTGTATAAATCGATTGAGGCAATCGCCTATTATTCAATTTCCCGACATTTACTCGATTCACTCGACTATGTAAGTATTATGTGGTGTTTGGATTCGACTAAAATTCGTCAAATTGATTCAGTGCAAGGCTGGTCTAAAATGGGCATATTTATTTAACATGGCTGAACTGTATCTACCTTTTTTCATCACACAGGCTGTTTCTTGTGTGAAAATTTTATAGAACAATGCTAAAAAATTAAAAATTAAAATTTGTAAAGTCAATATTTTTTAATTCGAAACGACAACTATTTATGGTTAATACTGTCATTGTACGGCAGAACGGTAATTAGCACAATAATCTAGGTCAAAAGATTTCACAGACTTCTTAATTGTGTTGTTACCGTCGCCAAAGATATAGAAATATATACCAGGTACCGTTTCTCAATGCTAAATGAACGCACCCAATATGTGTCCCGTAGGTTTAGAACTTGCACATTGCTAAGGTATTTGCTATCCGAACGAAATAAAATAACTGATATTCTAAAAGAATTGTGATGGATTTGTTGTTATCGTAGTGTATTTATGATATTAACTACGTATTAATGTACGAGTATTACTGTATAAAGCTACTAGTGGGGCCCGTCATTTCACTGTTGTATTTAGATATTAATTTTATACGAAAAACGTGCAATGTAGAATTATTTCAGATGTAACTAACTAAATTACTTTATTCTTTACTGTCGTAGTTGCATTATGGCTTTGCCGATTGGTTCGAGAAGTTGAAAATAAAATAAGAAATCCGGGCGAATTTGTCGATAGTTTTCAATTAACAAGATGTTGAAAACAGGAATTAGGTACTCGATTTCATATATTCCTTAGTCGTAACACACTTTTACAAAAAGTTTATGTTTCCCGCGTAAAAATATTTAATTGTTTTTTAAACAAATAGTGCCCAATAAAATTGGCGCGCCCATATACTGACATTATGAAAAGTTAAAAAGACAAAGTCTTGATGTATGTATGTATGCTGTGTCTGAATCGCTGTAAGAGATGCCTTATATTTCATTTTAGTGGGCCCATAGTCATTGCTAAACTGAAGTGATTTTAATTATTCTGAAATGAAACTTAGTCGAGTCATAGATGTAATTATCAAAAAAATGTATAAATTATGATATAAACGGAATATATAAATTAAAGAAAAATATTACGATGTTGTTTTTTTTTTTCACGTCACGTCTGAGAAGTAAATAATAAGGAAATATCTTATACGTACGGTATAATTTAAAATGTGGTAAATATCTTCCTGTCTTGAGCCTCAAGGTATCTTTCGGGGTGACGGCAAGAGACCCGATGGTGTCACTATGGTTCCATACAAAAGTGGTAAAGCTCTTGTTTGGGATGTAACTTGCGTAGATACTTTGTGTCAAAGTTATATAAAAAATACATCTAAAAAAACTGGAGTAGCTGCTGAGACAGCAGCTCGTAGGAAAACAGCCAAGCACATGGAACTTTTAAATTGTAACCATTTCATCCCTTTTGCTGTCGAGACGATGGGTCCCTGGTCCAAGGATACCAAATCATTTGTCCACGATTTGGGTGTCGCGCTGTGTCTGTTGACAGGGGATCCTTTGAGCAAGGAGTACTTTGTTCAGAGGATCAGTGTCGCAATACAGCGCGGCAACGCGGCAAGCATCCTTGGTACCCTGAACCCATCGTCTCTTTAAAATTTTGTCATTTATCATAATTTACATAGTATTTTTTAATTTGTAAATACTTTTAGTTTTACTTTTCATAATCATAATGTAATATTTCTTATATAATTACATATTGTGGCTCGATCGTAAAATTGGCCATACAATGAAGTGCCCGATCAACCAGTACTTTATGACGACCTATTGACGACTTATTGACGACGGCGACCCTGCCTATGAAGCTGGAGGTCCCGGATTCGAATCCCAGGTCGGGTCAGTATCTATATGATGAATATTGATACTGCTACCGGGTCTTGATTGTTATATGTGTGTGTTGTCTTCGCTTAGAACCCAAAACCCAAGCTAATGCTTAGTTTGGAGCCAAGACGTTGTTGTGATGTAGACGTTATTATTATTTTTATTATTTATCCGTCGAGCGTCACATATGAGGTCGCTTTGGTCGCTGGTATTCTCATGTACCAGAGACATTTGAATAACAATACTATAAAGTTTATAACGATATCACTATAGGTATTACGATTGAAGTCATATAAGTAGATACGAATTGATTAGAAGCCCTCCTCTGCGCTTACCGTCTCACCACTCATATTCTAGCTAGCTGGCGTGTACCCGTTATGAGATGCCGAGTTTGAACTGGAGTTTAGTCCTCTAGGTCCTCGTACGCCAGCCTTCACCCCCGGGGAATAGCGTTTGACATTTTCGATACTGTAAAATGACATTTCTGGCTCTATTAAAACCAAACTCTGCCGTCGAATTGATTTACTCTATGGATCGAAGTATTTATTTATAGAATATTTATTTACTGACGACCGCCCTCGGCTTCGCTCGCTTGGATTACACTTGTATAATAGTGTTTATTAAGGGTTATATTTAAAAATTTTACAAAAGCACTGAAATATTATTTTTTTTTTTCCAACCAAATGGTTAAATTCCTTTAAATGCTGAAACAGGTCTTTATAACTTTACAACTAAAAGGTTAAATACTTTCCAAGGTTTTAATGTTCTGACCATAAAGCCAAATAATGCATTTCGTGGTTTAATTTTAACGCTTCATATTTAGTTTCTAACCCAAAGGCCAAATAACAATTTGATACATTTAACTTCAAAATTGACGGGAATTCAATTAAGTTAAAAAACTTCTTTTGAATGTACTGATGTGAAGTGATCAAAGTCAAAAAAGCTTTGTAATGATTTATTCGAGAGTGTGAGCATCCGTAGGAGCATGAGGAATAATATGTGCTTGCGCTCCTACCATGCAGTGGCAGAGCATAATAAAAGCACGAGGAAACGTCGGAAAGCCTAAGCAATATAAGAATTCTCGTTCTAGGGGTTCATTAAATCATAACATTTAAAAAAAAGACTTTTGTCAATTGACTTTTCTGACATCAAATGAAGGTGCTTATTTTGATTTTTTTTTTAATTATAAAATGCAAAATATTAAAAGATGTTAAAGAAAATACACGAAAATCGATTCATCGTCCCTTATTTTCGAAACTATTGAGGTCAAAAATATATACGAAATATAGGTTACGGACTGTTGGCTGCACTGCTTAGTGCCACTAATGGGTCCAGTAGGATAAGTTATACGGCCGACTCTCCAACAAAGGTGATGATAAGATCGGGGAAAATAAAAAGTGTCGATCAATTTTTTTTAAATACTGTAGAGTCCAAAGTTTAAGAAAACAGCTATCGATGTACTCGATGATTTAAGTACAGTTTAAAAAAAAAATCTACTTACAATAATGGTGGTGTTAGTCTCGAAGTAAAATAGATTTATATTTCAATTTCACTCGATACCCATACAATTTTATTTATATACGAATAAATCATAGATAGGAGCTGAGCTACGTAATTGTCCATTGAGTCATCGTGCGTCCGTAAGTACCGAATTTTCTGGGAAGCGCTTGAACGTCCGAACCTTTTAATTAAATGGTGAACTTGTCAAGCAAAGTGTCAGTTTGATTTATTAGTTCCATGGTATAATAAAAGCAAAATGGCGTTTGAGTGACAATCAAAGTGTAGGAAACAAAAAAAATCCATAAATAAATATATTGTTATTGTGACGTGTGGGTTTCACTTTAAGATTAGTGGATTAATTTCCTTTTAAACTTGCTGTTTAGTGAAATGATGTGTTCAGAATTTACCGTACGTCTTACTGAGCTCGTTACACAAAATCCGGAATTGTACACAGGCGCGTCAATTATGACCAGAACATATCGCCCGTGCCGTGCTCTAGTGTCGTGATAGCCAAGTGGTATCGAGCCCGCTTCTTGTTTATAAAGCTGTGGTTCAAATCTCAGGACATATACCAATAAGTTTATATAACTTATGTACCTAACTATCACTGACTCTGTGTCTCGGAGAGCACGTTAAGCCGTCGGTCCCGGTTGCCATCAATAGATGGCAGTCTTTACAATCTACCAACCTGCATTGGAACAGCTCGGTGGATTAAGCTCCAAACACCCTCATCCCGAAGGGAGGCCTAAGAACTAGCAGTGTGGCATTAATGGACTGATGGTAAGGTATGGTACGGTATTCTAGTGCGTGACTTGACGACTTGTCAGCTAAACAGCTCACGAAGTCTGTGCGCGGACCCCCGCGCAACTACCTTCACGTCCGCTAATTCGGCTAATATTAGATTCGTAGTTGAAACTGATATTGCATACGTACTCTAAGGCGCGGCCCATTACGAACTGTCCGTTAACCATATACTCATAACAGTTGGTCCCGTGTCAGTGTTCTGTCACGGTCGATGGGTCAATGGGACTTGGTTGGCTGCTCCTGTACGTTCATAAGTTAAAATAATCGGCCAAGCATGAACTTCACGCGTCGAGCATTCGGTATAGTGAGAAAAATACTTTCGTAATTATTTAATAATGTAGGTCGGTAAAAAAAAACTTTTTTAAAAACGTTGGGTCACTTGTGAATTACATCTGTACGGTCACCCGTGAGGTACTTATCAAAAGTTTACGGACAATAGAAGTGGCATTTGTAAACAATAGTTGTAGCTTTTCAAGTTATTTTATTCTCTCTTTAGGTTCTTTACTGCATGTCTTTAGCAAGTCTTTTTCCTACTACCGCCTACTGCGCAAGGGTGACAATCATGTAATTAAGTCTAATGTTTGATACACGTACACTTACCTACTTGTTCATAGTACATCATAAATTTATAATCTCGTGATTTCTTAACGCGTTAATTCATTTTAACGATTTAGATATTGGCAAATGCGTCATGATCCACGGAGTGTCTTTGCTACAATATTCAATAAAAAACCGGCCAAGTGCGAATCGGACTCGCACGCGAAGGGTTCCGTACCACCATACAATATAAAAAAAAAACGAGCGCGACGTTAATCGAACTTAACCGTTAATCGTTATTATGTAATTTAAGAATTATTGTATAAATATATTTCATTTTTATTTCGTCAGTTATTTATAAGGCGCTCGATCCTCTCTGGGTAATCCGAAAAGTAATAACATAAGTGCACTGATAGCTAGAGACAATTTTTATTACTTATTTTATTACATTGAACCTTTGACTTTTAGTATCGATTGTGAAGAGAATAAGTTCTGCAAAGGAAAGCATAAATTTATAGTACCTAGTAACACAATGTAGTTTTCATCATAATTATTTTTGACAATAACATCACAAAAATAAATTGCATCGAATTTTCGCTTATTGACTAAACGCTATCTGTAATTTTTTATGGAGTTTTTATAAAATTTTTACTTATTAAAGTACATTTTATAAGTTAATCTATTACTCGTTAAATAATACACTCTAGTTAGTTGTGATAATTTTCCTTTTAACTGAGTTACATATACTCCTGTCATAATTTTTTTCTACATTCCCAAAAACAACGGTTTAGCTGGTAGAGGGGGGTGGGGGACACATGACTCTAACAAAAATTAGGACTTTAGGAGTGCCTATCTCAACAATTGTTGACTGAATTACAAAAAAAATATTTCAAACCTTAATATCATTTTTTAAGACATATCGTTTGGTATCTCTTGCGTTAATATACGATGAATTATTTTTTTTCGTACTTTAGTTACATGTATGGCACCCCATCCCAAAAAATAAAAATTCCTAATTTCACTACGTCGTTGTGTAGCGGTTCATATATTATATTTATACATATTTAATATTTATACTTTATTTATATCGCCAATAGTTCCCGAGAAAAATAACAGACAGACAGACAGACGGACGGACATGGCGAAACCATAAGGGTTCCTTTTTTGCTATTTTGATACGGAAAGCTAAAAAAAGCCAACTCTTATATATTTGTGTGTGTAACAACTAAACACACTCTTGATACGCCATACTAGCCATGCACAAACCGACTCAGTGTGCGTGATTTCTAACCGAATCTCCAACTAGAAATGTATATAATCAAAGATCTGAACGTGGTGATTACAATAAATAGCACGTTTTTTTTTTAAACTATTAAAATAAAATCTATTGAAATGAATGGATTTTCCTTCATTACTTAATGTAGTTTTTTTTTAAATAAAAGATCACTTTCACATCATTTGACGATAATATAAATTTTTTTTTTTTTTTTGTGGCACAGCAGTGCTAACTGTAATCTCAACACGAACCGACCCATGCACACATTTAACAGCATAAAAAATAGTTTGTAAAATATTATCCATTTAGGAAAAAACTAATACATACATCAAACTCTTTCCGAAAGTGACAAAATTTTACTCTACAACTTCCTAGTGAAGTTTGATGGCCATCGTCCACCAAGAAAAGTAACCAAGTAACAAGACTAACAAGGAAGGGTGGGCGTTAAAGCCAGTGACAGCCGACCGTGCACAGAGAGCGCGCGTTTGTCCGGAAACAGGAAGTGCAGTGCCCGACCGTACCTACTAATAAATAATATATTACAATCGAATAAAATTGCTGTAGATCAATGATAGCTCGGTGAGTTATTTGGTTCATATCTGTTTTGACATATTTTTTTTTCTATATTTTATAATTTAAATATATATAATATTTTTATTATTTCTTATAATCTGATTTACATAATTTAAATACTTTTATAATTTTATATTAAAAAAACACGATAGAGCATAAAATTGAGAACATATTATTAAAATTATAAAATTAATAATTTAGTTTTAGGCACCGACATATATGGTGGTTTTGGGTTGATAATTTTTTTTTTAAATTCTTCGTTTTCAGTTGCCTTTTGTGATTATTTTTTAAAAATAGTTTTTTGGGAGTTACATTTTGAAGTTTCTTTGTTCATGCCAAAAAACTAAAAAATATGTACATTTTAAAACATTTCTTTCTACCTATGTTAAATTTTAGTAATCGTAGTTATCCAAACTTAATAGGTATTATATTATATAACAATTAAATTTAAAAAAAAATTTAATTTAGCTTATTTTAAAAATTCCATCCAAATATGATATCTAAATTTATCATGCTTTCACCACGTGATAATTTAGTCCAATTTTTATGGGTCGTGTGTATATTGTACATATGATGAAAATGTAGAATTAGTGATGTAAAAACGCTACGCAATTTCGATTGTGACTAGTATCGATGTCATCCAAATAATATATATTATACTCGTATGAACCTATATTGAGAGCGTCTCTTTCAACAATGTAATGAATCACACGGTAGATTACACGATACAACAGATGACAATATTTTTTTGAAATTTTGGAAAATCGCCAATTATTACCGGAGATATGACTTATAACCCGCGTGTGACGTCATTCGGGAACGACCCGGCACGATCCCATAGTACTGCGTACTGATTTCAACAGAATGACATCAACGCGTGATCATGTTTCAAAATTTGTAAATTTCGTAATAGGTTTTCTTGATAGATGTTAGGAACCGCTAATACTTAAGTTATACCTGGCGAAGTCGCAGCTATTCCATCAATTGTTAATCTCTACAATGAGAACACCTTAATATAAATTTTCGCAAGTGACCCGCGTCGGACGTTCCCAGTTTTAACGCTTTCCAAATTTTGCACTTACTGAATTAATTACGAGAACGGACTCAGTCTTGCAAGAAGTCCGATTTCCAAGTATAATCTCACAGCCTCGTCGACACTATACCACTTACTGGTCGGTGCATGAAATTTCAACGAACAGACAGACGAATTACCCTGTTAAGTAGATCGTGACAGATCCAATTTGTAGGATGTCCGATTTAAATTTTAATAATGTCAATCAATATTTGCTGTTATGGGCATTCAAACATAAAACTATTGTAACCTTTTTTGAACACGTATATCCTTAATCGTGATTTGGTCTTTTTTGACATTTTTTTTTTCACTGGCATGAACAAAACCTCTCAAGTGCTAGAGTTCCGTAGACGTGCCAACGACATAATATAAACCAAATTATAATCAAACTCTTCATTCATGAATTTACTCATTCTTCAGCTATTTTCATTCATTGTATTCATTTCACACATTAACTTGATCAGCTCTAACTCGTGAACTAGTTGACCTTATATAGCCGTGATAATTTTCGTAAAAAGTTTGTGCTATGTACTAAAACCAAAAATTATAGAGTTTGGTACTTTCCAAAGTTGATTCGATTTGGAAAGTTATGTAAAAAATGTTTTTTTCACTCTCACTTTTCAGGTAGGGGAGGATTAATGTAACGAAATTGATAGTGGCGTCCATTACGTGAGATTGCATTTCGATTGTTCTGTCCAACCACCTGTACAAAAGTTTAGTGGTGTTCGCGTTGCCTTATTGTAGGCAAAACAGTCGTGAATGGCCTGCGGTCCCACCGATTTTACCTACTGGTTGGGCCACGGGTCTACTGGACCTAAATCTGGGCATAAAATGATTTTGAACGTGTTTGACTTCAAAGTGAATTTTATTTTAAATGAAGAAAAAATGTTAGTTTTAACTGTTTACGTAATAAAAATATAAATGAATATGGCTACTTTTTAATCGTTTCTAATCCAGTAGGACCACGGGTACATAGGGGTATACCGTGGACCTACCAGTAAGTCAAATCAGTGGGAGCACGGGCCCTTCACCAAAACAGTTAACGACAACCGTTTGCTAACATCCTCATGTCCCCTTTACACCCAAAACTTGAGTGTACGTTAGATCCATGCAGTTAAAATTAAGAAACCTCACTTTAACTAAACCATGCTGTTTCGTTTCTTTATGAGGCCAAGTAATGTAGATTTTCTTTTAGTTTTAACACACCTATGTAGCGGGTATAAGTATTTGTACATGTGTACAAACAGCTCATAACTCTATGTACTTAAAATAAGGAGAGTGACATACACACGGCCAGACGGATTGATGTACAGAGAAGCGGACAGAAGGACTTAAAGAGACTGCAAGGCTTCCTGATCGGGCCACGGAACCCTAAGAAGTATGTTTAGTAAACTAAAACCCGACTGCAAAATATTATCAACTTAAAAGCCCGAAATCAATTGTATCACTCAAATATGTTTTAAGCATACTGCTTATTGCAAACAGTGCTCCTTTCTTTTTAGTACAGAATTCAGAATAGGCAAAGCTCCAAAACGCCGTCGAACATGTACTAATTAGAGTTAGATAATAATATAATAATAATAATGACGTATACATCACAACAACGTCTAGGCCCCGAACTAAGCATTAGCTTGTGTTTTGGGTACCAAGCGAAGACACCACATACATATAACAACCAAGACCCGGTACCCGTATCAATATTCATCATATAAATACTGACCCGACCTGGGATTCGAACCCGGGACCTCCAGCTTCGTAGGCAGGGTCGCTACCCACTAGGCTAAGCGGTCGTCATAACTTGATATCAATCATATGATGATGATGATGATCAAGATAACTTGAGATAGTGCACAGTTGGGCCAATATGTAGGCACGTTTACACGTCTGCATAAATTTAGTAGTCGTCGATTGAAATTTTAAGTAAATACCTAATTATTGAATTTCATCAGCACGAAAGTCGTCAAATAAGTCACTAATAAATAATCATCTTTGATTGTAATGTAATCCGTTAATACTGTACTAAATTATATCTGAACTCTAGAAACGTACAATGGCTAAAAAAAAATTCTGTATTTGAAATGACGTGTACATCAAATCTACTTAGTAAATCTACAATGAAATACTCTGTAAATTCCCTTCACTTTCTGTAGATATTTTCGATAAAGATCGTATGGTTGTGTTATGCATTCTGTGAAATTAATTTTACGAGATTTTAGTTCTCACAATTTTATTGTACTAGTTTAATATCTTGTAGTAATCTAATCTCCTTATGTTATTACGTCGTTCGTTTCGTCTCTGTTTAGTTGGTGATATTAATAAGCTTTAGGTATAAGGTCTTACTTTTTATTAAGAGTTTTTAATTCGAGTTCCTTTCTGTCCGAAAGTCTGATAATACTTTGACTTATTAAAATAGCGAGGTTGCCTTAATTTTTTGCGCAGCTTATACCAGTGTGATATACGTGATAATGCAACGATATAAATAAATGTTATGTTTATAACTACTACGTTACGTGTAAACGCAACAGATACAGATCTTAAACATTTTTTTTAAACCATCTCACGTAATGGGTCAAACAGGGTTTTTTGTTTTTTAAACGACTGCAAAGAAGGTTTCTCAATTCGACCGTATATATGGTTTTCTTTTTTTTATGTGTGTTCAGGGATAAGTTTGTTGTTTATGAACCGAATCGGATGATTTTTTTTGTGGAAAGGAGATATCTTAGGAGTGGTACCATGACTAAGAAACCAGGATCTGATGATGGCATCCCAGAGAAATCGAGGGCAACCTTCGAAAATCGTATTTTAAAGTATCGTATTTTAAATATTTTTATAAAGTACTATTACTAGTACCATTTAATGAAGGTCGGAAGTCAATCTGATGATGGAGTTGAAAGACAGTCAAGGGAACTCCTCAACGATTTACAGCAATTACGTGCTTGGACTTGATTCTTTTCTTTTGATGAGATCTTTGCACCGATATGGATTATAAGTGCCATTACAGGTCTGATAATGGAGACCATATACAATCGACGGAACTCCTCAACGATTTACAGCAATAACCTGGTGTTTGGGCTTAATTCATTTCTATTAATGAGAACTTTGCACCCATATGGGTTATAAGTACCATTACAGGTCTGATGATGGAAACCATACACAGTTGAAGGAACTCCTTAACGATTTACAGCAATTACCTGGTGTTTGGACTTAATTCATTTCTATTGATGAGAACTTTGCACTCAAATGTGTTATAAGTGCCATTACAGGTCTGATGATGAAAACCATAAACAGTCGAGGGAATTCCTCAACGATTTACAGCAGTTTGTTGGGCTTACTTCATACGGTTCAATATGCCAAAATGTTCAGTTCGCACAAAAATAATACTTAATAAAGATTAATGTTTTACATAGGAATACCACTACCTACTAGGCATGCTGATGCGTCAATTTGACACTGAAATTAAATTGCGTAATCGCGGCGCTGTCTCATTTGAGTAGCGCGTTTAGAAGCCCCATTTATACTAAATACAAATAAGTTACAGATGCGTTCAACTAAAAATTGAAAAAAAAAGGTTTAAAAAAAAATATAAAAACCAACTTCAAAAACATAAACTAAAAAGTTAAAAATAAAATTTTCACTTTAAAGAAAGGAGCATTAACAGGCGGCATATAGTTAATGAAGTCGGTGCCAACTCAGACACTTTAAATGGGTACTTACCAGGTAATAACAATTACAACAATGATATATTTATAACTATAACAAATATAGAACACAATTTAAAGTATCTGAGTGAGTAGGCACCGATTTCATTAACTATATGCCGCCTGTTAATGCTCCTTTCTTTAAAGTGAAAATTTTATTTTTAACTTTATAGTTTATGTTTTTGAAGTCGGTCTTTATTTTTTAATTTTTTTTTTGAAAAATATTGACTTATAATAGTTAATATCTGGGACAACTGATATGTGATGGATACTTAAATGTGCATATATATTTTTTAAATAATACATACATATACAGATATTTTACACCAAAACTGGAAACAAATAGACATGTTCGTGCTCACGAATTTGTGTCCCGCGCGGTAATCGCACCCGCTACATTTTGGTCCGCAGTTGGTTTCCCCGATCACTACACTGATCGGTCAATCAATCTAATCATATGGATACTGTATAGGTCTTTTCTGATTCGTGTAAGATTCCTTAGGCCACCGCTTTTATATTAGTTCCTCATCGTTTGGAATGTGGAATGCAGTGCAATTTTTGGACCAACCCATGAAAATAAAAAAAAATAATCTCAGCCGCCAAACGTCCACTGCCTTGTTGCAGATATCCACAACCCATGTGTCTATATACCAGTTTGACTAGGTCGTCGGTCGACCTAGAGGCGTCGTCTTACTATACAACATCCGGTTCGTAGTTATCACACCAGAACCTTTCTTCCCCACCGGTTATCAGTTCTGCGAGCAATGTCGGTCAATCCGCTTCTAATAAGGACAACCAAAATCATAACAAATC
The DNA here is from genome assembly GCA_949709985.1 of Luffia ferchaultella. NCBI lineage: Eukaryota > Metazoa > Arthropoda > Insecta > Lepidoptera > Psychidae > Luffia > Luffia ferchaultella. The sequence continues at coordinate 8,557,927 of OX453245.1, read as the reverse complement.
AAAACATAAGAATTTTTTTTTAAATTATGGAGATTTAAAGACAGTCAATCGATCTTAACAAACTATAAAAAACAAGAAATTGTTTTAAATATATATTTTTATAGTATCCGTATCTAAAGCCTGTATTATATACCAGCGTAATTTTTTTTTTTTTATTTATTTAGAAACAAACAGTCATTTACATCTATGTTCATACAAAAATAACTTAATATAGATCTAGAGTTTCCTATATAATTAATATAAATAACTTGATGATAATAACGTAATGAATAGGACACAGTTTTTTGTTACATATATTTCGATACTCACATAAACAGCAAGATTGACTCAGCGTTAACAATTGAAGGGGTGAGTGGACAAAGGTGTTATCTGAAAAAACAAAATAAATCCACTTTTTAGTTTTACATGGAATTAGATTTTAAATGATCATAAATCAACTGCGCAAATTTTGATACGTGTCAAAAATAAAGACCTATAGCAAAGGTATTAACTGACAAACATGCATACATTTCACTTGCTTGCAAATGTGGTAGGAGCAACATAAAAACATTCATAACTCATTTTGAACTTTCTGTCAGTTAACACCTTTGTCCACTCACCCTTTCAATTTTTACACGGACTTTGTAAGAAACGCTAACAAAATCAATAAAAAATAAAACTCTCGTTGTGTAGATATCTGTTTAGAAAATAATTAACTATATAGTACAAGAATGAAAAGAGACAAGTGGTGTGTTATTATGAGAATTCTCTATTGTTCCGATGTAACCATGCAACGCGGTAGCCATGGATCATAGTTTCACCGCACGCCGTAAGCTCATCAAAGTAGTTCCTTCGATTGTTAACTTTATCGATCGTATTGTGTTTGTGCCGCACGCGCTTCTTGTTAGATAGGAAACTGTGGGAAAATTCGGCACGCGTAAACAATGTAGATAGCCAATCAACAAACCAAAAGAAACTGTACTATGGTGTCAGTAGCACAATATCAGATGCATGTTAGTATACTATTTCATTTGTTTTATTTTTTAATTTGATAACGTATTGCAACACTTAGTTGGCTTTCATTCCAATACCTTGAAACCATCTTGTATAGACAACTACATAACGAAATCTAAAGTACGCATAGGCTCTTATAAATATCGGCGATTTAAGATAAAACAAATAATACCATATCATCAGCCCATTAATGCTCCACTGCAGGAGTTTAGGCCTCCCCTCGGGAGGAGGTGCTTGAAGTTTAATCCCCCGCTGATCCAGTGCGGGTTGGTGGATTTTAACGGCTGTCATCTATTGATTCGGGTCTTCCGAGATTCCAATCCAAACGGGACCGACGGCTTAACGTGCTCTCCGAGGCACAGTCAGTGATAATTATGTACGTAAGTTAGAAAAAAGTCATAGGTACAATGCTTTGGGTTTCGAACCACGGCCTTCTAAACAGGGAGCGGGCTCGCTACCACTCTGTTATCACAATAAATCAAATCAAGACAAACAATAAATAGAAACAATTACAACAACTTAATATTCAAACAATTTCAAAATCCTGCAAGCAAATCTATTTATTTCACATCGATAAAACAAATACATGCAGATCCGCCTTATGAGCCGATAAAAGTTGACCATCCATGTTTAGTGGAGCCCCAAATGTGCTGTATTAAAATTCTTATAAATTGTAATTTTTTTTTTATTTGTAGTAATGGGCCGGATAGTAGGATATACATCATTAACAAACAGAATGATTTGGCATCACTTATTACTTATTATATTAATCGTATGACCCTCAGATATAAGGCATCCCAGGCCAACAACAAAAGACCAAATTAGTTTGTTCTGAGTTGACTTGAACGGCAATAACTTGTGAACTAGTAGACCCTAGTCGTGATAATTTACTTATTAAGTTTGTGCTATGTTCAATAATGGATTTTTTCAGAGCTTAAAAAATGGAATGAAAATATATGTCTCCCAAACATTGGTGTCAAAGTGATAAATTGAAACCGAAGTGAAGTCAGTTGCAATGCAAGCTATGTTGTTGACTATGTTGGTGTGCCCCTGAGTACCCTTTCCACAAAGCTGTATCGAGTGCATTGATTTTTATCAATGAATGGCGCTTATTAATTTAGTACTGACTGCAAATTATGCATGGCGGTTGTAGCTTTGTCTATACTATCATATTTTCCACGTCAATATATCTCTTGAGCCATATACTGACTTAGCCATATATTAATGGGTGAAGGGGTCCAGCAACTCGCGTAAAAGGCAACTTTGTAGCCGAATATCTCATAAACAGTACCTACATTTGGACAAATCATCCACTTATCTCACAATTATTTTAAAGAAGATATTCAATGATACCCCACTCAAGAGGCTGAGTAAGAAAATTAACCTCGTTTCGCATCTCATTTAGAAGGCATCACAATTTTTCTAGGAGCACGCAGTGGTTATACGCAAGTGTACCACGCCAAAGTTCAGCTTTATAGCACATATAGTTTGCGAGTTAACTAGCAGACAAACAGACAAGCATAGAGAAACTAATTATATAAAGCGTATACAACACAACAACGTCTAGGCCCCAAACTAAGCGTTAGCTTGTATTTTGGGTACCAAGCGATGATACCACATACATATAACAACCAAGACCCGGTACCAGTATCAATATTCATCATATAAATACTGACCCGACCTGGGATTCGAACCCGGGACCTCCAGCTTCGTAGGCAGGGTCGCTACCCACTAGGCTAAGCGGTCGTCAAAGCTTTTATCGAAATACGCTACCACGAATTTGTCTCACTAATATAAATTAGTATATGATGAGCCTTTTAACCGTGTTTTTTTAATATCTAGAACTTTTGAAATGTTTAGAATGAACATTTTCGCTAATATTTTAAAAATTATGTAACCCAAATTGTAACCAACTTCATACGTTTTCGATAAAAGTAGATGTGACGCAGGAGTCCATACTATCAACGCTTGATTACAAAAACCTGAAAAAAAATCCATCATTTGTAGAGGGGAGCAACATTAGGTTTTATCAAAAATATATGAATTGAAAATATGCCAAAAATAGATGTACGCAATATTAAAAAAAATATATATAACATAAAGTACGTAAAATTATTTGAATATTATACTTATTTGGGCGCAAGTATTGACTTTAAAAGTCTTTTTCTTTCTAAGCTAACGTATCTCGTTCAGTGATTTTCCATTCGATAGGTGTTATCAAATTGAGGAAAAGCTATTAGTATCGCCGTGCCGTTTTTTATTGATCGCAAGTAGACAGCTACGGAAACTCATTTTAATGCGTATCCGACACGCACTTGTTTAGTTAATTTAAAAAAAATATATAAGTTTACAACGACTCTATTACACGTTATGTTCAATATTAAGTCTTCAGTGGAATTCCGATAACTTCACTGGCACGAAAATTTTTATCTAAGTACGTCATGTCAACTTGTTTAAGGCTCGAAATTACTGTTTTTGCGCAAAATAATTTAAAAAATATTTTTTAATGTATTTATACATTCAAGGTTCGGACTTATGCTTGTATCTTGGCAATTTTAAAACGCGTTTACGTTATTTCATATGATAGAAAAAAATCACTAACATACTTTCATAAAAATAAAATCATCCGAAATTCAACAGAAGTACTAAGTCCATCGATTTAAAAAGCTCTTACAACCATTTATTGAATATCTATTTGGCACTAGTTGAATTTAATTAAAAACAATTGTACTTTTAATAAATTAAATTATATGATATTTGTTCCTAATGTTGTTTTAAATAACTACGCAGTTAACTAATGTTGTTTTAAACCCTGTCTCGTATGCATCTAAGACATAGTCATACTTGTCTGGTATCACGGCACGCCCCATAACGACGGTTACTACCACAGCAGTCGCGCACCGATATCTCGAAATGGGGATGTGTCGCTTTGGTTTTCGCTGTGAAATCATTTTCTGTTAGTTGCTATTTAATTGCGTTATTTGTTTTACATTGCTATTATTGCAAAGAACGTAGTAATTAACGCACAGTGTAAACCTGGCTTCAAAAGATTAGTACCCAGATAGAAGCATTATATTTAGAAAGTAATTATTGAGCGCGGTTGTATCACGGTTGAAATGGCAATTTCGGTTGGCACAAGTCAAGCTCTTAAGTGAAGTTAAACGAAAATGAAATTATTTCCACCCACTCACAGCACATCGCGGTACGTGCGTGACAATAACAGCTTACTTAAGAGACATTTTGCTGTAATAGAGAAAGTTTGTCACTAAATATTGTGATACTCGTAACTGACTTAGTAAAAAATCTTACAAGTGCGAATCTAGTTGCAGTTGAATATCGTTACTAAAGCGTACGGCCGTCTGTCCGTCTGACTGTCTGTCCTTCTGTATTATATTCAAAAGGTTTTATCTTGTGAACCGTCATAGGTGGCTGATTGAAACTTTCAAAGAATACGTGTTGTTATGGCGTATATTCTGACAAATAAATAAGTAATAAATTAAATGGGAGCCATATACAAAGAAACGTGTTTTTTTTCGGGTTTTTTGTTTTTGCTCTATTGTAATAATAATATTGTAACTATAATAATCGTCAAAAGTTAAGTGATTATACCTAAATTCTAAAATAAAAAGTAATAAAAACTGATCGGATATGAGTCGAGCTTGCGCTTAGGGACGCAACTAAATAGAAAAAAAACACTATGGTCTTGGTAAATATATAACAAAAAAATATTGTGTAGTGATACGGAACCCTCGGTGTACGAATCTCACTCGCACTTGACAGCTTTCTCGATTCATTAAGTGGATTCTATAAATTAGAATAAAAAATTACATACAATATTTTACTCGCCACTCGTGTATCACCCCCGAGTTATCAGCGAATGTAACTACATATATCAAACTATATTCGTTTGGCGAGTACTTTCTATCATTTTAGCAACGATTTAACGACTCACTAAATTGAATCCGATACTATAGAAAAATTTCTATTTTTCATTCAACCTTTGCTTGTTAGTCGTTTGTCGCCTGTAATGGGTCCGCTCCCTAAAACTATATGTTTTATACATCTTCGTGAAGTCAAGTATTTGATGAAGCAAATTATAAATCAATTCGATATAGAAATAAAACAGATATCTTGGCGTCAACTCTAGAAGAAGTGGTACATCTACGAGAGTGAAAATGTGAAAATTTAGTTATATGGAAGTTACTCGTATTTATGTCCACACGAGCAGAGTCGTGAGCAAAAGCTAGTAAATAAATAAATTAAATAATTTCTTAAAAAATAAGCATTACAAATGGTGCAACTTGTCGTCACCATACAGCCGAAAAACTATGTCGAATCAATATGTCAACTGAGTTGAACTATTATTAACGATCTGAAATTAAACCTTATTTATTTGGCATTAAAGTTGACGTTCGTATGAACGATTTGCTTACTATAAAAACGTCTGTGAACATCTAATATTTACGTCATCGTGGATTCGGATGAACAGTAACCCCAAGACCCGTGAGATACAAAAACAAAGAAATGTAATTCAACTGGTTTTTTCCTCCATTTTCGATTTCGTTTGATTTTTCGATGACGCAACACAACTTTCTGTTACAAAAATTTATTCTTGTTGTGTTTCGTGTTATTACAAGTTTCAAGCAGAGCCGACGATTTATACTAATTTAATTTTTAATTGAGAATATTTTTATTTGATATATCTATACTACTATATAAATGTGTTGGCGCTGACTGTACATAAAAGTTTTTTACCAAATTTTGTGATAAATATTCCTTTTATGACTTACTGACTTCATTAGGGTTAGGATCAAAATTTTGAAGTTGCGCTGATGGTTATTGAAATTGAATGGAATAAGGTTCTTTCTATAGCCATCTCTTAGAATATAGTATTTATTGTTTTTTACCAATTTCACAGATATTTAAGAAAATTCACCTGACGTTGAAATTATCCCTGTGAAGTCATCTGTGGTTGATCTTATTCGGCTGCTTTCTACAGTAAAAACAAAAAGTTAGCATCAAATATTTAGGTTAGTCACTACATGAAATGAAACTGTAATTCCTCATAGATCAATCAAAATATTATGATCTTAATTAGCGTTAAATAAAACAAACAATAAATGTCCAGATCACATCACAGGGATATTTTATAAATAAAATTATAGCAAAAAATTTAAAAAAATTCCAAACAAAGGTATAGATTGACCTATATTTTCATGTATAATCATGTATAAAAACATGTTAAAACTGTTTATTTTCTATCTGTTCGTGTGTACTTTTGTGTAAAAACAGAAGAGAACGTTTTTACGGGAGTATCGGTCTTTTAAAACAGGAACTTTAAAATTGCAGTTGTAGCTACTCATCACAAATGACCAGTGACGTCTTTCAGGATTTTTGGATTTTCATATTTTTAGGGGAGGCAATAGGGGCATGAAAATTTGTATAAGAGTACCAGTTTTTTTTTAAATAACAATTTCGAAAATGGTATTTTTGTACTTCGTATAGACATGCAAAAAATATGAATAAATATTACAAATCTGTTGGCTCTACGTACATACAATTTTTTTATCTGTTGTAATAACTTTTCATTTTATGACTTACTGACTTCACATCTACAATTTTTTAAATTTTTGTCTGTCTGTCTGTCTGTCTGTATGTCTTTTTATAACTCAAGAAATGCTTGATCGATGTTGATGAATCAAAAAAAAAAAATATTATATTTTAATTAAACCGTGCTAGTCCATCTCCGCAATACTACAAGACTAATTACTTAATCTAGACACACCAGTCATTTTATCCTCCGGACGTTCTCGTGTTGGTAATCAGGCCATTATAGTTGGTGTCGTAACCTGTGATAATTACTGGGTAGCAACATAAATAAAATCTTCTATATTTAGCCGGTAATCCTGGGCGAGTGGCATTGACTCGGCATGTCCACGGTCGGGCGCGTCGACACGCCGGCTGGGCACCACACCGGGCACCACACACCTGTTTTGTTTCGACCAGCAGTGTAAATACCCCCGTACGGTCCTTTCTAATAGCCCGTTAATGAACTGAGTCATCATTTCATTCGCATGGTTTTTTTGGGTACTACGAACCATAATTAGAATATTAGTAAATTGTCAGACAGTGGTAGTTTTCAGCTAAATGTTCAATTAGTTTGTTGTGGCTACGGAATGTGCATTGCTTCATTCGCACTCACATTAGAATGCATTATCATTCATATCATTTTGAGATATAGATATATTTATTTATTATTAAGTGTTTCAATTCGCTTGTCTACGATCTAAGATTTATTAGGACATTATTATTAATCCAAAAATAAATGAATCCATTGATCGACAGTTTTTCGTATAACTATAGCGGTATTTGATGGGTTATTTGACGACCGCTTAGCCTAGTGGGCAGCGACCCTGCCTGCGAAGCTGGAGGTCCCGAGTTCGAATCCCAGGTCGGGTCAGTATTTATATGATGAATGTTAATACTGGCACCGGGTCTTGGTTGTTAAATGTATGTGGTGTTTTCGCTTGGTACCCAAAATACAAGCAAATGTTTAGTTTGGGACCTAGACGTTGTTGTGATTGTGTGTGTTATTATTATTATTATTTGTTTTTCATGATGAAGATGTCAATTAAGAAAAATATTCAGAATAACAATTTTCTCTTCTCCTTTAAAAATACAAGAGGGAAAAACCATAATCGATCATGCAATAACCGTATCGTGATTCTACCATCGTTCTGTTTAGTTTACCACTTGATGAATAAATAATAAAAAAAAAGATACGAAGGTGTACAGCTGTATAAGGACTTACCTGATAATGCAAAAGACTCAAAGACTTTCAATGTATTTAAAAATAAATTAAAAGCTTACATTTTGGGCAAATAGTGTTAATAGTTTGTTGTTGATGTCATTCTTTAACGGTTAGAATTGTATAATTAAATGATTATTTATATTTGTCTCTAAGTGAATTGCAAAATGAATTCTTTGAGAAATAAATTTCTTTAAACCTATGAATAGGCAAGAGCAGTATTTTTTGAATTCGTCGTAACTGCTTGACTAAAACATTAGAACTCGCTTATCATCATATGTAGGCACTATAAAGCCTCAAAAATGCCAAAAACTTGTTAAGACGTAAATAATTCGGATTCATCGATGAGTCATAGTAACGACAATTCAAATGATCTGCCGTAGCAAAACAATAATTTAGATAAGGAGAGAGTGAAACTAAAATGTTTTCATTGGTCCGATTTAATAGGAGTTTCTAAAGTCGGCGTAATTCCACCGGAATTGAAGATTAATAACATCTAAACATTGTTATTTCTGAACATCCGCAATGTCGACCGGCTATCTCAGTTCTGAATAAGGCGGTAGCGGCTTATAATTAAATGTAATGACTTAGACCTACATTCTAAGCACATGTAAAAAGTAGATTAACCGTACCGGGTTTAGGATGAGCGCGTTTCCATTAACACCTGTAAAGCGTGGAATTTGTATAAAGATTGTGCTTAAATAACGTTTTGTCATCGATCCATTCACTGGGCGCTTTTACTATGGAAAATACAAATAAACATAAAAGATAAAATTTATACCAATACAGTTCAATGACATCCGTATATATTTATTTTGAATTTTTTTTTTAAATATTTTAATGCTTATAAAAATAAAGTTAAACGAATATCGCATAGTTCTTTATAGTTTAATAAATTCAATATAATGTTCGTTTTAACCATACGAAATAAGTGCTTTAATGCTATGCATTTCTAGTGCTTCAATGCACACATATGTGCAATTAACTATAGGTCTGTCTAATTTTCTATTCATCTCTCTTTTACGTTTTCATCTACATCTTGTGCTTATCTGTAGTGGATCGAAAAATCCTTAACAATATAAGTTATCAGTTTTTAAACAAAAAAATGCGATTTTTTATGTCAAGGTATTTTTTACAAAATACAACATGCCAATGGCTGAAATTGTAAAACAAATATAGTTTACAAAATTAAAAACATATATGCTTAATAAATTACGAAACATATTTTTACTTCCTAAAGTGTTGCGGTAGGTATAGTTAAAATACAAATATCCATCTATAATTTTATTTTATACGCACTGAAGTTACGAGCCGACCGCGTTAAAGAGTCGGGTTACCTAGAAAAAGTCGTGGGAATCCAACCTCGTATCATATCGACCATAGCTAATCTGTGTTAAGAGAGTTTGAAAACTTTACTTACGCTCAAATGATTGTTTATGTTTTTAAAAACTGTACAAATGCTTCATACACTTATGTTTTAGCTTCAAGAGATCACAAAAACGACGGTTCAGCTCGTGCCTATTCCTAAAAAATATATCTAATACGAGAAACTCTGTTTTAGCACGGTGTGTTTTTCGTTTTTTCAATATCTGTTTTAGTAGTTTTATAATAAATTTTACAAAAACCTGGATTTCTTAGAATTTTCCGTTCTGAAAATAGTTCTGAAATTCTATATAAATACGATTCTCAAATATGTCTCTACGCAATAAGCGTACTCTTTACACCGTATGCATCAGGCCGGTGATGACTTACGCGTCTTCCGTTTTCGCCCATGCGGCACCAAATCTGTTATACAGACTCCAAATTTTCCAAAATAAATTCTGTAGAAGAGCGACTGGCGCACCTTCGTACTTCAGAAACTTAGTTCTACATCGAGATCTACATCAGAAGTTCTACATCATTTTTAAAAAACTTTGCAATTTAAAATAATTTTTATTTAAAAATCTCTAACTGCCAAACCCAATTACCTATCTATCGACGGTCTAACCATACTAGGGTAAGAAATTCTATCCATTGTATAGTTTTGTCGTCTCAATAACCTATCGACGGATAGACATGTCTACCGTCGCACGCCATCTATTTTTAAATAGCAGAAACTACACAGACTATAGTAAGCGTCACTTCCGTCAGAATAAGCGTTACTTCCGTCAGAAAAAAAATCTGAGTTACTCCCTAGTGCGCCTAAAGAAGTTTTACTTAAAAAAAAATACGTCGTTTCCATTTAAACCTACCATGAAAACATAAAAATATGGAATAAATACTCATAAATAATAACATACACCCAATGTATTATTATTCTTCAGACAAATCAAAACGAAATTTTGGATAAATATTTTACAAGAGGTAGATACTTTTAGAGTTTTTTAATTTTATGATGATTGGCATACAAAAGCTCAGGTTGATATCAGGTAGTAGAGATGGACGGACGGGGTAAAGACCTGAGGTGAACTGAATTAAAAAAAAAAATAGTTCTGTTTGAAACTAATAATTCCGGTGTAAATCCATTGATAATTCAAAATGAAGATTGTCGTAAACTAAGCAGTGCGGGGTCCTGGGCGAATCACCATCTCGACCATTGTTGCCGCCATCGCTTTTGTGACTTTCGGAACGCTTTTTGGACTTTTCACACGCTTCATGATATAAGCTCACAACCACACTATTTAAATATGTTAAACAACGATGTTTAGCGATGGTCGATTGTTAGAAAATACACGTCACTCTGTACTGCAAATCTTTGGATCACAGGACATAAAAATATGCCGCCATAATTAAAAAGAAAAAGAAAATATTAGGAAACATGAAAAACCAATATTTTCCTCACTAATCCTACGAGACGTTTAAACAAACATAAATATCATAAAACAAAAAAGTTTTGCTGTCATAAAACAATTATAGTCTATAATGACACTAGAAAGTAAATATGTACAATTTAAACCCTCGTTTTTTTAAACTTTTTCTCACTTACTGTCCCATTAATGTTCATATATTTACATAAATGTATACACATATTTATATGCTAATAAATATCTAATCAACATATACCCTCACATATCATGAGTTTTAAATTATAACACGTGCATATTGTCGGCTTTCTCCTAATTTGGGCGCGCGTTGAACTCCTTTGGCGGTACTTCGGCGTTCCGATGGTGGAGCACGCTTACTTATAGGGGCTTTGTAGACCGTGCTGCGGTCTCGAAATCGTATCTCCTCTAAATGTGTGGAAATTAACCTAGAGATAATAATCAGACAGTTTTCTATTATAACATGCTTACCAAAGTAATCTTTTCTTTGGTAATCATTTGAATTGCAATTAAACAAATGAAGCAATTGTTTGTTTTACTAAAAAATATGAAAATTTTATGAAAATAAGTGAAAACGTCTTAAATCTAATAAGTCTTTTTGTTTTTGGATTTACTTGTCGATAAAATGCCTTCCAGTCTCAAAATAGCTCAGCGTGTTATGAATGTATAACATACGCCAAAAACTCAACGAAGTTAAAATTTTCTTTGCTCCAATAGAGTTTTGCTCCGGTCAGGGATACTTTTAAAGTTCAAAGTGGTGACTTCCCTTTCTTGCGCGTATTGGAAACCCTCTCAAATATTTGTTTGTTCCAGACTTTACGTGTAAGAGGCATGGCTTACATAGATCAGTTTCCCATGTTCTTCACCAACATTGAAAACTAAGTCTGGCCCCTGACCGCTTTTAAGATAAAGTTGCCTTTATTTTGATTTTGATGACGGTGGTCTTTTTAATCCTTCCTATGGGTTAATCAAACGCGTAGAAGCCATACAGCTATCAGTTTTAGGGTAATCGGGTTTAACGCTAGTAACTTTTTCGAGTTTATTATAGTTTCCAAAACGAGCGGCAGACGTCAAATCCCCAATGTTGGCTAGAAGGTTCATAGAACCTAGCCTGATAGCACAGCTATAGGGCCGTGCTACCGACCCTTTTTCAATTTGTCACCCCGAGGTCGCTCCATAATGCTGTGTGTAAGCCAGCGAATGATTTTGATGTCGTATCTCTTATACTCTTTTGCACTGGCCCGGTGCCAATTCTCTTTCTAATTATGTCACTGCTATGCCATCTTATCAACTTCATCGCTCTATTGGTTGGCTAAAACACCCATTTTATTTCATCACAATCCCATTTGTCAAAATCACAATTAGATTGGATGCAGACAATTATTGCTACCATACTTTTTGTGCCACTAGGCGACGCCACTTGCAACCCAAGTACACAAACAGGTACATATCTATTAAATTATTATTACAAAGGTTTGCTTCCGGTAATATTTTTTATTGGTTTTTTTTTGCCATTTCATGTGTATTTAGAGAAAAGTATTAAAAAATAGGAATAAACACGCATGAGCAATTTAAAAAAGGAATTTGTTTAATGTACTATTAAAAACCTTAACAATTAATTTTATTTTATAATTTTACAGCAACTCTAAATTAAAATCGAATTAAAGTTTACTTAGGTTTTTTTTTCACTTTTAAATAATAAAATAATTACACTTTAAATCTTTAAATGCAAATAACATAGAAATTATTAATATTAGAATATTAATTAGCTGAATTAGCTAATTTTATTTGTATTTATAAACAAATAGTTGTCTTTACATAGAAACCTTATTTGTTAAATGTTTACAAATACCTAAATTACTGGTGGCGATTTCATTGTGATGAAACCGCAGCGAACTACTTTACATCTAATAAATTTTAACACGTTACACCGCAAAACAAAACAACTGTCACTTAATTATAAAGCGTCATGTGTTGGATTTACTCATAGTTGAGTTTCACAATATGTACATGGCCATTTATGATTCGCTAGATTCAAATTTCTAGTTGTGGCTTTGAACTCAATTTTAAACAAAATGGGCCATCTCACAGCCGTTTAAATTCTAATTTATTTTAGCTTTGATCCTACCAACAATTACATGTTATTTACTTCGTTAATTAATGTGACATCCTTAAAATATTTTCTATACGAAAGATGAGTATGGATCACTATGGGTTCACTAGTATTTAAAATTATATCATCCATCTCTTACTCCGAATCACTAAAAACCTCCTTAAATAATAAATATTGTTTCCAATGAACAACGTAACGATAAACCCTTTAACGTTGCCCTTCCGTGCGGAACATACAACTATCGCGGAAAAAACAACCTTTTGCGATATACCTATACCATAAATAAATTGAGACAGCATTTTTATAATTTTGAAATTATAACTGCTTTTAAAATTTTTATTGTAATTTTATATGTACGTCAGGTATGTAAACATTATGAACTAGAACATAATCGTCTCTTAAATCCGTTTTAGGCCGGAAATTGCAAACTACAGTAAGGTCAAAGATCTCACAGTTGTCATTGCTCTATACTGGCAACACCGGCCTTCGTCCGGTTTCGCTCACTGCACCTTTTGTTTCAACTCAACATATTTTGCCGCCAAAAACGCACGTCAACGACACAGTCTATTGTCTACGGTTACACTCATCCGGTCGCTGCACTGAGGTCAAATTTAATTATCGTTTTACGTAATGACCGATTGTGTGGCTAGTGAAATGCAACCGAAGTAAATGTATGCAACTTGAATGCAACACCTGATTACAAAACAAACAAATAACACTTGTAACTTTGTTTTGCTCTGAATATTGGCAAGCCAACTAAAAGGGAACGCGACTCCATCACGAAATCTCCCACAAATATAGGGAACGGTGTGAGTCGGTCTTTTGAATGATGAAAATTGACTTAGGTATATACGTAGATACCTAAGTTCACCCCTTTTTTTTCGAAAAGGTAGGCAGATAATATAGATGTCCACTTGGTACTGGTTTCTCATTAAGATGTCGCTGATGTCAAACACACGTTCTTCTATGGCGCCCTTTATCAACTCGCACGGTACGATATATTTATTTTATATTTATGTTCTAATTCTAGATGCGCCAAGAATCATTAGGTTTAGGGACATTGTATTTTATGGTGAACCTCGTTTATAGGTATTCATTTTGTTTCACTGCCTGTTTCATCATAATATGCCAGCGTCAGGTGTAGTATACGAACCTATAGCGGCTTTAATTCCTTTAAAGGATTTTTGTTATTTTTTCGAGATCTTATCGAAAACCTGGGCTATGAGCGAAATTCGAGCTGTTTGCTTATTGTCTAAAGGAACTTCTAATATTATTTCATTTTTAGAGATTAATGATATCACGTGCGTTCGTCGCGCGTCAATATATTCACTTGTGACAGTTAGGTATTTAATCTTCAAATGAAAAAATGTGTTAGTTGGAATAAAAGTTAAGTATATATAAATATGTCTAAACACATTGAAGTATCGATACCCTGAAATAATCATATTAGTGTAACCATACTGAAGGATCCAAAAGCATTTCAATTGCTCGCGCTCCAATGTACGTCAGATCATTTACACAGCTTAGGTACTAATTCTAAATTAAAAAAAAAAAAACATAGAGTTGTAATTCTTAGGTTCCTACGTGCAATGATTTTATTAGCTTGATTATCCTTTTGATATTTGTTAAAGTGGTAAATGTAAATGTGTAAAATTAACAAAATAAAATTCCTTTAATGTAATTATCTTTAAATACGAAACTAGTCAATGTGAAATTGCAAAAATAATCATATATATATATATATATATAGCTAGGTAATTATCTTGCATAAAACACTACAAATTTTTATATGTTTTGTACGTTGTGAGATTTTTTTTTTCATTGGTCACTGTTTTTTTATTTTGTCGTAAATACTTTTGCTTCTAATAGAAAAAACAGACAAAAGTTCAAAAAATCTGTACATGGAAGAAAACAGATTAAAAAATATAAATTCATTTTTATTTCCAAACCATCGTATTGATTCGTCAACCTCAAGCCATCGATATTTAAGCAAGCACGGCCGAGCCAGTGTTACAACAGATTGCTCGAAGTAGCATCAGCACCTGTCTACCCCAGAAGAATTCGATGTCGAAATATAAATCGACGATACAGCCACAGTTTAAATAGAACTTAGAATATAAATCTTTTGATACCACAGAAACAGTTCATGGCGACTCTACATCATATTCTAGGCGGTGCATGATCTCCTGGTAGCGCCCTCCAGACTTCTTACACAGCCGTTCATCTGACAGAGGGACAGACAAACAGCGATCGATCTCTGATCTGATAATTTTTTTTTTAATTCGAGGACCTTCTCTCCCGCCCCTCTCCCTATATCGGCTACGCCTGTGTGTATTTCTATAGTCACATATAAACTTATACCTATTCACTGTTATGTAATTCTTTAATTACTATTGCATAACAATCGTAAAACCTAATCAAAGTACGGCGGGTACCAGCAGCGTGAAATTCATCTCCCACCGTGTAACTTGTTCGTTGCTCTTGTTTTACGGAAGTACACAAGAAATTGTATAACAATTGTTGCGATTTACAACATAGATTCAATTAGTTACCCTAATTGTTTGTGCACTTACGATTTTAATTTTTACTAAAGGGTAATTTCTATTCCATTACATTAATTGATTAACTGATCGATTGGGCGATTTGTTATAGACCCTAACTGCAGAGTCAAGGATCGCGGGTTCGATTCCCGCCCGAGACAAATATTTGTGTGCATGAACATGTCTATTTGTTCCGTGTCTGGGTGTGAAAATCTATATATGTATATTATTTAAAAAAAAAAGAATATTTAAGTGCGTATATCAGTTGTCTGGTACCCATAATACAAGCTTTGCTTAGTTTGGGAATAGATGGCGCTGTGTGGGATTCCCATGTATTATTATTACATGTACAACATTTCAGTGCACTCGAAACGTCGGACACACACCACGTTTGATCACTGACCGAGGAAATCAATAATTTAGTTTTCTGGTTTGTACAACGTTTACTACGTTCACTAAATTAGCAAACATTAAAGCAAATTGCGTGTCACAACATAGAACAAGATCATCAGATATGAGACGTTTCATTTCACAGAAAAATATCATGACGTTATTAAAGCTATTGTTTTATTTCCTAACTCAGTCGCGTTAAAAAGAATTCTTTTAAAGGCGTTACAAAACATGTTGTGAATTGAAGACGTTTAAATGTAATTGTATGTAAACTTAAACACAAGTAATTGTAACGCTTTACGTAAGATAATATTGCTAAGATATTTCCATTAAATGTATTCAAATCCATATGTAATTACTTAAAACCTGTCGTTTCGTTACGTCTTCTGAAAACAATAACATATACACAAGTATTTAATAAGACATTTGCTATGCAAATAAAATTGTAGGTAATTTAATCATCTTATTTTTTTTTTTCAAAAAGTTTATAAATCGAATCAAGTTTATTAAACATTTGTTACGAAAAATTGGAGAAGAGAAGGCCACTTCGTTAACTAAATAAGGAACTCTACAACGGACAACAGTGCGTGCTCCAAATTTAGTATGCACGTTAAATTATTACAACTAAACATTATTTTATATATTTTTATTTATTTTTATCTCCTCAAGAGAAAACACTTCATCATCTACCACTACTATTACCATTTATAATGACGTCGATGTCTACATGACATTGGGAAAGCACAGGTCGTGGATAATCTACCCAAACTTTAGGTGCGTGTTGTGGCTGGCACGTACACTAGGGGTAGGACGACAGGTGGTATTAAACTTACGTATGCCACTAATCTCTGGACACAAAACTTTATACATACCGATATGTTTAGGTATTAAGATATAAAAAAAAAACTAAAAGGCTAAAATAAAACACATGTAAAAACCTTTTTAAAATAAGCTTTTATTAAAGACATTAAACTAAAAGTAAAAAATTATGGTCAATGTTTAAAGCTCAAAAGTGTAGCTATTAAATGCAATAAATGTCACAAGTGATTCTACTTGGAACTACTTTATTTCTAATAGACTTTTGACTTTCAAAATATACAAGTTCTTCATGTTTTAATTAATATACAGATTATTTTTTTACTTTTCAGTCCAATATATTGAAATAAAAGCTTTTTAAAAAATTTCATATCTTATTTTCTGTTAAATCATTATCATAAAGAACAATCTAAATTCAAATAAGCAGAATATCTATTACATAATTATAATTTCAAGCCAACATAGGAGAAATTGTCGTGATGCATACTGCGCATGTTCCAGTCACCTAAGCGTTTTGATGCGATGTGCTTATCAAAGAGTCGTTAGCCGTTGAAAGCTGTTGTTACATTAGCATGTAGTTCGTATAAATAGTGTCAAGTGGGGGCTTTATGGCAAGTCTACCGAACGGAAACTAATTAGCGCATTGTCCATTTTATTCAGTTATTCCGAACAGGGTTTCTAGAAACATGTGCTCCTATAAGATATATTTGTAATTACCTACTTAATATTTATTAATATTTTGTAAAGATTTACTTATGTAAAATAATTCTGTAATAACTTTAAGTACATATGCGTAAATAACCGTAAATTGATGAAATATAAAAACCATGCAAAACATAGTATTAAGCCACGTCGTAGTCCTTACCGCTAATTTAAAGATTCGAGCCTGCCAAATAGGTAATTAAAACTGGTAGATAACCCTTCGCTTATTTGTAAAAAATCTGACTTCCCTTCTAAAGCGTTGTGTGACGAAACGACAAAAAAAATCTATATTCGTTCCGAATTGATTTCATGAGATAAAAGATAAATCGTGACTTTTTAAACCTAAGAGCCTTAAAATATTTTTATTAGCAGTGAAACCTGCCAGATTTTAATATCTTATTAAATACTATGTGGACCTATTTATGCAGATGTGAGCGAACTTTGAGCGTATTTTTAATTTCTTATTCCTTTGCATTTGCAGATAAAAGACGACCGCAGATTTGAAAACTGCAAACTTGTAACGTACCTGTAATTAACTGCTGGAGGAATTGCCATGGTGAAGTGGTAACACTTTCCCTGGCGAAAATTTTCTCACGGTAAAACCGTGCGACGAAAAAGCGTCGGGAAAATGTTCTTTGTCGGAGGAAGCAAGGAAACTCGGGTGCTCAGATGATATCACGACATGATAGTGAGGGTGCGTTCAGAAACGCTCGGCCCGCCTAGGGTGCGTTTAAAAAACAATAATGAGCGATCACAGTATATGTGGCTGTTATTGGCCAGCGTTTTACTAGTGCAAGTTGGTGCAAACAGGCCGCCGAGATTCCTTATTGACGGTCAAACGGAAATCGTCATAAGGTTAAAGGAGGGACCGGACACTCCACCGGGTAAGTTAATTTTAACATTTATTTATTTTAAACTAATCATAAATAAAATTTACTTCTACGCGAAAGTGGACATTTTTGCCTATTCTGTAGAGTAGTCCCGTGCCCTTATTTTAAGCATTTGCAAAAAGTCTTTGAATTGGATTATCTACTGATGCTATGCTAAATAATTTTAAATGCATCTAAATATTTAAAAAAGTATTTAAAAAACCGGTCAAGTGCGTGTCGGGGCATAGAGTAGGGTTCCGTAGTTATATCAACAAGAAAAAAATCATCATAGGCTAAAGTCATGAGTTTTGTTCAGAATTTATGTACATTTCGTGAAGAAGATCCATTCTAGATTTAATTAAATTATACATTAAACATTGTATGGATAATTAAGATCTATAAAATAAAAACTAATTAAAAACTAAAAGTATTTACAAATTAAAAAATACTATGTAAATTATGATAAATGACAAAATTTTAAAGAGACGATGGGTTCAAGGTACCAAGGATGCTTGCCGCGTTGCCGCGCTGTATTGCGACACTGATCCTCTGAACAAAGTATTCCTTACACATAGGATCTCCCGTCAACAGACACAGCGCGACACCCAAATCGTGGACAAGTGATTTGGTATCCTTGGACCAGGGACCCATCGTCTCGACAGCAAAAGGGATAGTTTTAATATTTTTCGAGTTGAGTTCGTACTTTTCACTGATATTATAAATGCAATAATATTCAGGTAAAGTCAAAGACACATGCAATTTCGATAAAAAGTCCACGTTAGAGCCGAACATTTCGTAAACAGCACCACATTTTGGAAAACCACCGAAGATTTTTATAATTATTTTAAAATAGTCAATAAACCCCATTGGGGGTAAGTAAAAATATTTTTTTATCTTCGCTTTGTGTGTATGGAAGCCACTCTTGAAAAATCTTTATTTTCAGAATTTTAATAGATGCCTATGTAGATTTAAAAATAAGCATACCTAACCATGCCAATTTTCACCTTATAGCACATAGGTACCTACCTATAGTTTTTAGGTAAACATACAGACGGACATGGAAACACTTTAACGGTTACGGAACCCTGAAAATAACATCGGTAAGTAAATATTTGTTTTCATATTTACAAAATACTTAGGAAGAATTGGTGTCCGGCATTACTCGTTTTCATACAGAGTTTAGTTCTTCTGCTATTATGTTTAAAAGTTTCCTCACGATTTGATCGTAGCTTAACCCCATATAAAACTTAAACGCATTTTCAATTCCAATTTCCAAGCACTCGGTCAGTGTTTGAGGTATTTACAAAGCTCTACAGTCCATTTAATATTTAAAGCTATAACTAAACTGTGAACCGACAATAAATATCGTTAAATATTGATAATTTGGAAAATAATATCAAAACCGAAATTGTAAGGCTGAAATACCAAATTACAAAATAAAATTGTCTACCTATATGTATCTCCTACCTTCCTAAATATAGTTTCCGGCGCAATAGCTGCATCGAACCCCTTTAAGTGCTGACAACCGGATATTAGCAGGTAGTAATGTAAAAGAGGGGACATGCGATGGGGTTACCATGACAACAACTATGCAACAAATGAGTACCTTATCTGATGAGTCAGACAAAATAAAATGACCATCGTAAACAGTGACTACTTTGTAAACTATCTTTAGGTAGGTAGGTACAACATTTATTTTAAAAATATTATTATCAAGAGATTTATAACGAGCGCGTTATTATTATTCGGAATATTTCTTTTTTATTGGTTTAAAACCCTATAGCGAATTGAGATAATAAATTAGTTTTTTTTTTTTACTGACCTGACATCGACCATGAACGGACAATATTTTTTAACAGTAAATGAAAAAAAAATATTGGATCACATAAAAACTGTTTTTTTAAATCTACTTTTGTTTAGTTAAAAACGAAATAGTAATTTATTTGGTATTTACTAAGTAGTTTAATAGTTTAATCATTATATTATAATGTATTAGTTCTTTTCTATTTCACAAAAATAATAATAATAATAAAAAATAAAACTAATCCAATAATCCACCCCTCGTCGCCCCCGACGCAAATGTGCCCATGACGCTCATCGCATTGCCGCGCTGAATTGCAATGGCAATTCTTTGCACCAGGAAGGTAGTAGTTTAATACATTGTTAGACAAATTTTTGTGAGATATTTTGTTCATGGACGTTATACCAATCGAAACGGGACTACAACGCATACATCTATAGTTTCAAGCCGTTTTTTTTTTAAGTCAACATGTACAATAATTTTATCACTTCACCAACCCCAAACACGCCGTACTGTATGGTTACTGTGCTACTTACTTACCATAGTTACCACAATAAATACGTTATGATTTTCTCGAAAACTGTAGATCTGACAAAAAAATGGAATTATGAACGTGATGTTTTTGAGGAGTAGAATTCGTAGAGTAGAATGCGCTGTGATTCCGTTTTAATCTGTATAATTATTGACTTAAAATCATGTTTTAATATACCTAGTTGATAAATTTCTTTAAATATCTGTCGATGCAATTATTTTGTAACGATTATAGGAATCTAGATGTGTAACGCCTAAGATGAAAGATTATAATGCTAATGCAATACTTTTCATTATTTTGCAGGTAGTTTAATATACCGTTTAAAAGGTATTGATCCTGATGGAGACACTTTAAAATTTGGTATCAAAGACCAATTAGGTAGTGATATTTTAAGATTGGAAGCCATTTCGTCCAACGAAGCTAATATTTATTTAGTTAAGGAATTAGATAGAGAGGTAAGTTTAGACGAATTAGTTATCATTTAGAGTAGGTACGTACTATATTTCTTTAGAATCATTACCGTACAGTTCTGAAACCATTAAAGTACTAAATTTTCATGAAACTTATGACTGTTTTAACGTCACGCCTGAAAAAAATGGAATCCCACGCTAGCACAAAGGATTAATAGTGTTACGGGCTATCGGTGCAGATATAGTATAGGATGTACTAAGACACCGATTTAATTGTACTTTACTTTATTATGCAACAAAATCACAAACTGTTCAATCACAGTTCTCACAGATCACAAGTTATAGTTTCATTGCTCTTTATAGCTCGTAGTTGATCACACTTGACTTATCAATTCGCGTCGAGCTCCTTATATAGGCCTCAGAAATCTCCACTACGCAGCATCTAGATGTTTAATTAGATGAAGTAATTTTTAATTCAGACAAAATCTTGCTTATTTAGGCTGAATTAAATATTATTTCATCAGTGACTCTGATCAGTCACAGGACACCGTAGGTATTGCAGTGAACCTTTGTGTTTCACTTGTATTTATTCTTTACTTATTTACAACACGAATATTTTACCACTTATAAATATGAAATTCTTGAGCATGACGTTACGCTATTGAAATTTCCCTTCTTCTTTATGAAGTAATAGTGTAAATAATTTTGTGACATATATAATTATTAATTTCTAATTTTTTCAGACCCGTGATGAATATGCCTTCGTTTTGACGTTAACTGACGGGCATTTAGGAGAAGGTAATTTTGTAACCCAAAGCTTTTTATTGCTAGTAGAAGATGTTAATGACAACGAACCAATTTTCAAACCGTACCCGTCAGCTATAGCTGTAAAGGAAAATGGTCCTCCCGGCGTGCTTACTACGGTTGAAGCAACAGATTTAGACGAAGGTGCTTATGGACAAGTAAGATAATTATTTTTTCATATTTATCTTACTCATTTTCAATATTTATTAGGTATTATAAATTGACCTAACTCGTAGCATATCCGTGACCACTGACCTAATTTTTTTAAAGACCTTTACGCCTTTATAGAAGGCACTAGCATATATACCATTCAGTTAATACGATTGGACTACAAGCCCATCACGCTGCTGGTTCGGAGCGGGTTGAGGCTGTTAGTAACAGCCTGTTAACCTCCACCGTCATAGAAACGGCGATGGTGGCAGAGCATGTGGGATGTGGTATTCATTTTACTTACGTTTTTATAAATTAGAAAACTCATTAATCAATACGTTTATGGCAAGTGAACTAAAAGGCTGGGTACGTAGCGACTCGGCCACCTCAGCTCACTGTGGAACAATATTAGTTCTAATTTATCAAAGGGGAAACCGAGTGGCCCACGGCTTACTTAATTTTTTTTGGTATAATACTCAAGAGCAAAAGTTACATTCATGTTCAGGGCAGTCCTAGGGTTTGCAAGACCCAAAGCGAACCAAAACAAGGCGAAAAATTTGGGCAGTGCGGTAGAAATTAAAAATATTTACTGGCAGCCCTGGTCAACACTCAGCTCTGCTCATCTCTAATCTGTGCTCAGCTCAGTGTCTCAGCTATGTCTCAGCACTGCTCGGCACGGCCTCAGCTCACCTCAGCTCTACTCAGACTCAGCCAGGGCCAGCCCTTTGCAGTCATCTGAAGCTAAACCTGTTGCTTTTTTCTCGAATTTTCTGGTACCCTTTGATATCGAATCTGTCCAGTAACTTATAAGTTAAATATAAATCAATCGGTCCAGTAAATAAAATCCACAGATCTTGCAGTCCCCGCAACCATCAGTTTCATTGAAAATGAACCTCCTCAAATCCGATATTCACAGATTATTTTATTTTATTGTCACGAAATCGTGGCATTGCCACGATTTAAACTACAGCCTCAGATATCCTTAAACGTTTGAACTCGATAATGAAGCATTCGAACGAATACAGGCCGAAAGGCGATGACCGTAATGTTAACAACTTCCCGATCGTCCATAAAATCTAACATATGATGTCAAATTTCTTGTTTGATTTCCAACCGATTTCCAAAATTTTGGTCTCAAACTGTAGCTACCGACGCCCTCTAACCTTTTGTATAACACTTTGGAGCGATCTGACGAATACCCTCTGAAATATAGTAACTTATATCCGCAAACACCAGCGATCGACCAAAAAATCTGATCTTTCGGAAATAATTTCTCTTACAATTACCAACCGATTTCCAAAAACTTGGTCTTAAACCGTAGCTACGTTAATAGCCAAGACACTATTTTTATTGATTTTCGATATCGGTCCCCGTTCTCGAAATATTTTGGATTTAGTAAAAAAAAAATCCGAAAAAATCCCGATTTTTTATATTTTCCATTTTTTTTTTCGAAAACTACCAAACCGATTTCCAAAAATTTGATGTCATATGATGCGCAACTAAATTATAGATCTTTTAAGACCTTAAAATCTTGGCTAGACCCCATAACCTCGGAGTTATGGCTAAAAATGCGTCTCCCGTGAAATGGATTTGATAGTCATTTTCAATGACAACATTTTCAATGACAAAAGTTCGAAGTGGGGGTCACTTTAGCAATTAAATTTTATTAATATAGAAGATAAGGTGTAGGTGCCTATCCCAGACGTAATAGAAATTCTAGACTCCCTGTCACTAAACAAATAATGAAGCACTACAGTGATGGCCACGTAAGTATGCGTGAGTGGAACTTTGCAGGCCGCAGCGTTTGGCTGGTACGGCGGTCGGTAGACTTACTATTGTGCGCGTGTTCAACATGGCGCGTGCGTGCATATACAGCATGCTGACTTACTAGGGGTGCAACGGTATTTAGATAAAAGAGCATCGAAGGACAGTATTATACTAAGTTATAGATACCGAAATATTTATAATATCTAATTAATTATTTTTATAATAACAGATAGTTCGAGTTATAATTACTTGGTAATCATAATTTTAAAAAAACTTATATAACTGTAGGTTTATAAACTTGCATTTGCTGGCACCTACTGCATAAAATAACTGATTAATAGTTGTAAATATGTTAATATGGATAGTTTTACATACTTACGTAGTTAATTTAATGCTCTTTTTTATTTTGTTATTATATTAATAATTAAATTTTTTTATACATATATTATTCCGTTTATGTGAAAACTGTTGTAGTTATTATCAAACGTTATTATTATAAACACTTTAAATACTTAAATATTTATTGATGCAAAATAGACTGTTTTCTTAAAATGGACATCTATAAAAATTTGAAAATTAATTTAGTTACTGTTTAATGGTAATACTGTGGCAGTATGTAACTAATTTTTTTTGCACTGTTCCACGTTAGATGACGCTGTTTTTAGTTCCAAAATAACTTTTAGTGGCTTAGGCCAGCTTATGGCGCGATTGACGGCGATTGGGCTGGGCACGATTGGGCGGATTGGGCGTGATTGTCAACAGATAACTATAGATCTATTGTCGCATTTTTGTTTTCGTTTTTTTACGGCGGAGTGCGGGAATTTTATCAAGAAGAAAAAGAAGTTTTACAAATATATAAAACTTAAAAAAAATTATTCAAATAGATATGAATGTGCTAGAATATTTAATATATAAGAAACTGATAAATACCGTTGTTACTACGTTTCTGTATTATTTGTTAAATACAGCGAGCTGTTAAATAACTTATTACAGGTTTTATATCATTTACAAGAGCTTGACGGTGATATAGAAAACTTTGCAATACAAACTTTGAATGGCAAAGGTGTGGTGCGACTAACAAACGAATTAGATTATGAACGGAAATCTTTATACCAGCTTCGAATATTAGCTATAGATAGAGCAAACCAAGGACGTGTAAATACGGGTACAGCCGCCATCCTTGTTAAAGTCCAAGATATAGAGGATCAGCCACCTGTGTTTGTAGCAGTAAGTCCAGTCACTAGGATTAGTGAAGATGCTTCAGTTGGAACGTCAGTTTTACAAGGTATTTTTATGTGCTTAAGTAATTATATAAATATCCTATTAAACCTGTTGGTTTACGTATAGATCTCAAAATTATATTGCCCAGTAAATGAAGCAAGACGGCCAATTATAAAACTTTGTAATACATAGTACTTACCTAATGACAAAAAATATCTGGGGGCCCATACACAAATCATAGACGTTCATAGAGATATAAAGGCTCAGATGAGAAAGTTCTAGTGTTACATTGAATACTTAATTATAATTTACAGTTCGGGCAATCGACGGTGACAGAGGCGTTAACAACCGCATATCATATAGCATTATATCTGGTGGAGAAGAACATTTTGATATTGACAGCAGTTCTGGCATTGTTTACACTGTTAATCCTTTGGATAGAGAGGATCCACGTAACAGCAATGGAGCATATATTTTGGAAATATTGGTTGGTCTAAATAATCAATTCTAATGGCCGGTAGAATGCGTAGTCTATGGCTGTTTTGACTTCTAGCTTTAATTATACTTTTAATCTGTCTGTCTACCCATTGATGTTTAACATCATAACATCTGTGGGTATACTGTCTCCTGTTTGTGTTCCCCTATTAATATCTTAATTTAGGTTTCTGGCATGACTGTTAACAAAATTAAACACCAACACTTCCAACAGAAAACTCCGTATAGCAGAAAAATATACAAAGTTGTAAATAAGAGGTGTCATTATATTAGTGAAAAATCACAACACTGTAACATCTTGTGGTTGTGGATTGACCAAATTCATACGGAACTTCTAATACAAAGTGCGGAAGTTCTCGCAAACCAACATTTCTTTTAATATCATAGCTCAACCATGGATGCTCATAGAGATACTGTATTATGACAACAAAAAATGTGACCAAAAAATATGTATCTTTAGATATACACCAGTTGATGTTTTGAAATATTAGCTATGAAGTAGAATTTTGTCTGACCCACATGTAAAATTCTTATTGGAAAATGAAATAAAGATTCTCAAATTATGTTTCATGTGTAATTTCATAAAATGTTTATTAAAAACAATGATAATTGGCTATTAGATATATTTATAAGTTACGTTAATTTAGATTTTTAAGAGCTGTGGTTTTTGTCATTAAATAAATAAATAAATAATGATATATGGTTTCTAATCACTTAGTCGTAACATTTTGCTCGTGTTTTTGATTCTTTCGAAGTATGAGACGCTTCATTCTGATTATTAGGGTATCTGGGTCTATTAATTTAATTTATTTTTTTGAAAGAGTATTAATTAGAACAATTATCAGCCGATATTCGAAACGAATAAAAAACGAAATATTGGTGGAGTTTCGCAAAATGACGCCAGAAAACAGGTCACCCTAACATGCGCCATCTTGTAAAACTCCAAAATATAATTGATCAATGAAAATTTATTACATCAGGCAACAGAAGAATCAAGAACAATTTCCCCTCTACCTAGTACGAGTACTGAAGTAACAATCATTGTGACTGATGTTAATGATGAAACACCTCGATTTCGTAGTGAAAGGTACATTGGAGAAGTTTTAGAGAATGCTCCACAAAACACTCCTATCACATTTCTTCAGGATGCTATTCCTGAAGTGTTTGACTATGATCAGGTAATTTATATAATTCTAATTAATAAATTTTAAATATTTTATTAAGGGATAAGGTAGAAGAAAGAAATTATAAATAAAAAAAACAATTATTATAAAACAAATCTAAAATTTATTCATACAAAATTATTTCATATTATCTTTGCTATGATTTTTACAGGGAAAGAATGGTACTTTTGAGTTATATTTGGATGGAGACAATGGTGTTTTTGAGGTAACACCATTTCGGGGAATCAATGAGGCTTCTTTCCTAATAAGAGTCAATGATGCTTCTTATTTGGATTATGAAACTGTGACTGTTATGAATTTCACTCTAGTTGCCAAAGAAACTGTCACCAAAGATCCCAAGATCAGGTTAGAGAGATGAGTTTTAGTAATACGATAACTTCTTTATTTTACATTGCAAAAACTGTTGAATGTTCTGCATCATTATGACTATTTATTTATTTATCTAAAAAAATAGTTTCATCACTTCAGACATGAGTATATGCAGATATCATTAAAAAAATTTTAGTTTAGTTTTATTAAAAGATTAGTTTTATTGTTTATTATTATTATTAAATGTTTATTACTTTAAGTTTTACCTACTTAAGTCGTTATTTTAAGTTTAATAGATTATATATTTCGGTTAGTTTAATTAAATTGGATTTATACAATAATTTTTTCTTCATTAAAAATTATCTGTCGTAAATGAAATTGACTAGACTCTGTTTTGTCTGTTATTCTTTACTATGAAAATATTACATGTGAATTTACTATATTTTTTACAGTGTAGTGCCAATAATGGTTCACATAAAGGATGAAAATGACAACTTTCCTGAATTTACCGAAAGTCTATACAACATGTCGGTACCTGAGAATTGTGGCATTGGCACGACTGTGGCTTGGGTTCAAGCACTCGATCAGGACTCTGACAACTATGGTACCAGAGGCATCAGATACACGAGTCTCAGTGGAAGTATTGCTAATCTGTTAGTAAATTTTAATCGTATTTACTTTAAAAAGCATTGTTTTAATTTTGACTGTGATTAACAAATTTGAATCCTCATATGCTTAAACTTTGCTTGATTATATTTATAAGCATGTACGTTATTGGCCTATTTTTTTTTCTCTTCGCCTGAAATTAAACCTGGCATTAGATTAGAATACCTACTACATAAGATATCTGTAGCAGAAATATTTACATTCTCAAGTACAGGTCGCGCGGTGAGTTTAGATCGCTCAAACAAAACAAGGGGTATGCGCAGAAGTTCTTTTTAGGTATCGAAGGGTGAGGAACGGAGAGGGGATTGGCTGGGCGCCAGCCCAGAAACACGCGCGGACATGCTATTGGTCAATCAGTCGCTCATTACGCCCCATTCATTGGTCACATGCGCAAAACTACCACCTCCAGTTTAACCGAGCGATCTAAACTCGCCGCGCGACCTGTACCATAATTTCAGTATAGTATTTGTACGCCCATTCGTTCGCGCTGTGACGTCGTTATTTTCCAACGTTTTTTTTTTTCTGAAACTTTGTGCAGATATTCTCTTTGACTTCTAGTATTGCAAGTACTATTTTGGACCTAATTGAATAAGTATATGCAATAAAAAACCAGCATTACTTATCAAATGCTTATGTTTGACTTGTTATATTATAATATCGGCTAAATAAACAAGTTGCTATTTCTGCACTGACAATAACTTTGTATGAAAACAAGAATGAAAACGTTACAGTATGTTGACATAGTTATTTCACTCCTAACACTAAAATAGCACCTCTATATTTTGATAACATTATTCTTTATGGTTGTATTGTATTACTAAACTGATAGGATGGTTCCACACTAATCATTTCAATAGATATATGTTTGAGCAATAATCAATAGATGACCATTTGACATCGAGATATCACCCCTCCCACACTGCATGCTTACCACCAAGAAGACGTTAAGTGGTGAACCATTGATGAAAACAAGGAACATATTTTTTTAGTGAAAGGATTCTAGTTCAAGTTACTATAATTAGAAGTAAACTTTGGATTGGCAATATTGTACTAGAAAACTTCCTTGTTATTCTACAGTCAAATATAATTAAGTGTACACTGCCATTAACTAAGAAGTTGAGTGAAGGTTGGAAAATACACATAATCATTGGGGTTTTTAATTGAAAATAGGGATATATACATTAAGAGGCCTAATTATCATATTGGTTTTACCACACGACATCAAACAGTGTGAGGCACGAGTGCTGTTTGTCCTTGCATGGTGTAAAACTGTCTTTTTAAACATTTCCGATGTTAAAAATGACGCCAGGTTTTTGGTTGCATATCCTTTTAGTTTCTAATAGTACGCCGAAAAAATATAATATATAAATAAAGAAACTATTTTTGAAAATGAATCTGATTTGACAGACCAATTGTTTGAGTGGTCGGAGGTGCCAACTGTAGACCCCAAAGGTTGCAGTTTCAATTCTCTTTCAATACAAATATTTGTGTGCAAGAACATGTCTCTTTGTTCCTTCTCTGGAGGGTAAAATATCTATGGACAACATATACATCACAATTACGTCTAGGCCCCAAACTAAGCAATAACTTGTGTTTTTGGTACCAAGCGAAGATACTACATACATATAAAAACCAAGACCCGGTAACAGTAGATGTATTTATTATAAATATTTACATATAAGTATGTATATTTGTTGCCTTAGTATAGTTACATTCAAACTTTATGGCGGATCGGAGTACAACGCTTTATGCATGCTTGCGCAGGTTCAGTCATATGCCCCTCGCTCCACTGCGTCCCGCTACACCTAAAACTGGATACTGCGACGTGACTTGTGCCTATGTTCACATCCGCCGTAAAAATTTGATTGGAACTATACCTGTAATACGGGCCCTGCCTAGTTTGGGACTACATGACTGTGTGTGAGATTTTCAGATATAATTATTATTAATAATAATCCTACTTCAGTATGTGGTTACGAGTACATAAAACTTTACAATATTTCAGATTACATTTACACCCAGTATCAGGTGTCATCACAGTAAAGCAGCCGGGTGGTGATAATTTCGATCGTGAATTAGTCTCAAGTCATTTTTTAACAGTTGAAGCGCGTGATGATCTCGGCAAAGGCAATAGAAATACAGCCCAGTTGATAATAAACATTGAAGATGTCAATGATAATGCACCCATTTTTCTGGCAAATAAATATGAGGCGAGGCTATTAGAAAATGAGAGACAATTTGAACTGCCACTTGTACTTGAAGCTAGAGATATTGATTTAATAGGTAAATAATTTACTTTTTCCTTCTTCTATCTTAGGTTGGATAAGTTTTCCAATGTTAACTAATTTTATTGGAAAACAATTGAAAAAGGCAACATTGTTAATTGTTAAAGTTTTTTTTTTCAAAATTCAATCAGAAGCTGTGACACCCCAAAAATTTAGAAATTATTGTTGGAGGTTTGCACTGTGTTGAGCTTTTTCTGACAGCTGGAATACTACTTACTAAAAGTTTTAATTGATTAAATTCAATTTTGTTCATATTTTTGTATTTTTGTTATTTGCTGTCTTCACTTTTGAACATATTTTTCTGTGCAGGTACAAAGAATAGCCACATAGAATACTCGATAATTGGTGGGGAGTATAAAAACAATTTTACCATAGAACCCAATTTAGGAATAGTAGCGCCTATTGGTCAATTAGACTTTGAACAAATTCCTGGTGACAACAGTAATATACGCCCTATACATTTGACTGTAAGTTTTCATATAAGGTATTCATACTCTGCATATGATTCATATATTTCTATATGACACAAGGATGCTAAAAACTGAAAATTATACATTATGTTCATTTCGTTTACTTAAGGGTGTTTTTACGGAATTAGCTCTTATTGCGGTACTATTTTAGACTACTGTCTAATTAAACTATAAGTTTCTCAAATATGATAGTTATATAAAAAATTATGGCCTATTCCAGGCCTACCAAGATTCATAAACAAAAATTTAGGTATTCAGTTTTAGTTACACATAAAACAATCATTTCCGACGTCACCTTAGCAAAATTGGGTATAATATGTTGGGGAGAAGTCATTTTGTATGTCTGAAGTTTTAATTGAATTTCCTTGGTTTTACTTTTTGTGTGTGGTTCACTTCAATACGGTTCAAAGTTAAAATTTACAAGTTCAGTGAAAGAAACCTAATGAACTGCATACTCATCTGTAATTGTATTGAAAAGTAATGAAAACGTACCATTTTTGAAAATATTGTTTACGGGTGATGAGAAGTGGATCACTTATGATGAGAACGTAGGTACACAAAAGATTATGGTTAAAGTGCGGTCAAACTCCACAAACTGGCAAAACCGTATTAACGCGCAATAAAGTGATCTTGAGTGTATTATGGGATTTCATTATGATCTTATATCGCCAGGCACAACCATCGTTTCGGATGTTTACTGCCAACAGCTGATAAAACTAAAGTATGCAATTGAGAAAAAACCGCCAGAATTGATCAATAGGATGTAGTCTATCATCATGATAACGACAAACCACACCCATAGAGCCCTGACCTTGTACCCTCCGATTTCTACTTGTTTTGGTCTCTTCAGAATTCTTTAGATAGTGTAAAGTTAACATTAAAAGATAACTGTCAAAATGACTTGTCACATTTTATTAACCACGGACCCGAAAATATCTACAGCAGCGGGATCATGTCGCTATCTATGTACAAAATGGCAAGAAGTTATCAAACAAAACTACTATATACTTTAATTAATCTATACTAATATTATAAAGCTGAAGAGTTTGTTTGTTTGTTTGAACGCGCAAATCTCAGGAACTACTGGTTCGAATTGAAAAATTCTTTTTGTGTTGGATAGTCTATTTATTGATGAAGGCTATAAGCTATATGTATAAAATAATACTATCTGTCTGTCTGTCTATTCAAGCAAATCTCCAAAACGGCTGAACTGATTTTGATGAAACTTCACAGATGTAGAAAGAAAGTAGTAAAAAATGGCATACACTACTTTTTGTATGTCTGTATGTACGTCCATCTGTCTATTCGAGCTAATCTCTAAAATGGCTAAACCGATTTTAATGAAATTTCACGGGTATGAAAAGGAGGTGGTCAAAAGTGAAATACGCTACTTTTTGTCCGTCTGTCTGTCTGTACGTCTATGTATCTATTCGAGCTAATCTCCAAAACGGCTGAACAGATTTTGCAGACGTGAGAGAAGGCTGTCAAGAGTGACATCAGCTCCTTTTTGTAGCTGTCTATCGTTTGTCCTCACTGGTCTATCAGCGTAGATAAAGCCGAAACTATTAAGTCTAGGAAGCCGAAATTCGGAACAGTGGTTTATTTTATAACTGTATGTGGAGTATTAATTTTTTAAGAAAGGAATATATGGAAATTTCAAATTTAAGGAGGGAGGGATGGAGGGGCTTTCTATGAGAGTCTTTGTTCTTTACAGTTAGAAACATAAATTTTTTACATAAATAATGACGTGTTTCAGGGTTTTTGGATTTCCACATTTTAAGGTTCGGGAAACGGGAGATGACAAGTATGGGAGTATCGGTTTTCTTAAAGGAGTGGGGAGAATAAAGACTGAAAGTTTGAATGGGTGTACCCAATATTAGTTTCAAAAAAGTATCTACATATTAACCATTTCGAATGTTAATACTACCTAAAACAGGAATGTGTAGTCTACGCAAGCGAAGCTGCGGGCGGTCGCTAGTATATTATACTTTAATTAAATCTAATTAAACTATGAAAAAAAGAACTCATTGAATTTGTATATTTTCGCCCTAATTTAACATAATACAAATAATATATTATATTAATACATTTTGGATACAGTTACTAATATAAACAATTTTACGTCTTGAAGAAAAAATTATGTCATAAAACTTTATAAATAAAATTTATAATATAAACGTTCACACAAATACAAGAACAGAAATGGCATACATCAAAATGGATTAATCCATCTCTGCATTGGAAATCCTATACGTGAATAAGATTGGATGTTAATTTGTGAAAGCACCCTTAACTACTATAAATAAATTCAGAAGTTATATATCAGTTTTTTTTACAGTTTTCTAAGAAACTATTTAAAAAAGAGGTGATTAAATAAAAACCATTTATTCCATATTTTAGATAAAAGCTAGAGATTTTGGATCTCCATCCTTATCATCAACAGTGCCTGTGACCATATATGTTCAAGATGTGAATGATCACGCCCCCATGTTCCAACAAATGTTGTATAAGAGGTCTATACCCGAGGACATGGCTGGGGGAACTAGCGTTTTAGAGGTAACATCTGTAACATCATATTGTATTTTTTCTGTAGAATGGTGGCAACTTTACTTATCCATTCTAATGAAATATTGAAGCTGTAAATCATCCCATTATTAATCAAATTATTGGGACAATGTAATAAATGATAACAGCAAAATTTTCATCCTGAGAATAGCCCTGAATTTACTTAGGGCTGAGGCTTGAGATTAGAGCTAGAGAGAATTGAGAAAACAGTTTGAGACATTTGTCTGAAATTGTTTTTTACTGATGTTAATAAAATATTTCCAAATCCAAATATCAGTCAGAAAGCATATGTGTAGCAAATCTGGCACTTGGTTGAGCTTTAACAAACTTAACAAAAGCTTAGGTGATGTGATTTCTCAGTTGCATAACAGATTTGTACAGTTGACAAAATACTGCATAATTTTTAATTAAGTTATGTAGATGAAAATAGAAAGCTTACATCATACACAACTATGTGCATGTTGGCGGGTAGACTAGACGACTTAAACACGTTCTCGCCAAACCTAAGTGAGGTTGACTAATACGAGAGCGTAGAGACGGTATTCGCTTAATCTCGACAACACTTTTTAATTTTGGCTTGGATTTCGGCGAACGTATTTTCCGAGACCTCTAGCCAAGATTGCAGGGTAGGCTTTACGGTAGGAGCATGGTAGACTTGACCAGTTACCGATCTGGAACCAAAATCCGTTACATGGCTCAATCTAGTACCAATCTCTTCAAATTTGGTAGCGGCGAGCAATTTAACCGAAATTAATTTGTAGTTAAACTAACATTTACAATACGGATTCATTGCGTCAAATTAGTAGATCACAAATAATTAAGATGTAGTTTAAACAGGAAGAGCACCCGATACGCCATAAATATTCAAACGCCGCTCGAAATATAATGATCTTCATCTATTTAACGCCGTCAACAGGGAACTTGTTCGGCTTTGGGCGGGTTCGCTCAGCACCGCCTGCGCCGTATGAAAACACGTTTTGACCGGTCAAGCTCTTATGACCACTGATCTCTCGCGTTATCTCATCGTAAATGTTATGGCTGCTCACCGTCATATAATAATAATAACGTACACATCACAGCAACATCTAGGCCCAAACTAAGCATTAGCTTGTATTTTGGGTACCTAGCGAAGACACCACATACATATAACATATAAATACTGACCCGACCTGGGATTCGAACCCGGGACCTCCAGCTTCGTAGGCAGGGTCACTACCCACAAGGCTAAGCGGTCGTCAAATATATATAATGTCTATTTACATACAATTTTTTTTTTCATTTTACAGGTCAAAGCTCACGATTCAGACGGCTCGTCACCTAACAATCGCATCGTTTACCGTATACAACGCGGAGCGAGTGACAAGTTTATCATAGATTCAAATACAGGTGTTATTTCAGTTGCGAAGGGATCATCTTTGGATCCTGACAAAACCAATCCAAAGACCAACCGATATACCCTGACTGTGGTTAGTAATGATTCACATTTCATTAATAATTCACAGTTTATCCTATCCTGCATGGAGAAAATTTACCAATAGACTTCAATGTTATGGCTACAAATTTTTATGTACAATTATACCTACAAGATTCGTATTATGAATATATAACTTGGTACTTATTTCGAGTCTTATATTGATGTTTGACATGATGCTTGCAGTCTTGATTTCGCAAATATTAACACAATTAATTTTTCAGATTGCATTAGATGGAGGTATAGGAGATCAACAACTCACTGCCGCAGTATTAGTAAATATAACAATAGTTGACGTCAATAACAAACCTCCTGTATTCTTTGAACCGGGAACAATTAGTATCAAAGAAAACACACAGGTACAGTCAACATAAAAAAATAACTTTTTATTTGTAAACGTGGAAGTGTTATTTTCAAGTTGAGCTGTGTTGTGAATTTATTCCCACCTGCCACTATGGTGACAAATATAAAATCGATCTGAATGTGTGTCCTATCTCCCACTATTTTGGAATATAAAACAATCAAGTCTTTCCTCAGTTCTTATAGTTAAAGTAGAAATAATTATTTCTAAATGTTTTGTGACAGATAATATCAGAATTTTATTGTCAATGCCCATTATCGTTTAAAACATTATTAAAAATTGGAAGACACAAGAAGCCTAAAAATAAATAGCTTATATACTTAATAACAATATCCATGTAGCTGCTATAAAAAAAAAATCTTACCTATTAAATATAATTTCCTTTACCACACCAATGTTCCGATTCTTTCTTTCGACGACGCATTATCGTCATTTGGTCAGTCATTGACGACAACTGCCACGTCGGTTATTTATTCCGAGTCTATGGCAAGAACATTCTTTCTTTACATTTTTCGCCTCGTCAATTTTAGAAAGAAATAAAAAATGACGCACAGCTTTAAAAAAGTTTAAGTGACAATTTTTGTTTCATATAGGTATGATATAGTCACAATAATTCTTGAGAATTAAGATGTGTTGAGAAATAATCGATGAACAACCAAAAATAATAAATTGGAATTTGGATTGTATGTTAACTTTTAAATTTTGTAATAAAAATGTAATAGACTGTACTTAAAAAAGTGGTGTGGTAGTGATTGGCAGAAGCAGAAGTGGCATATGAGACATAAATTTACATTTATTTCCCATTGGACCCCACAATGGCAGATTATTGCGGTAGCAGGTGGGAATGATTAATTTTTCCGTAATTTCTTTGCGCGTGGTACTAAAATCCATTTATATACAGATTTTTCCTAAAAACTCATTTCTTTTCTAAAATCATTGTATTTTTTTGGCATTCAAACTTATAGAGGGGTTATTAAAAACATAAAAATTTGGATTGCTACTGTAGATGGCGTTGAATGAATGTCATTTGTCAAAATTATATTATTTTTCTTATCCTAAATCTATTATCACTTCTATACGACTGTTTTGTTGTTATGACATGTGTTCATGTAGTAATTATTTCATTTAGTGGTGTATTTTTTTGCCATCGACAGCTGACTTCAGTGCAGCGCCACCTGTAATCAATATTAAAATACTTATTTTTATTTTTAAAATATCATCCAAAGTTTTTTCAGAATGGCGTATGTAGAGGATTGTAATTCCTGACGCCATATAAAAAAAATCCATAATTACCATAATAACCGCACGACGTTGCCTTTTTTATTATTTTCAAATAAATATAGTTGTAAACATTGAAACCAAAAACATGTTATTAGATTCACTGTCGCATATATCAACATTAAATAATAAATTAAACGCGACACTGGTGAAATTATTTTTATGCAGAATACTCCATAATTAAGAAGAAGAAAATCATCCTGCAAAGCCCTCATTATAGCTAGCAAAACAAAACCAAATACATATGTGCCACTGGCTGTGGCATAATGCAATAATAGGTCAAAATATGTCAACGAATGTGTTAATTTATTTTTTATTTTATTAAAAATACGTTTATTTTTAATATCAGGTGGGTACACCAATGTACCACGTCGAAGCTCACGATCCCGACGTACAGCCTGTACTGCGATATCACATTGATCGAGAGAACAGTATCGCGAGGAATGAGGAAGGTGTACCTGTTAAATTATCTGAATATGATTATCTCTCTTTGTGGGATTTAAACGCTTTGGATGGTACATTAAGAGTTATAAGGTAACAAAAAGGTTTTATACCTTGTATGAAAAAATACAGTATTTCCATGTCAAAAGTGGCCAGTCCTGAATATAGAGGATTATGTTTATTAACTAAAAACATTAACATGATATTTACCTACCTAGACAAACAAAGTCCTGAAAGAAGAATACGGTTCCATAAGTGATTTAAGTGTGTGCGACGTGCGTGTATATAAATTTGTCTGTATGAGTAATATTTTTGCTCGTGTATAATTGAAATCGAGATATTAACTCTATCTACTTGACGGTCATTTAAATTTGTGTACTTACCCGTGTATTTAATTGTATGGAAGATTAATAATATATATACAATGTTTGTTAACTGTTACTGTAACAAAATTTTACGATATAGTGTACATTTACACAGGTAATAACAAAACACGAGCCTAAAAAGTAATTTATTCAAAATATTATTCTTACTTAAAAAACACATCTAACTCAGGATTATTCCGAAGACTACCATTACAATCACTAACTGCACACAATACCATTATGAAATATGTCAACAATTCACTAAAATAATTGAAAATATAGATTAAAATGTAAAAAAAAAACATCCAAACATACACATACGCTGGAGCCTTGAAAGACTTTGCACGCTCACGAAACAGTCTTACTGGTTTTCGTGTAGCCTTCTTTTTCGCATTTACGAATTTAAGTTAGTTCTTGCGGTAACCCTTCCACACTATGTTTGTCTAGGTACGTAAGTAAACATATCTACAGTCAGAACAGGTCAGCTTTATGGTGTGTTATTTATTTGCGGTTTTTTTGCTCAAGCATGCTTTCTCTCACGGATTGTTTGATACTAAATTGTTTATGTATGACTAAAAACAACATAACCCTCCTTCTGGTGCGGTCGGTGTCAGGTAAAAACATGTGGTCTCAGGCCATGGTCATAACGTTTATTAAATTGTAGAAAAGTAATGGTAAGAAAGTGTAAAAGGAATATATTGATAACAGATCATTGATTTATATATATTACTAGCGTAAGGAACTGCCCGTCGGAACACTTACTATGCAATCGCTCATTGGTAAGAAAAATCAAAGATCTTACCAATGAGAATTTATTTGAAGTTGTCTACGGTTCGAAGTAGTTGTCATTGCGTGAGTGACAAAATGCCCATATTTTACCATTTAAATATGCAAAAACGATCATTAAAATGTACAATACGCGCCACCGATGTAAAAAGTCGGGCTGTACCATAGACATATATATACTAGCGTAGGAGACCAACTGACATCTAAACATCGCATGACCGAAACGGAAATGAGTATGTGTGCAAAATTCACATGTGGTTGAGCCAGTTTTAGTGATGTGCATGGGTGTTTTTTATATTATCGATAGCACGTAGTACTTTCATGATAATGTGTCGTTGAAATTACCGCGATATCATAAGTCGAAATCGGCAATCCTATTTATTATTTTGAATCTGCTATACTACATAATTTTTGTTTTGAGTTACTTTTCCTAACTTTTAGTTTTTTAAAATGACAAATCATCAATCAGTCAATTCAAATGCCATTTCCTTTACTCCAATAAATATTTTTTTTTGTTAATAGTTGATAATAAAAAATTTGCAGAAGTAAAGAAAGCGTTTACATCATTATGTAAATTTTAATATTTAGTTGAATACAAGCTAAGTAATAAATAAAACAATATAAATAAACGATTTTTATTTTTAATTACAATACGTCACGTTGCAACGCATAACAACAAAATTTTAACTCTTTGTAAACAAAAAAATGAGAATGTACAAAACGAAAACATTTACAATAGAGAAGTTCATGATGTTCAAAATATACAATTTAACTCGATAGAATTGAAAGATAAACCAAAACTAATAAAACAGTGAAAGTTTTTTTAAATTCGTCAATAAATGACTGAGAAATAAATTATTGATATTTATTAATTTGACGACCGCTTAGCCTAGTGGGTAGCGACCCTGCCTACGAAGCTGGAGGTCCCGGGTTCGAATCCCAGGTCGGGTCAGTATTTATATGATGAATATCGATACTGGTACCGGGTCTTGGTTGTTATATGTATGTGATGTCTTCGCTTGGTACGCAAAACACAAGCTAATGCTTAGTTTGGGGCCACGACGTTGTAATGTGCACGTTATTATTATTATTATGTATTTTCGTGCGGTTTGACTGGTGGATTCTTACTGCCCATGACGTCACATTGTCTACTCGATTGAGTGTCGCATCGTCTCACTACACCACAAATTATGCCTTGGATGCCTTGGACTAGTCTATAATATCTTTTGTTTCTTTGTGTAATAGGTAATTAAGTTTTATTTGAATATAAAGGAACAAGTTTTTGTAAAAGACAAAGTGATAATTTGCCTAAAATTGATATTTTCACTGTGATGGACTTTTCTTCAAATCCATTTTATATTAGTGCTGAAATAAAGGTTTAGGCTCTAAAGTTGAAGGTCCTGGTGATATATCCCGGTAAACGTACGCTGACACCGATCGCTTGGTCTTCAGATTGACCTGTATAGAAATTACAGTTGGCATAAATGCTCTGACTTTAGATATTAAGTATTATTAGTATATTACTTAATATACTTAGTAAGCACATATGAAAAAAAAAGAAACCCCTAACGGCACAAATTCAGTAGGTATAGATCCTTTCTTCAAAAGGCGTCGGTGATTTAGTTAGACAAAACAGTTATCCGTAAAATGTCTACTGCAAACCAAAGAATGTTTTCGAGGAGTCCCACCTGTTCTATTTAACATTTTTTCCAGTGTTCTATGCTAACCGTGTTTACAGGAAACCTGGATATTATGAAATCGTCATCATTATCAGGAAGCATTTTTTAACACCGCAGTTTCTTGGAGGAAAATGAGGTTAAACTATTGTATACAGTAGTTTTGTCATTCAAAGTTTAATTATTTACGACGTTCATAATCAGAGAACAGATAGAACGTCAGACTTTAAATCATAAATAAATAACGATTATAATTAAATAGAGCATCAGATTTTAAATCATAAATAAATAACGATTAAAATTAATTGTGTATATATCTTATATTTTCATTTGAAAAAGTCTTGTATTTACATATATACCCTATGTGTAGTATATATGTATAGATGTCATACTTTCCCTTACAATGTGCTGCCAGGCTAAATAAACCTCACAATATGTTTAAAAACAGTTAACGACATCATTCCAGTGGAACAGGTGCAATTAGATAATATCAAATTTACAAAATATTTATATTTGAAAATATCGACATATCGATACATTTTGTGCAATCCCTATGCTTCATTGTTTGAATGTAATTTTACACAATATTTTTGTATCGTACACATAATTGTTTAAAATAACAAATTATTTACAAAATAAAGTATTTACCGTATACTACTGATGTATAACCAAGTAAATTTAGGATCGC
Organism: Luffia ferchaultella; assembly: GCA_949709985.1. Lineage (NCBI taxonomy): Eukaryota > Metazoa > Arthropoda > Insecta > Lepidoptera > Psychidae > Luffia > Luffia ferchaultella. The sequence goes on along the minus strand of OX453245.1, from coordinate 8,518,170 downwards.
TTTTTATAAAAATAAGCATTAAGATAACAATATGTTATTGGCAGTACTTACCGGTGAAATGTCTCTTTATTTGGATTATTAACATATGTTACAGTGCAATTTAAAACTGAACACTACACCATTTTTATCACAAGAATTAATTTTTGTAGAATTCAAAACGATTATAACACAAAATAGAAAACAAAGCTGGACCTTATTTTGACAAGTGAGTAAAGAAGACTAAATGTGTTCAAAGAGGTTTTATGTCAGATTTTCTTGCATTTCTTTCTCGCATGTAGGATTTCCGCAAAGAGCTGGATGTCATTCGCACACTGTGTTCCTCTGTTACGCTAGTATATATACCTTTATGGGCTGTACATACGCGCCGATCGGAGGCGAGCGTCAGAGGTAGCGCTATGCGCATATGAATAAATAACCGTACAAGCCAAGCTACATAGAAGCGGCGCGCTATAGTACACTCACACATAGCGCGGCGATGTGTGCGTGGCGTTTCACCGACGACGGTATCATGTACGCTCAGCCGGGGTAAGAACTGGTTTGCGCCAGTTCAATTGGCGTATAACCGACAGGGTTGCAGCTAAGGCGCGCGCATTTAACGCGATTTATAAAGATTTTTCGAGTAATTTTGTTGACGAATTATGGATTTTAGCACTTCAATTTGAATCATAACTTTCATAATTAAACTTGTTATTTAAAAAAAAAAACAATTATTTGTATTGTTGAATAACGTTTAACGTTGTATTGTTGAATAACGTTTTAAAATAACGCCGTACATTCTCGCACTGGGAGTTGCGATGTTATTATATTTTAATAGGGTTCTCAAGGGGAGACAATTTTTGTCAAAGATATCAATTCCGTTTCTGATCCTTGAAACTTTTATCAAAATGTTATGGGAAATTTATCCTATATTGTATATAAATGGAAATTAAAGATTGTTGAAGAAAATTTACTATTGACTAATTCTACAAGACCCATTACATGATCATAAGGGAGGGGGAAGCGCCTTATACTGCGACGGTTTGTCTTTTTCCCCGGGGTTCGTGTGCATTATTATTTCATTTGACGGTACCTACTAACTACAGAAGTTGAAAACATCATCTGATAACTTTATAATATGTATTGAGTTATAGATTTCCTAGTGATTCTAAGCATCATAAGACATGGAATAAAACGATTTTTTCTACTTCTGCTCTATAATTTCTCAATACAAAATTTCTCTTAAACAGTGTGTATAAGCTAGGCACTTAGATAACAGAATCATCGAGATAGAGCGTCTCCTTATACTTCAAAGCAATCGAAAACCCAAAAACTCCGAAATTAGACAAGACAGACCATGTATGTCACTATTATATAGTGTGTTTTAAAGATTTTGTAAAATTACACATAAAATGTAACTTCCGAATCTTTGTTATTCCACTACTATTTTAACAAATATGTGTCACACTAAATCCTACTGCACAGTGACAAGTCAAACCGTTAAGCTATATTTGGTTTGTGTCGTTTATTTTTTTGCGTACATTTTCGTAGTCACAACGCGGCATTTCGATGTACCTCCAAGGTAGACATTATTTAATTGAATGTTACGTAACAATATAACATAGAAAACTGTGTGGTTTTAAAAATGTTCGAACCAATCACGGTGCGGCGCTTCGCGCAGGCTTTCCACTTTTATTTTACCAAGTCTCGCGCGCCGCACGATAATATTTCAAGTAGTAAATTTTTATAATGGCACAGTTCGAAGTGTTAACGATTATTTGAGAAATAAATATCCTTATATTTTTGTTTTTTTACCTATGTTATTTTTTGTAAAGTCATAAAAATAGTTTTATATGCAACTGCACATATTTATGTATAAAAACATTTGTGTATACCTACCGATTCATCACTTCGCTCAGCTCATCCCATGAACACCCACTTACGTTATAGTAGCTCAAGCTATGTAATATAATGTAGTAAAATGTATAGCTGATTTGATATAAATGATTTTAAATATTTAATAGGTTATATATTCAATTATATGATGGAACCGTTAAACCTTTATTTCATTATATTCAGCTGAATTAAACGTCAGTACGTAGACATAAATTACGTCGCGACAAGGTTTTAACCATGTCACATCTTAAATTCGTTTGCTCGTTAACGACGAATTTGTAATGAACGATAACCACAGACCAGTCAACCTATAGACCACGCTTTAATAAACGTCAGTACGAAAACGAAATCGCCAAAAAGTGGCGGGGTGCGGGGAGAGGTCGGCTAGTTTTCATTGGCTCGTTCAAATTTGACAATTTAATGGCTTCCGACGTGCTTTCAACTGACCGCTCACAAGAGACGTAGTTATGTAGTGTCACTACATAGCCTTGGCGAATGCTACTCCCTGTCAAAGCGTGGTCTATAAGGTTGACTTGTCTGTGACGATAACAGATAGCGTGGCATTTTTAGTCCTAGCCAAATGTTCTTTGGGGCAGATCCTTAGGTATATATCGATGTAACTGGTTTAAAATGCTTGTAGTGTATTTGTTGTTATTCCAGGTTGATTGACAGGGAGAAAGTGGAAATGATAAAATTAGCTGTAATTGTCGAAGACATGGCCGCCATCGATGTTGGTCCAAGGCAAACCGCGTCAGGTGATACACCATTAATTATTTATTATACTAGTACAAAAATTATATTAATATTAGGAAGTGAAGTCCATAAATGGAAGATATTGTTGGAAAAATATAATCGACTAATATTAATCATTGCTGAACCCAAACTGTACAGTTTTAATTTTTATCTATTTGAACTTTTATAGTTTTTTTAACCAAACTGATTTTAAATTAACTTTTACATTCAAATAGATGAAATGGTTCAATTTATGGGACATATCATCACGCTGATATTTTTAGTAGTAATAGAAGTAAAGCGGGGTTTTATAAAATAGTTCTAATATGCAAAATACAGCTTATCTTATGATCTAAAAAATATGCGTTCATATTATTTTATGTCATGGACTTAACATAGTATTTATTACAAAGACCGACAAAACATGAGAAGGAAAATCTAGAGTGTTATCAAATGCATGAGTGCGAAAAGGACAGGAACAAAAAATTATCATGGCCACCTTTTGTGTACGTGTCCTCAGTTTACATTAGTTCAACATATATGAATGCTCTAACGTTTTTACATTTTCAACACTTTTTAAGTGTTTTGATTGATGATTTATACTTTTTTACGGGTACAAACCCAAAGCGTGCCAACGTAACCCTATTACCAAGGCTCTGGTGTCCATTGGTCCATATATCACAGGGCTGTAACTTTTGAGCCGCAATAGACAGACACTAGAGATTTTCACATAGTGTATGGCCGCTATAACAGAAAATAAAAATGAAATAAAAGTTAAACAAAGCTATATGGCTTTGAGTAGCAATTAATACGTTAAAACACGTTATACTCGTTTAACAGTACTGAATCTTGAGAGCGCGTGTACGACTCGCACTTGCTTGGCCCGTTTTTTTGCAATGGTTTTATATGCTGTTAGTGATTGACAATGTAAGTCATCGTTATAATCCTTATAAATACAATTTTTTTATATAAATATGATGTACTGTCTAATTTACTAAAGCATTTGTGTTTTCTTGATATATTGTGGATTATTGTCATTGGAAATGACTTTCATTTCGTTGGAGTATAGGGGGTCATTTGGGAGTTTTGTGAGACAGGCAGATTGCACGAAGAGTTTTCGAGATATCAGGACGAACGTGGTGTCAAAAGACGCAGCTCGGCGAGCTCTACAAGATGGCAAAAGACAATTTGGAAAAAATTCAAAAACAAAACAAAATATCGGCAAAAAACGAAAAAAAAATCGCAATTTTTTTTCCCTGATTTTCATTTTGGGAGCCCTATATCTCGAGAACTAGGTCCGAATAAGAAAAAAAAAATAATAAAACGGCTCGAGGTTATTAGACGGGGGATCGATTGAGACTAAAATTGTTAGAATCGGACAACCGGAAGTAGTGGTTAAGGGTGCCCTTAGTTGGAAGTCGAATATGCGTCGGTGTTACATTTCGTACTAATTCGGTTTGTTCGATCGAAATGTCGTATAGAATGTTATATTTCGAAGTTTTAAGCTTATTCAAATACAATTGTGTTATTTTTTTTTGCGAAAAAAATTAATTTCGAAAAATATTATCCAAAATATGTGTTTACTTTATTCCGTTAGGTTCATTTCCAATGTCGTAAGAAGTTCGTGCGAAAGCAGGACATCCGTTGATTTTTTTTATAAAATTAAACTTCATTTCTTACTGTCTATCTTAGAAACAGACTTGTGCATATTATATAACCTTAAAAAACTAAGATCTATACCTCAGACTACATATATATATTGTTATTAATATTAAATCATCATCATCATCAGCCCGTGCCTGTCCACTGCAGGATATAGGCTGCTCTCAAGGCTCGCCACCACACACGGTCCTCCGCCTTTTGCATTCAACTACCCCTATATGGGGGGCGCTTAACGTTTCACTTCCCGAAGGAACTCCTCTACCAACCCCACAGAGAATCGAGTAGGTTAGAGGTGCCATGTGACGGTATTTGTGTAGAGACATGTTACTCACTCAACGAATATAGGTAAAAATATTTTGCATACATAGTTTTCTCGCAGATTTGAATCATTTTAAAAAGCGGTCAAGTCGTTCATTCTTTTCACTTACATCTTTGGTAAGATTTGATGTCGCATTTTAGAGTTTAAGTTATGAGATATGTCTCAAGTATGCAAAATACTGCATACTTAAAGGGGACAGCGTATACGCCTACATGCCAACTCTAACCTACTCTAATGCTCTGTGGTCTACCCCATCGGTTGTCGGTTTTACAGCAAATGTGACCGGCTCATTGCCACTTTAGGGTGCTAATCACTTTGGATATGTGGACAACTTTAGTTCTTTGACGGATTTCAGTATTCCTGATTTTGTCCAAAGAAATACAGAGCATAGCCCATTCTATAGCACGCTGAACGACTTTAAATTTGTAGACCAGTCCTGCTGCGAGAGTCCATGTTTCGGCACCGTACGTCATTGTAGTTGGGATTAATATTAAATAATGACTTAATAATTTATACACTATTCATAAATTTTCAGCTACTTTGACAATTATGGTGGAAGATGAAAATGATAACAATCCGAAATTTCGCAAACCTGTCTATAAATGTGCCATCACTGAGAACTCGAAGAATGGTGTAAACATAGCAACAATTATTGCTGATGATGCAGACAAAAATAGATCTATATCTTATTACTTAGAAGGTACGTAAGTCATTGATCATATACATCTCTAGATAGTGTTTCGGCGTGGAAACCCGTAGACAAAAATATCACCTAACTGGTGGGTTATAATTCACGCACCTAGGAACGATTAGGATGAATACATGGATTAGTTAGTATGGCGTAACGGGAGTAAATATGTGGTCTGTTTAGTAACACATACAAGCATATATAAAAGTTGGCCGGTTTTTTCTTGTTATTGTATCACGTAGCTCTATCTAGATATAAAAATAATCAAAGGTTAAAGTAGGCATTTACTTTGATTGAGTTTAATTTTTCAAGGGACAATCTAAATTATTTAGATAGTGAATTAGGTATTAATTACTTTAATAGGTATTTCATTAATGGTAGTTATTCATAGGTAGTAATTCAGTAATGAATACTAAAATACATATTGTTATGATATTTATCAAAAAAAAAACGAATTATGTACAGTTCATGATTATTTTATCGAAATTAAATCAAAATAATAAAATACTTACTAAATAAGATTTATATAATATGTTCATAACATGTTGACTTGATTTGTTTAATGAAAATACATAATAAGTCGAAATTCTTTAGGAACAGAAGAAATGAAAGACCTGGTGCACATTGCTACTCAGACAGGCGAAATTGTTGTAGCTAATAAAATTGACCATGAAATCTACCCTTGGATCAACTTGACTATAAAAGCTGTTGACAGTGGTGTGCCTCCACGATACTCTGTAGTCGATTTGTACATTCAGGTATAAGTGTATATTTATTGTTATGTATTTTACAAGCAATATCTTCACCTAGTCTGGTTAAAATTTTATGGGATTGACGTCTTTGACGATTGAAATCTGTTCTTTCAAAGTACGATGACAAAGGCTCCATGCCTATGTCATCATACTTTGAAAGAAAAGATTGTTTATATAATCTACTTTAAAATAAAACTGATATATGCGTGGATAATTATTGAGAGATGTGGCGATAAAAAGTATATTGAACATTGTGTAATAAACACACCGCATTTTGTTATTAGGTCACTAAATAGCACATTATTTAAAAATTTTATCAGTGTATAAATAAAAAAATCAAATCAGAAAGTCACCGATCAAAGTATTTACTAATGTGCTAAGTGTATATAGACTTAGTATGCTACTGGTTATTTTTTTTTTTAATAAACCTTTATTAAATTTTAAAAAAATGTTATACAGTTTCGCCAATTTAGTCTGGGTCTGATCATGAAGAGCTGAATATGATTTCAGAACATTTATTCGAAGTTTGTTCTGGGCACTATGCGTCAGTCGCGACTTGAAATCAGTTAGTGTACAAATTGTTATGAATGCCACACGCACCGCCCCGCCGCGGCGCCTTGCTGCACGCTCCACATGAGCGGGCACTGAGCTTCTACAATAACTGGCTATAATGTGCCGATTGACGCATAGTGATGTGAATGCTCTTCATGATCGGACCGAATAAAATTTTTTAAATTAAAAATAATTAAAGAAAATAAGCAGTACTTAGCGATTGTATTTTTGATAATCAATAGTTAACAACAACTGCAGGTTTTAGACGAAAACGATAACAATCCATATTTTGAACCTGGCCCGGTAGAATATAAAATCAAAGAAAATGTGGAACCAGGCACTGCCATTGCGGCGATAGTAGCGAAAGATGCCGATTCTGGGGAATATGGAAAAATTACATATTTACTAGATCGCCTTTCAACACAGGTAAATATTTTGTTTTTTACTTATTTATTAACTTATTTTCAAATGTATAGTTTTCTTATGATTAATGAACCAATCAATAATATGGTTACCTTACGTTATAATAATTAGCAACTCTGAAAAACAGTAGTGAGATCTTACAAACCTGGGTTACTAAGCTCTGGAAACATTTAAATTGCACCAGTGTCAGCTTTAGCTGACAAATTATCAGTACTATTTAATGACCTATTTATTTTCGACTTACTAAAAATTTGTAAAAAATAAGTAAATACTAGAGAGAGATGCACCGAATGTGGATTCTGCCGAAGTTCGGCTTCGGCCGATTGTTCGGTTTAAACCTGTGCCGAAGCCGAAGTTCGGCCGAACTTCGGTATCAGACAATCGTATCCGACAATGCATCAGACAATCGTATCCGACTATCGTATCTGACTATCGTATCAGACAATCGTATCAAACAATCGTATCCGATAATCGTATCTGACTATCGTATCAGACAATCGTATCCGACTATCGTATCAGACAATTGTATTATAGCAATTCACAAATTTCCGAAAACGTGTTTTTTTAACAGAACTTTGAGATTTTAAGATCAATCGATTTTCGGTTTTACACAAAAATTTTGTACTTACAAAATTACATTTACTGCCGTAAACCGCATAAAAATCAAACGAAGCGTTCAAAAGATATCGCAGTTCAAATATTTCCAAAATAACATTTTCTTTGATATCTCCCAGGTTTCTGAGCTTGAAGAACTCTAAATGTATAGAAATTCTGTTTTTAGGCTCGGAGGGCTCGGGAAATGAATATTATGAGCTCGAAGAACTCAAAAACCACTAAATTCGATATTTTGAGTTCGAAGAGCTAAATGTCATTCTAATTTTCGAGCGCTTTGAACTCGAAAATAGTGGAAAGTTTCAGGGTTGTCCTGCAGGGTCAACCGATTTTTTATACGTATTTTTGAAAGTTTATTGCCTTTGTACTGATATAGAATGCCTTATTTTGAAATAAATAGCCATTAGCTATAATTCCTAATATTCTATGAAATTTCAGGGCAAATTTCTCATCAACGCTGAAACTGGTACATTGACAGTGTCGGATTGGTTGGATCGTGAAACTCAAGTTGTTTATAATTTAGTAGTAGAAGGGTGGGATAATTACCAATTCGGTTATGTAAGCGGCGAGAGTAGGAATGCATTCAAGCAGATTGTGTGAGTATTGTGTTTATAGTGTTGTTCCGATTGGGCACAAAGTTAACAGATAAAATGCTACTATTGTGAGTTATGAAGGTATAAAACTTTATTTCCATAGAAAAAGAAAAAAATCTGCAAGCAAATTATTTTAGTTTATAGTAAGTGTGCAATCATAAATGATTTTGTGACTGAACTTGACAGAATTTTTTCGGCTTTTCAGTTCCAAATTTAGAAGCAATATAATGAAGAGATAATTGTACAAATACTTCCTTAACATGCATTTGCAGAGTTTATATAGAAGACGTCAACGATAATACGCCAGAGCTCCATCTGCCTGAAGATTGCGCAACTATCACGGAGTTTCATAACTGGCGCGAACCGATCACATCGATGCTAGCGACGGACCGCGACGACAGCACCACGCCAAATGGACGCGTTCAATTTCACATAGTGGGCGGGAAAGGACATGGTAAGTTTTTATTGCTTTTAGTGTCTCGATATTTTAAATCTTCTATACAACTCTTTATAGGTTTCTTAGCGCTTTCTATTGAAAGTGACAGTTTTATAATTGTAAGCGCACAAACAGACAAATGGAAAGCCGTTATCTTAACATGATTTATTACTTCTGTTAAATGTAAATCACTACAGAATTACTCTTCTGTTTAGATTTGTTTCGATTCGAGCAAGTCGGAGGCGACGCAAACACGGGTCGCCTGTTCGCCAAACAGTCGTTACGAGATCGTTACGGCAACTACACTTTGATTGTCGAAGCGAGAGATCTCGGTGTACCGGCGAACATCGCTCGAGGGGAATTACGGATATGTGTGGCGGATTATAATGATCACGCGCCTGTCTTTGTTCATCCGCCGCAGAACGTCACCATCAAAGTGCCTGAGGTAATTAATTCTTCCTGTATCTATCATTGTTTTGCGTAACTTTACTTCCTTAGTTGTTAGTTGAAATATTTCATTTGAATGATATTATTAATAAAAATATATTCACAACGACGGTAGCGGAATATTTTGCGTCGTGCGACTATCACTTCGAATTCAATCGTTATTTAGGTACCATATATTATGCGTTAAGCTTTGGGATTATCTAAATATATATTAAGTTACAAGAATTTTTTATTAAGTGATGCTATTAAATCTCTCATGCTAATATTGCAAAATTTTAAATTTAATATTGCCACACTTTTTGACTCCAACCTTTGTACACATGAATACATATGAACGAAACCTATTTCTCTAGTTTTTTAAACATTATTAAAGTAAAATATTAATTTTTGTAATTTTTGAATTTTAGTAAAATCTTGTTAAAGATCAATCAATGAAATATCTTTATTTCGTAGTTATGTAACGTAATCTTGAAACTGGCCACAAAAGTGAATTTATTACTTTGTGGGAGAACGTCATCACAAAGGCGAAATAAAAAATAAAAAAAAAACGCCCAAACGAACCAAGTTTCAGCGCAACATTCGTTAAAGGCGGTACAATAAAATAGTAATTAATTTTCATAATTATTCATTAGATGTACTTACAGAGTTCAAAATAATTTACATGTTTAAAATTGAGTCACCAAAAAATACAATAACATTACAAAATTAAAATCTAGTTTCTCAACTGAATATCTATGTGATTAATTCAATTATATCAAATCATTTACTAGAACGCAACAATTGGCACCACAATAGTAGAAGTTCGAGCCATTGACGCGGATATCGGCGCGAACGGCGCAGTACGATATCGGCTTCGGCGTGACGCGGCTGGTGGCTGGCGAGCGTTCACAGTGCACGCAGGGAGCGGAGCAGTCCTCACAGCCGCACGACTCGATAGAGATAAACAACGAGCGTACCAGGTACAGTTCGGTTAAAATACTAACACAGCATTCTGAATAAGATGATTATGTAGACGTTGCACGCGTACTTTAAAATGCGATCAAATATGATCGAACGTAAACTCTTGAATTCAATAGTTGTACAGTTACAATCAAACTTTATGGCGGATCCGAACATAGGCACAAGTCGCGTCGCAGTAACGAATTTTAGGTGTAGCGGGGCGTAGTGGAGCGAGGGGTATATGACTGTACCTGCGCAAGCACGCTTAAAGCGTTCTATTCCGATCCGCCATAAAGTTTGAGGCGAACTATACTCGTATTTCTGCAATTAATTTGTTTTATTGCAAAATAATACCTATTGAACAATAGCTACTCCAAAATCTAAAGAGAGCGTTTGCAAACTTCGAAATCTTAGTAAATATCTAATAGATAGTTTCCATTTGACGACCGCTTAGCCTAGTGGGTAGCGATCCTGCCTACGAAGCTGGAGGTCCCGGGTTCGAATCCCAGATCGGGTCAGTATTAATATGATGAATATTGATACTGGTACCGGGTCTTGGTTGTTATATGTGTGTGGTGTCTTTGCAAAAATATTTATATATGTATATATTATAAAGAATATTTAAGTATGTATATCAGTTGTCTAGTAACCCATAACACAAGCATAATACTTGCTTACTTTGGGACTAGATGACGCTGTGTGGAAAGTCCCATGTATTATTATTATTATTTGTGTGAAACCGGCGACAATCGTTTCTATAGATTTGACGACCGCTTGGCCTAGTGTGTAGCGACCCTGCCTGCGAAGCTGGAGGTCCGGGTTCGAATCCCAGGTCGGGTCAGTATTAATATGATGTATATTAATACTGGCACCGGGTCTTGGTTGTTATATGTATGTGGTGTCTTCGCTTGGTACCCAAAATACAAGCTAATGCTTAGTTTGGGACCTAGACGTTGTTGTGATTGTGTGTGTTGTTATTATTATTATTATTATTATTATTATACAAATGTGTCACACATAAAATTTTAAGGGTATTCTAATTGTATTCCGCATTACATGCCCTTTTCATTCGCCACTAACTCCATTTCAAGTACAGTAACCATTACAGATCCTACCATAGTCCATCTCCACACATCACTACATTAGATTTTCTGAAAGGAAAAAAAATAATGGAATTTTTTTTTAAATTTTCAGTTGCGAATAGAAGCATATGATCTTGGAATACCGACACCGCTTAGTTCCGATTTGGATTTGACTGTTTATGTGCAAAACGTCGACGGATACAAACCGCGTTTTCCCGAGAGGAAAATCATATTCAATTTAACAGAAAATATGAGGACAGAGGAAAGCAGTGTGTACCTGCCGAGCGTTATTGAGAGAGATGAAATAGATAGAGGAGATGAACCCATTCTGCCAGTCTGTTATTACATTGTTAATGGTAATGAAGATGGAATTTTTGAACTTCAAAGGGATACACATAGGTCAGTTAATTTAATTTCGTTTAGGCTGCGCTTATATCGCCAGCCTGTACCGTTTGGCGAGAACAAATATAACAACTAATAATGAATTTCATCGCAATCGGAATTAAGTTCAAAGTTGATCGATTACAATGTGAACGTTCAACAAACATCATTGAATGTTTGCAATGAAGTTTAAACTTTATGTCAATTGACCATTCCCAAATTTTTGAACTAAAGTCCGTTATATTTTATTTCGAAAGAATAGAAAATTTTTAAAAATTAATTTAAATTATTTTTTTTAGGTTCTTATTTACGTAGATATATTGAAAATTCTTATAGCGTGACGTCACCTGGTGGAATCATAAGTTCAGCCATTGCCGTTGCATATTTATAAAAACAATGCCAGTCTCAGAACTGTCCATAAGTAATAGTGTCATTGTTTTTATAAATATGTGTAACGGACTTTAGTTCAAAAACTAGGGAATGGTCAATTGTGACAAAATGTGTTATGGGTTAATTAATTGTGACCTGGTAGCCCTTTAGACACAATATCGAGTATATAGTACATAGACGTTCAGAATGGTCATAGAATAGATACCATAACAAAATGTGAAGTTGCAGTAGTAAGTACAAATATAAGTGTCAAAATTATTTTATCACCCACTAATCTATTATGTATTTTTTAAACCTTCCCTTTTCTAACCCTTGCAATAATACGAAATTAATTTGACAGAGGCGTGTTTGGTTTTAATAGAGTCATAAATGTCAATTCATAGTATCGAATTTTGCGGGGTTGAAGATTGGCGCGCGGGGATTTCACGGGGGTGCAGACCGGCGCGCAAGGTCCCCGCGAAACTCAGGCTAAAACTGTGATCTTGCACCAGCTTTTTTCATAGTTTAATTAAATTTAAGTATAGCGGGTGAGATTTTAACAACCAGCCAAATTTTGCCTTGATGTTAGGTATCACCAATAGACCTCATTACGTAAATGAAAAATATAGGTTACATTTTCATAATAAATTATTTTATCCACAGTTTTATTTTAGAACGTTTGGTTGCTTTCATAATGCTATAGTAAATGTACGCGACCGAGACCTTGAACCGAAACGGGACGGCGCGCCGCCGCGGTGACTAGAGTTATTGGTTTTTTCGGGAAAGGTTTGTGTAGTCATATCTCAATATTTTTCTATTAAACGATACTAAAAGGAAACAAGACGGCCATCGGTATTTTACCAAAGATCATTACATTAAAATTTGGATGGTGACTAAAATCTCACCTTGTATATGTGTCGTTTTGTTACCTACGAGTGACGACAAGCCATCTCTATCTCTCTCTCTATCGCATAACTCTATCTCTATGCCCCACTAAATGACCGCACCGGCCCGGTCCGCTGATAGTGTGAAGTATCAGGCCTGACAGACGTGACAACTCTGGCAAGCAATAAATTATCAAATAAACTTGATTTCAATTTTATGATACAAATTTGCTATTGACTGATAATAAAGTGAAATAGCAGTAGAAATACTACTAGTAAATATAACTGTATCATATGTCAATCAAGAATGCTTTAATGGCACGATTAATATTGTTGAACTTACATTAAACCAAACTTACATCGAATATTATTATTTACAGATTGTCGCCATTGAAACCTCTAGACCGCGAAATGGTTGAAGAGTACGCGCTTACAATATTTGCTTCGGAGGAGTGCGTCAATCGTCCCTCTTATAATCCGGAGACAGACGCCGCAAGCACTTTACAAACAATCATCAAAGTGTTAGACGTAAACGATAATCCACCCAAGTTCGTTAGTTCCATCTTTACTGGAGGAATCACGACTGAAGCCGATTTCGGAATAGAATTCATGCATGTTAAGGTTTGGAACATACTGTACTATATAATAAAACAGTGTAACTTACAATTTTTTATTATTTTCATAACTATTTCTCAAATGTAGTAGTAGTAATAGTTGTACCGTTCTTCACTAGACTTTATAAAAACAGGTAGAAAATACCTAGGTAAAGGTGAAATGTTGCCCTGTTCCATAAAAACGGTTTGACATTATAGACCTATTAGAGAAAAATATTTTTTTATTAACACATCTCTATGTTTGCGTCTACTACATGGGTCATTATATAAGTTTTGAGACACGCGAAAAGTAAATAACTTTTTTTATAATTAGGTATATTATTATTATTTTTCAAAGTATTCTCCATTATTCTAAACTTAGGAAGCATTTATTCCAGTCTTCTTTTGACAGGTCAAAAATGATTGATTTGTAGGTTAACACCGCTTGTTCGGCACTTGGTAAAAACTTTCTTTTATTTTATCCTTTACAATTGTGAATAAAAATCAAGCACAGTGAGCTAAATCGGGGCTGTAAGGTAGATGAGGCAGAGAATACCAGATTCTTGAATAAACGCCTTTGTTCTGAGAGAAGTGTGTGAAGATGTGTTATAGTGCAGCATAATTCTCTTAAGCCCGGTCTTTTTGGTCATTTCTCCTGCACAGCTTTGAAAAGTTTTGAATATCTCTATTTTGTACTATTCTGAGTTAATTGACCTACAATTTTCTAGCATTGTTGTCACAAGATGTCCACTCCCAGAAAAAATAAGCCACCAATGTTTTGTGAATGTTCCAACGCCTTCCCAATTTGCTGCCAACTGGCCATCTGAAAACACCTATACTGACGTACACTTCTTACTTTCCGGATCATACTGATATGTCCATGTTTAAGTCGCCAGTAAGGTCAGAAAGACGACTTGATGTTTTATTTTCGAAACGTAGGTAATCGCATTTCTCGGCACTAATCCATGCACACGTGATATCCAAAGATAACAAAGTTTTTTTCACGCCAAAATGTTCATGTGAGACGGTATAAACTCCAACTGAGTTAACGTCTAAGATTCTTTGTGCATTATGTCCTTATACGTAATTAATTTGTGGCTTTTTGTTGAATAAAATATCTATACTTACATGTATTATACAAGTAAGTATTATACTTGTATTATACATGTATTAAAATATTCATACTTACATGTATTATACAAGAAATATTTAAATATGTATATTCGTTATCTAGTGCCCATAGTACAAGCTCTGTCTAGGTTGAGACTAGGTGACCGTTTATGAGTCCCTTGTATTATTATTTGTATTATTGTATTTCCGTCTATTGTCTCTATGAAATACTAATTTGAACATTTATCAGATTATTCAATAAATTTAAATTTTTACAGGCTTTAGACCCAGATCAAGGAGAAAATGCGAAAATAAATTATTACTTGATAGGCGACGTAAAAAGGACTTTGACTGAGGGTTTAGAGAATTTGGCAGTTTCTCCGTTCCTAGTGGACAAAAACACGGGTGCGGTGACACTTAATTTCGACCCACAAAAAGGAATGAAAGGATACTTTGATTTCCGAGTAAGTAAAGATTTACTTTACAGGAAGGCTAACAATTCATAAAATGCACATTTTTTTTCATTCATATTGAATAGAAAAAAATGCTATTATATATTGTGACAGTGGGCCTAGAATGAGATAGCTTAAGCGCTCAAGATAAAGAATAATTTTCCTTTCTCACTGACGGCAGCGAATTAGCGCATGGTGCATGACGCGTTAACTGAGTGCCACATCTAATGCTTGGCCACGTCAAAACGCTATAAGTAATTGAAGAGAGGGGGTGGGTACACCACTGTTGGAGTTGGCAGTAAGAGCCCACAAATTATTGCCACTATGTCTAACAATGTACTGGCTCATCAATTAAGAAACATGTTCTGGCTAATGGGCCCCAAATAGCAGTTAAAATTAGAAAACAAACTTGATTTATAAATCCATAGATACTTAAACCTGTATAGACATATGTTAAACTATCTAACTCTAACATTGGAATATCGCAAACTTTCCATTCGAAAATATTATGAATAGTTGCTGATGTACCTTGCTATGTTATAATTGAGTGCAGCATACCTGAGGACTTCAATGTTTTCTCAGTAAAGGAAGAAATAATAGACAAACTAAAATCCTACAGTAGTATGATGGCATTCAAATAAACCAACAAAAGGTGTTATGAACACCAAAACAAATGAGAGACATTTATAAGCATGAAAAAGAAAGCACCTCAAAACCGTTTGTGGGACTAAAGAAAAATACATATGAATGTAGTACTGGACAAATGCCACGCATGCCTTTAGCTTACCTTTAACCCTTTAACGCACACTCTCATAACTTTCAGATAAATGTTACGAAAGGACAGATTGCACAATAACAAAAATATCCGACAATAAAATTTATTGTTTAATACAATTATGTGACCTTTTCTACCATTTCTACCTTATAAGTTTTATTCATTTGGACAGTTCAAAAAATGTATTTGTTTTGCAGGTTTTAGCGAACGACACAGGTAATTTGAAAGATGAAGCGCACGTCTTTATATACCTTCTAAGGGAGGATCAAAGAGTTCGTTTCGTGTTGCGTTCCCATCCGTCGGAAATCCGTGATAGAGTGCGTTTATTCAGGGAACAGTTAGCTCTGGTGACTGGAGCGGTTGTCAACATCGATGATTTGAGAGTGCACGAGAATAAAGATGGTTCCGTAGATAACACTAAGACTGATTTATATATGCACCTAGTTAATAGGAACGATCATTCCGTGATGGAAGTTGACCAAGTGTTACAGCTCATCGATAAAAATATTGAACAATTGGATAATTTGTTCAAGGTGAATATTTTTTTTATTCGGTTTATTTGTATGTTTCCAATGGGAACAAACACTGCTATTTGCTCACTTCAGGGGTTACTATAGTTCGCCTCAAACTTTATGGCGGATCGGAATACAACGCTATAAGCGTATTTACGCAGATACAGTCATATACCCCTCGCTCCACTGCGTCCCGCTACACCTAAAAGTGGTTACTGCGACGCGACTTGTGCCTACGTTCACATCCGCAATTAAGTTTGATTGGAACTGTACTATTGAGTAATCCTTCAAATATTCAAATACCTCAGGATTTCATGAAATAAAACATTTTAAATAGATAGATTTTTTATTTCCTTGTGTAGCTATTGGTTATAAAAATATAGGAACCCACGTATTTCTGAAGGTTCTTGTACGTAAAAATTTGTGATAGAAAAGTCTTTGAAAAAAAATTTTAAGTTAAAGATCCGTGTAACTTATATGAAAATAATTTTATACTGGATGATTATCATGAAATAAAATAGTACACTGGTGTTTTAGGTCTTATATTTTATTATTATCTTTAGAAACTTATCAATTTGTTGAACACTGACAAGTGATTGACAATCAAAATGGCAGAATTCAGCGCCACTCAACAGTAACGACATAGTTTAATGCATTGTAAGCCATTCCTAAACAATTTAGCTTTCAAAAATTCTCTACAGTTTTAAAACCGTTCATAGAGGTTGATGGAAAAATGGCGAAGATATAACTCTGTGACATATGCACGGACAGGTCGAAATAAAGGTTCCTTTTTTGCCATTTGCCAACAGCAGCATGATTATACCTCGTTGTTAATTTCTAGGAATTCAACGTTCTTGACACACAGCCGGCGGAGTACCAGCCGCTGACAGCCGAGACATTGGGCTCCAATCAGACAGTTTTCTGGTTGGTCTGGACAACTCTGTTTCTGGGCGTGTTGTTAATTCTTTGCCTGATGGTGTGCCTATCACAGCGCGCCGACTATACTAGACGTTTGAAAGCTGCCACTGCCACTGCTTATAGTAAGATTCATTTCATACAGTACTAAATACATGTTATTGTATTTATCCCAACATTGCTAATGTTGGGATTTAACTCTTGTAAGCCAGACTTGTAAAAATATACAGATAATGTTGATATTAAATTATGTATTTATATTATAAATTATTATTATTACAAAAAGAAATTTACGATATTGTGTGTTTGTCTGAGATGTTTTTCGATGGAAATGAAACTAGCAGTTAAACTGTGTTATACATGTTCTCTAAAGTGATATAGGGCATATACTATAATTTTTTTATTATATGGGGCTAGATAGTAATAATTACAGTGAAGCAAGTTGGAGAGGGTTCAAGAATATTTCAAATTTTTAATAACAATAGGTTATTCCCATGGGAATGAGATATTTTTCAGGCGTAAAAAGTAGCCTAGCTTACTTCGGCCGTTCAATAATATCCATGCCAAAAAATTACCCCGTATCGTTGCTCCATTACGGAATACAAAAAGGATCATATTTCGCTTAGAGATTAGATTGAATACAATACCTAAAATTAAAAAATCGTAAATTTCCTTCCAGCAACAACTACACCAGGAGAGTCTGATATGACTATTAGAAGCTCAGGGGGAAGAGTCCCGAATACAAATAAGCACAGTACAAAAGGCTCGAATCCTATCTGGCTCCATGCTTATGAAAACGACTGGTACAAATCCGAAGATCAACTGAGTAGGTCGGAAAGAGATTCTTTAGATGAAAACGCAGTCGACCAAGATCCGAGTAATGAAAAACCTTATTACATTACCACAGCAGCATTCCCCTCTTTGGATTCAACAGAAACCGAGCCACAGACTAATCATACAAAATACAACTATTATCAACAATTGGAGCAAGTTAAAAACGCAAAAAATATGGAAACTACAGAACTGTAATAAATATTTTATTTATCTTACCAATACATCGATGAACAATTTGTTTATAGAGTATATGAAGTTCAATCAAATTGTAAATAAAAAAAAATACAATGTGTTCTTATAGTATATAAGTTTAATGTAAATTCTTTAACTATTATTTAGTCAATCACTTTGCCAACATAAAGAAATGTTCTTTTAAAAAAGCTTGACGCTCTGCCTAGTTACATCAACAGAAAACATTGTTTTCCTTGTAATAAATTCTGACTGATAAAATTTATTTCATATAAACTGTAAAGTAATAAACCTAATTACTAAGTAGACAATAGTTTTTTTTATCATTATTATTTATAATCAAAATAAGTGAATAAACATGTGTGTTACATATTACTATACATATAATGAATTTCTCAACGACTCATTTGGATTTCCCTCGATAGACACGTTCCTGGTAATTTTATTACCGTCGCGTCCGTACCGTACCGATAAAATGATCATGGGCGCGTTCATTTACTGCCGAAAAATTCCAAGGTCATAAGTGGTCATAGCTATTTACTGACTGCATTTATGCTAAGAATTCGGAAAATTGAGAAATCGGTCAAGTGCGAGTCTGGTTAAGGTACATTAAAGTCAATAAAGTACATGCAGAACTTTTATCGATGATTTAAGTAGATCTTCTGTGTCATAAGTATTGCAATCAAGGCAATGTTCTTGAAATATAGATGACTCATTTCGACACATTCTTTAAGTTTTGCAAATTCACGGGACAAGGGAACGAAAATAGAACACACTGAAAGTTAAATGTAAAATTATGTGGAATAATATTATAGTCAATGCATACGTCATTTTCAATTAAAGTCATTCTCAATGATAGAATATAACCTTACATCAATGTTTTTTTTTTTATATTTCTATTTTATTGCCCCGTTTCGTCAGCCCGAAATGTTAGTTTGAACCATGAACAGAAGATTGAGATAAAGGCAAAACGTGACTTGTGTAGAGCAGATTCTTCCGTAACTCGACGTCATCTAGCGTCTATTTTACGTGTTGTTGGAGTAGCTATTCCTTGATCAATTTCAAACTGAATTGGTCACATTTTTTATCAGATAGACCCGATACAAATCGCGTCAAACTTTATGGCGGATCTAAATACAACGTTTTAGGCAAGCTTGTGCAGGTACAGTCGTACACCTCTCGCTGCACTGCGTCCCGCTACACCTAAAACTGATTATTGCGATGCGACTTGTGCCTACTTTCGGATCCGCCATGAAGTTTGATTGTAACTGTGCCAAACCAGAGAAATTAACATTTCAGCGATCCTGTCATTTAATTACGCAGTCGAAAGCAGCGACAGCGATGCGTGTGGGTCGAATATTGCATTGTGCAGGAACCTGCTATATTTCCACGATGGTGTTTTCAATCAAATACGTGCACAAGACGCCTCTCGTGCAGTGGCGTATTTAGGCGGGGGCCCAAAAAAAAACAATGACATCAATTCAGTTAAAAACATTCTGCAAGAAGATCTACGCTGCAATTGGAAAATTGTTTACACCACCAATGTACCTAATACAAGTAAATAGGTATAGTGGTTATTGAATGCTGACCACATTTTACTTAATTAGATCTGTTAAAACATTTCTAGAGTGACGAATTTCCATACAAACAGCGTCAACGGCTGCACCCCATCAAACCTTAACCGAACAGCGCAAAAAATGGTATTCAGATCAGCAACAACTAGGTTTACACGTTTTATTATTGAAAGTGGTTATCAGATCCTTTTTCTATGAAACGTAAATTTGGATCACGGAGGGATTAGGGTCGTAGGGGTTTCAAAGGTTGAAAAATTTATCGGGTATATCCATTGAAATTTTGTCTGAAAAAATGGAGATTTTGGGGTGTCGTTTTTTACAAAAATATAAATATTTTCGAAAATATTTGAGTTTTCAAAATTTGGCCAAAAACGAACGTGAGGAACTAAATTGTCTAACGAATGGTAAAAACATTTTTTAAATCGGTTGATAATTTTGGCCTGTAGGTAGGCCTTCAAATTTCAAAAAAAACTTGTATTTGGGCGTGGTATACATGTATGTGACAATGTATAATTGCTGGTTGGTTTAAGTTTTAATTTTTTTAGTTTTCATATTACATGATTTCAAAATAAAATAACACTATAGGCACATGAGTTTTAATTTTTTCTAAAATTTCTAAAGTAATTTTCAATGCCTCCGATGGTTGCGCGTGAACTGCAAAATCTGTGAAGTCAAGAATAACTCGTAAATTATGTTTGTAACGAATCCGTTATTGATTTTTTTTTAATTTTAGTCCATCCAGCTGTGTCCATGAAAAGCACGTATATAAATGAAGCTTACGCAGTTTGTGAAATAATCTCGTTTATGTGATGGAAGTTTTACACTCTACAACGTCGATATATTTCTGTGCGCTAATCGGTTAAGGTTTAATGGGGTGCAACTGCTAACGCCGTTTGTATGGAAATTCGCCACTACACAATCCTTTTAAGTGCGAGTCAGACTAGGCAAATTGACTTATTAATTTTCAATAAAATTAAGCAACACATTTTATATCTATGCATTTTCTCTTCATGAATATTTCCCATTTCCTGCGGGAAGGAAAGACTTTCATACATGTTTACGGATTTTTTAATTTAATTTTAAGCGTACAAGTTTCTGAGATAATGGGGCAAGGGAGATTATCATATATTTTCTTTAATGTATATTAAACTATGCATTTTAAAATTGTAATAAACATTATGAAAAATATATCTATATCTAATGACGAGCACTTTCATTTTATATGAACCATGACATAAGCGTACGTGGTAATTTGTATTTAATTGTATAATTTTCCCCCAAGGAGATAATTTTATTTTTTTATCGTTTAGTTTTCTCTGTAAAATATAAATGAAGCTCTATATTCCGTTTTTTTTTTTCAAAATTTTATACGCTGCAGTTTCGGGGATAAAGGGGATGATCAATTTTCTTTAATATCTTTGAAACCATGAATATTAAAGTAATAAATAAAATATGCTTGTACTTTTTATAATAAGCATTTTCATTTGACACCTCACTATATAGGACCCTTTAAAAAGTTTTAAATTTTCTATTTTGGTTCATTTACGCTATACGTTCGTTATTGGGCCACCAAACTCTGTAGGTACATGTATCGAATTTGAACTTTTGCATCTACTATATTCGGAGAAAGAGACTGACAGATGGACAGACAGACGGACACCAGAATGACCCTATACGGGTTCCTTTTTTTACCTTCGGTGTACGGGACCCTAAAAAGGAACCCTAATAAAATCACTTCGTTTTCCGTCCGTGAATCTGTCGGTCTGTCTAGGTCCTTTTTCTTCGGAATGCGTATCAAGTTGAAATCAGCATCAAAAACTTATGTTAATTTATTTATTAGAATTAATTATATGAGACTAGCTAGCTCACTTCGTACCGCCTCACAACTCAGAACAGTTTAAAACGTATATGTATTGTAGCGCCCCCCGTACTCCTGGTAGCCCATAACCACAATCCTTATCTAAGAATTTGCTTTTATGTGATATCTATGTAAAGCGAAAAACCACGTCAAAATCCTCCCAACCGTTTTAGAGAAAAATATCCATTGCAGTGCCCCCTGGTGGTCCATGACCGTAAACCTTATCGAAGAACACGCTCTTAGGTGATATGTTTATAAATCAAAAAAACCACGTAGAGATCCTCCCAGCCGTTTTAGAGAAATGTATTCATTGCAGTGCCCCCTAGTGGTTCATAGCCGCAATTCTTATATCTAAGAACCTGCTCTTATGTGATACCTATGTGACATAAAAAACCGCGTCAAGATCGTCCCAGCCGTTTTGAAGATACATATCTATTGCAGCGCCCCCTGGTGGTCCATAACTGCAAAACTTATTTAATTACCTATTCGCAGGTGATACTCATGTAATGCAAAAAACCGAATCAAAATCAGACCAGTGGTTTCGAAGATCCACATTTACTGCAGCGCCCCCTGGTGCTTAATAAGCATAAAACCTATTTAGAAACCTGTTTTGGAATGTTATCTAAATACAAAATTTCATATAAAGCATTGGAGCTTTTTCCGAGATAGTCTATAAAACAGTAAAGAAATTGATCTTTGAATACACCCAGTTTGACAGGTACGAACAGTTTCTATGGGAAAATTAAGTTGTAGTTTTTACTATATTATTTTTCCTTGCAATTTTTGCACATTTTCTCATCTTTTAAACCTTCTTTGGACTTCCAGAAATATTTCAAAACCAAAATTTGCCAAACCGATCCAGCCATTTTTTAATTTTAGCGAGACATGTAAAAAGCTTCATTACATTTTTATATGTCTTCATGAATTAATGAAAATTCCTTAGCTTCAGTACTAAGATCGTAGAACGTATCTTGCATATATACAGCACTAATATAGGCTTTACGTTCAATGAAAAATATGGGCCCCCCAAGCTTGAATCCTGGATACGCCACTGTTTGAGTCATATGGCTGTCTGCAATCACCTTATAGAGCGACATTATATTTTGTAATATTTTCTTCCATAAAATTAATTTAAATGATTATTATTAATATTATTATATTCCATTCAATAATATTAATTACATGTTATCTAGGTATGATTTTTTTTAATATATATAAGGAGGATAGGATACAAGAAAAACAAAATTTTAGAATGAAAATTAAATGTACGTGTATTATGATTTATTATTACAAAAGAAAATATAGTGTGTTATCATTGGCCGTCAAATAAAACTAGTTCTTTAGATTTTTGTAATGTTCACTATAATATGTATTAGTTCAAATCTTTATACCTACACAGAAAAAAGTTTTTAGTTACAAGTAACAAAAATTTGATTTCTAGTTACCTAAAAATAGTGACAACATAACTATTGCTATAAGTAGTCAAACTCATTTGTACCAGCTTATCAACCAGTAGCTTACATTTTAACTAGCTTTGTTTAAAAATTATCAAAGTTTTGCTATTTTTATGGTAACAGAACCAGTTTTGTTATCCACTTTTTTCAGTGTAACTACATACATAGATGAGACGCCCTTACAAGGTTAAACCGTATACAGTGTAGCCGCGCAGTGCATGGCTGTACAGTGACGGTCCGACCGAACAAATTTTTTTGTCGAGATTACCTTCCTACATCTTTTTCACACATGAAACGTGTACTGCATGTGTGAAAGAGATGGACGCCTAACGGACGAACAAAAAATTTATTCGAAGTAAATTTACTGTGCTATGGCGAACGATAAAAATCGAAAATGGTATTCAATCAATAACAAGTTAAAAGGGAATTATTTGTACATAATTTTTATTACTGATAACAAATAACATTTTTTTTTTATTTATTGACCTTCCTATCGTAGTTTGTGCAACCTAACACAACTTAATTTGGCATTTTTACGAATTAACAACGACGTGCACATGATGTTCCGAGCGTGACTGAATTGACGAGTGTCCTAAAAGTAGAATTTAAGACACATAACGTGGAGACATTGAGACGCGTTGTTCGCCCGGTCCTTACATTTATGTCAATAGTTTCAGTTCATAAAACGCTACTATAAAAAGAATTGTATTGCAAAAGAGGGCTATTCGAGCCTTATATTTGCTAAAGAATAGAGATTCAGTGAGAGAGCTCTTTAAAAAAATTAGTGTTCTTACTGTTGCTGGTCAGTATATCTTTGAAAACATTATGTATGTTAGAAAAAATATTAACAAATTTTCCAAGCAGGGTGAAGTGCACAACTACAATACAAGATATGGAAGCAAAATAGCTATTCCTTGTTTCCGCCTCAGTAGGGTCAATACATCTTTCATGGGTCACAGCATTCGTTTTTACAATAAAATTCCGGAGAGTGTGTTGGCCCTCACTGAGAAAAAATTTAAGCATTTCATAAAACAAAGACTTTGTAGTAAGGCCTATTATAAAATTTGTGATTACTTGGAGGATAATGAGACGTGGACGTGTCCTTCTGAATTGACTGCTCAATCAATTTGTTGAGTTTATAAATTTTTGTAACCCATGTAGATACCTAGATGATTTTTAATTGTATTTATTTAAGATAGGGACATGAAATGTATAATGTGTATACCATAGGCTATTATTTATATTTATTTGTTAACATATTAATTGTAAAATGAATTTTGACGTGCATAAGTGTACTTGTATATTACATGCAATAAAGCTATTTGATTTGATTTGATTTGATTTGATTTGAATCCTATTTAATGTTTTAAACCAAGGCATTATTTGTAAAATTAAATTGACCAATTTAGAAAGTGTTAGAATGAGTTGCTATGGGGACATTTCATCCTTTCGAGAAATCTGTGCTTTCGAGCTATGCTTTTAGTACCTACCTACCTAGGTAAGAAATATCGTAAAAGAACTTGGAGTGTTTCAAGTTCCGCATTTTTTGTACAAAAGCCAAAATTTGTAGAAAATATAGGATTTCGACAAATACTTTGAGACTATTGAAACAATAAAAAACACCAGTCAAAAGAAAAAACTTATTTTATGTACCTTTAGTAAAAAAAACTTTTTCTTATAATAATGGTTCCATCTGTCGTCTAATAGCCGTAGTGAACAGGCGCGTAGCACCTTCCTGTAGTTTTTGAACCCTGGAGAAATCAACTCAATAGGAATAATCTGCCATTATTCAGACCTTCGTAAATGTTTTTGACCATGATTTCATAATGGTAGACGTATTGAAAACGAAAACACACCATTCGTTTTCAATCGAATTCCATATGATTTTAACATGAAAACGTTTTTAAAAAGGCACCCATACTAAAATCCTGTCTGAATTAGCGATGAAACGCTTTTCTGTCGACATGAACGTTGATATATCTCGTGAATCAAGATCAGTACCGCTAAGTGAAGTATATACAGTCATCGTCATAATCATCTAAGCGCCCAACGTTATCAAATAGATCTCATGTACCTACAGAAATTCAATTTTCTCTACGCACAGTTACCATATTGATCTAAGCACGCCGAGTGTTCAAAATATCTGAGCACCCTTTCTTTCAATTTTATCTAAGCAGTCGAGGTGTTCAAAATGATTTTAGCAAGTAAATAGCTGAACGGTATATAAGCATTAATAGTGGTCAAAACATCTATGTTTTTGCGGAACCGCATAGATGTTTTAAACGACAGAAGCGGTCGCCGAGCGCCATGCAAATCAAATTTTCACCCGTTACTAAAGTTAGTTAGGAAATTCATACTTTCTTTTAATTTGAATTATGGTATATAAACATAGTGTTTTCAACGTGTTGTTTTTTTGTGATAGTGTAATCTTGTGATTATAATGTTCTTTTTACGGATTGGGTGGCTTTGTAAGTTTAATGTTCGTGTTTAAAATTGATTTTAAATATCTAATAATTTGATTTTCTTTTGCTATTTGTCGGCGTAGGTATCATTAGTTTCCTCGTAGTAACTTCTTTGTTAATGTTTCTTAGCGTATTTTACTGTTTTCAGTTTACTATAATGTTGAAGTCCCATTTCCTCTTTGTAAAGCAGACCCCAAGTAATTCACAGCGAATTTTAATCTCAATGCCTGATGTCGGGGTGTATGATTGGGTTTCTTTGCAGTCACCCGATGGTGCAATCCTGCTTCCAATAGTCGGCGATGAAGAGTGCTCTGCGACATGTGATCCGCAGTGGCCAAGTTAGAACTACCTATAAAGCGATCTTCTCTAACATTTTGGATGAATGCTTGGTCTTCTTCGAAATACTTAGTTCGTGGTCAATAATAATAATAATATAATATTTATTTATTAGAAAAAAGCAATATACAAAAATTTTTGGTCTCTGATTTCTAAACTAGGCAGGGCCTGTATTTTAGAAACCAGTGTCCTCCCAAGTATACAATTTCAGCAATCTTGCAATTTATCAATAAAAACATAAAAAACACGATATTCATTTCTATTGATACAATACACATTTAAAAAAAAATGGGCATGCTTTATAATAAAAGATAAAATTAAATTTAAAAGACAAAAGGTAGGTAGATAAAAAAAATATAAAATGACAATCGTATGCACTGGTGAATGAAAGTGTTGTTGGGTATGTTTGAAATGTTGTGTATATGCTAGTAGTAATTGTGAAGTGTGGATGACGGTATGCAAGAGTGAGGTTTGTAAATATTTTATTTATATTTAGTTGTGCAAATTGATACAATGTGGAGATACGAAATAGATATTTTTTATGTTATATTGAATTAAAGAATTAACGTCATTTAAATAATTTGGAAACCCATACAATAACAGTTGTAATATTAATAATCAAACAACAAATAATGCTTCCACACCATCATAATCGAATTTTTCTAACCACTGAATTATTATGTTCTTAATATGGAAATTGCTTAGTCGTTTTACTTCATATATTTTATTTATTTTATTATATAAGCGGGGGGCCACGTACGTATAGTGACGTTTAGCAACGGCACTACTTGAGAAAGGTACAGGACAACGATCTAGTCTTCTGCCTGATTCCGACAGCAGTGGAACAGTGACTCGATGGTACCGTCTGATACATTGATAAATAAATAACTTCCGTACTGACAGTACTTTTGCTTCTTCATAGACGGATACTGTAGGATGTCTGAAGGGTAAGCACAGTGAGACCTTTAATATAGCTCTTTGCGCTCTTTCGACTCTTATGAGGTTAGTCTTAGCAGCACCTCCCCAAGAGCAGATACAGTAGGCAACTATACATTCACATAAAGCCTTGTACGTTTGTAGAAGTAATACGGTTTCAGCAACCATACGCAAATTTTTAAAAATGTGAATCAATTGTCTAATCCTAGATGAAACTGCAACAGTTTGTAGTTCCCAGTTTAATTTGTCATCTATTACGACGCCTAAATACTTTACTGAGTTGCAGCGATTTAATAACGGACAGTCACATTGCCTCAGCCGCATATTTGGATTTCGGTTGCAAGGAAATGTGTGTATTACAATTTTAAAGTTATCACTGGGGCCCCCCACTTCAGTCTTGCTAAAGCAAAGATATTTCGTTTTAGTTGTATTAAGAGACAGAAGACTATTTTCTAGCCAAGCAGTAACTGAACATAGACCATCTTCAGCCAACAGAGCCACTTCGCTCCATGTACTTCCATGAAAAAGCATGACAGTGTCATCGGCAAACATAATAACATCAGAACCTTTCATTTTAATTTTGCACAAACCATTGACATAAATTAAAAATAGAGTGGGCCCAAGAATACTACCTTGAGGTACGCCGTATACACAAGTACCCTCATTGCTTACATGTCCTTCAACACGGACATGCTGTTTACGATCCGTCAGATAATCCTGAAACCAGCTGTGGGTAACACCCCTAATTCCAATATTCTCTAGATGTCTTAGTAGAATAGGAATCGACACCGTATCGAATGCCTTCTGTATGTCAAGAAATACGCCTAAACACTTCTCGTTTTTGTCGAGGTAAGTGGTTATTAGAGTTGATAGTTTTAAAACGGCATCATCAGTTGATTTTTTGCTACGAAATCCAAATTGTTTGTCATCAATCAAGAAACGGGATTCTAGGTAGTTCATTAGTCGCTTGTTTGCTAATTTTTCAATTATTTTAGAAATCGTACTCAAAAGTGAGATGGGTCTAAAATTTGTTGGTAGACGTTTATCACCATTTTTGTAAACGGGAACCACTACAGCCTTTTTGAAGATGCGTGGGAACCTTCCTGTTTCAAAACTAAGGTTGCATAAATAGCTGATTGGTTTACTTAAAAAAATGCTGAATTTCTTTAAGAAGGTACTTGTGATGTTATCTGGACCTGGAGCGCTATTAGTTTTGAGGCTGGCGATAACACGTTCTACTTCTAAAGCGTCAGTTAGGTAAAAGGAAAAAGAATTGATAGGTGCGTCAGCTGATTTAGCTTGGTTCATAAGATCTGTTTCATTTAACTGTAGTTTGGTCATTGTCAGGTTAGCCAAATTGCGTCCTATATTGGTGAAGTACTTATTTACCTCATCTAGTGAGTCTGTAGGTGTATTTTTGATTTTTAACAATTCAGTACATTTAACTTTATTTAGATTAAAATTACAAACGTCTTTGATAATTTTCCATGTTTCTTTCATGTTTCCAGTGTTTTTTTGAAGCTGATTTTGGTAGTATTCTTTTTTTAGATTTTTAATTATTTTATTGCACAAATTTCTGTATTTAATATAATGCGTTTTAAGATCTTCATCATTTAGTGTTGACTTTACCCTTTTGTGTAACTTATCCCTGTTGCGTATTGATTTAATAACACCGATTGTTATCCACGGTTTTAAAGGTCGTATTTTTCTGGGTACACGTTTTGTTACCGAGTTCTGCTTTAAAATGTTTTGTAGGTTATGAACAAACAAATCCGCAGCCTCGTCCAAACTCGTAATTGAATACAGAGGTTGCCATGTTTTCGTACTTAGTATTTCTCCAATGGCCTCATAGTTAATAGACAATTTTTCGTATACTGGTTTACATTTTTTGAGTTTAAGGTCGTCTACATACAATAAGATTGGAGAGTGGTCAGTCAGTTTGTCAAATACAACTGTATGCCACTTTTTGTCACATTTTAACATAAAGTGGTCTATACATGTGTTCGTGTGTGTTGGTAAATTAATGCCTTGTTTCATACCATGGGTCGCCATTAAGTTCAGATAATTTTCTGCGTGACCTGACAGCCTATCTGGCAATATATCTAGATTAGTGTCACCAGTGAAGATTATATATTTAGTGTGAATATTTTGGAGAAGTTTATCTAGAGAATGTATGTAATTTGTCGGATTATTAAAACAAGGTGGCCTGTATGTACAGATTATAGTATAGTTTTGGTCAATCTCGAGCAACAAACAGTTACCATCAGCTATATCTGGTTCTTTTGTAATAGCACTAAGTCCGTCACGTACGTATACCACCACCCCATCGTTTTGATTGATTATTTTTTTGGTGTAGTAGGTACATTTGATAGTTGCTTAAATCTGGGGGAACTAAATTTTCATTTGTCCAACACTCTGTTAATACGAGGATATCCAGCTTTGCTTCCATACTAGTCAGTAACACTAGAAATTTATCAAAATTTTTATTTATGCTGCGTATATTAACAGTTATTATAGAAAAACACCTATGGATGGTGTTCTGGCCGCTAGAAAATATATTACACTGAGGAGCGTCATCTATATAGTTGCAGGGAATACTTTCTCGACAATCTAGGTCGATAGATGTAAAATTATCCAAGACATGGAATTTTTCTGATTGTTAGTAAACAATGTGCTATTCGGCTTTCGAAAATATGTGTATGTGCCTTGTGGTGATATGTGTAGATGTTGAGTATGGTTTGAGTGAATGTGTGCATAGCGATTATATTAATTTTACAAGCATTAATATTTAGATAAGTAAGATTAAGTACTCGAAGCGAACAGACAAAATCTGGTAAGTTAATATAACATTCATAATAACATAGTCACTTATGCTTAATAATGGATAGATCAGCTTCACTGTCAATTCGAAAAAATTTACCTCCCTCCATTTTACGTAGGTAAACTTTACCACGACTCGTCCAGCAGAATGCAAAATCATTTGCCTTAGCGAACTCCCTCGTAATGTAAAACAGGGATCGTGTTCTGGAAGTGAGGCTTTCTGTGACATATATTGGTTTTTCTGGGCCATCAATCTGAAGGTCGCGGGTGTTGAATTTGTGATTCTTTGTTGTCCCTGTTATGTTTTTTAAAAGAATTTAAAAAATTGTCTCTCGTTAAAACACTCGTAAAGTCTGCAATAATAGGTTTGTTGTCGTCTGATTTGGTATTTATGCGAAAAACATCCTTCATATCCGTTTTTTGTACGTCAAACTTAAGAGCTTTGCCAGTTTTCAAGATAATGTTAAAAAGATCCTCTTTAGTTTCGACTGATCTTTTCGGAATGTTCTTCAGCTCAAGGGTAGTACAACGAGTAGTTCTTTCCAAAAAATCAATTTTCATCTCCAGTGATTGAATCTCTTTGAGATAATTGTTTTTGTCTGCTTCAAACTTCGTGATTTTTGAATTTAACTCGTCGTACTTTTTCGTAATGAACTCGAGCGAGGTGCGAATTTCAGTATTTTGTTCTTTTATTTCGTCCATAGACTTCAAAATTAGCGCCAACTTGTTATCTTGCTCCAGTTGCCAATTCAAAAACATGTTCCTCATCTCCGATTTAAACGACTTCATCTCTTCTGCATAAACACCTTTACTTGATTTGTCGCGTATCGTAACATTTTCAAGTGATTCATGCTTACTAGTGACACGATCAGAGTTTTTTCGTTCCCTTTGGTTAGTGGGCATGGTTCCCAACTTAGGGTAATATACCTAGGGAAGCAGTAGTCGTGGAGGTGAACTATTCACTTTACTATTAAGGAGCTGAACACAATACACAGTAAGTACGTACCACGTTATGTTTGAACTCGAAAGTAAATTCTCACTATTTCTGTATTCTTATTCAGGTAAATTAATACGAGGTTGATTTTAATATTTTAATGTTTTGAATTTTGTTGTTTATCGAATAAAACAAATATCCCAGAACCAAACACGTCTTTCATCGACGAGAACCAAGAGAGGAATGAATGGAATGAATCAATCAATTGTTGTTTCTCTAAATACAATGTAAATATTCAAATTAATGTATTAAATATAAATACAAAATTGTTCTTGGAAAAAAATGTTATAACTAAAGCTTACATCGAGTTCATTCGCTATTCAGCAAATGAAACGTTTTTCCGGTATAAATTTATTATTCTATGCTTTGTTTCCTCGTCTAAATGACAGGAAGGCATAATTATGAATATTTTTATTTTTTTTTTCAGTAAAATATGTATTTATACAGCTAAAAAAATTATTTTGCAGGGAAATTTGTTTTTTTAATGGCAATTATCAATAGAGTTTTTGCAATGATGACAGTGATGACAAAGAACCTGTCCAAAGAGTTTAGGTATAAGGAAAACAACTTAAACATTATTGTATTGAAAAATATATCAGTCAAAATAATACCCTATTTCTGTGCATTGAGGATTAATTACCTGTAAAAAAGTATTTATAATCATTATGCTTGCATAGTTACCGGTAAACTACTTATTTGCATAGATATTAATGAACATCCTGACAGCTTATATAAAATTGAAAACTATGTTGCTAGTTAACATGTACTGACTACTTTGCATGCCTCAAACAATACGCTTAGGTACTTCGACTGCGTACATATAAATGAAATAACTCTCAACAGATGATTTTGGCTCCTTTAGACGCTTCGATCTATCTGACGGTGACTGTACATATTTTGTAAACAGACATTGTCTTATACCTGTTATACATGGGCCGTCGAGAGTTTGCCTTCCTGACACATGAGATTTAAAGCTATAAACATCACGTTTGTTGTGAGTTGACATAATATAATTTTTTTAATTTAATTTTGTGTCATTCGTGCATGTAAACGATAATAATATTTGAAAACGGGAATCGTCCGAGGCTACGAATTCACATCAACCATCCGATTACTAAGCCGATTACGACCTGTCAGGAACGCAAACTGTCGACGGCCGATGTACAGTGCACATACGCTATATTACGCACTTACGTTCATCGAGCGGAAGAGGGGGGAGGGGTCGAAGAAGTGCCTTGAAATACACTCCAAGCGACCAAAAATTTGTCATGACTCCGCAATAGAAAGGTTAGACAAGATATTTGTGCGTCGTCGTGTAGATATTGAGGTGCTCTAAAAAGTAGGTCGGGCAGAAAAAAAGCTGTCAAATGTTCCTTTTAAATTATACCTGGGATCAAGAAAAACGTTTTCACGCAAAAAAAAAAAAAATTACGTTAGTGTAGCGATACCTACTATCCACATCAATTTTTTTTATACTGTTCTAGATGCATTATCATATTTGATACGATAACATAACGTATTTACGCATAATGCGGTTATTTTAAATGATCATTATAATTTTTGTATTAAAACTCTTATTTGCATTGATTTACCGTAATTTTGTTAGATCGATAAGTTTGGAAGGAAAATGGTTCTGCTTGTGTCTATAAATTGCAAATAATCACCGGCTAGAATATCGGTGCGCAATTAAAAAATAAAAATATTTATGTACATATTTCATCTAAAATTGGCAAAGGGCAGCCACCTCACACGTGCCAGTTCAAATATCTCACGCGTCACCACAGAACAGGCGTCACGCCGTGAATGCGTAAAATATAAATGCTCTATTTTTAAATCAAGTCATTGGACAATTTCTGCAACTTTGTATGACTAAACGTTTCTAAAAATCAAAGTCCAAAAAATTACAGATTATTTTATTTCTAGTTTGAGCCATGTCCTAGTAACATATTTATATGAATGTACATTCTAGGAATGAGTTGCCGTGGTTCTGGAAAAGTCGTGTTTTACTAACTGGGATAACTGAAATGGCAACTAGGTATATAGTGGCTATTCCTGGTCGATTAGTCGTGGAAAGTAGTTACGTGCAACTAATCTGTGCGGTTGGTTCTGAAGCACTATACACTTGCCTGACTGCGCAGGTCCGTCATAGTTCCCGCCGCGCCGCATTTCTATAAAAATAAGTAGACGTTTTGCGGCTGTTCCAACGTGGTCCTACTGATTTGTTCTACTAGTAGGACTACGAGGACGCCTACCTAGTTCCTCGTGGTCCTATCATTATCAATCTTCCGTCCCGCCTGTATGTAAACTTAAAGTACAATCACACTAAAAATTGAGTTCGAAGTACGAACAAAAAACAAATAACTTAATATTTAAATAATTTATTTCATTTAAAACAATAAAATAAAGTCCCCCGCCGCGTCTGTCTGTGTGAACGCGATAAACTCAAAAACTACCAAACGGATTGGTATATGGTTGACACCAATGGACAGAGTGATTCAAAAATA
Source organism: Luffia ferchaultella (assembly GCA_949709985.1). Lineage (NCBI taxonomy): Eukaryota > Metazoa > Arthropoda > Insecta > Lepidoptera > Psychidae > Luffia > Luffia ferchaultella. Next base: position 8,485,109 of record OX453245.1, on the reverse strand, counting down.
AGGTGCACATGTATAATTTATCAATGTTTTGTGCTTTGTTGAAATATGACGATTATAGTTGAAGAAGTCTGAATAAAATTAAGATGGCTGGGAGACTTCATCGAAAACGCCGCTTAATCCCTTTGAGATATAACGAAATAATGTATGGTTTCTCTTTAATAGAACTAAAGAAAAATATCCGCGATGGCATATGTCTATGTTTTGTGGATAGCTATACCTACCCATTTTTGTTTAAAAAAATAGTGTCATATGATATAATTGAAAAGCAATTTATACGGATACAGTATTAATCCTTTTCAAACTAAATACGTTATTTACTTTCAGCATTTCATGCAGATTATGATTGCCGTTTACACCATATAATTTAAATTAGTATCTTAGTAGCTATCGCGAAATAAAAATATCGCGCGACAAGCAGCAGACGCCGCGCCGCCCGGCCACCATACCGGGCGACGCGACACGCTTGGTTAGGCTGAAGTTACCAATGTTGTATACAAAAAATATTGTACTTTATTTTTATGTATTTATTCTTTACTTTTTCAAATATTTATAAATTTGGAAATAAAATACTTTAAAGATACTTCCAAGTAGGATGAACTTACGTTACATTTAAATATAATTAAATGCAATCCACATATTCGACCCAACAAGCCGATACGACGGCAGAAAAAACATTACGGCTTATAGGTATGCTCTGCTGTGCGAAGCCGGGTCGGGTCGCTAGTTAATTATAAAACATAAATAAACCAAAAAGTTTTTATGTTCAGAAATATTTTATAGAAAGTTTGGGGGCGATTTGTACTTTTATACATACGGGATCATAAACAAAATTTATTTCATTATTTTATTCCTTAGTAGGACAAATTAGTAGGACCATCATGCCATGCCAAACATCTTGTTCCGAAGCTGACGCGGGTGCTGCACGCGGGCGCAAGTACTGGGTCCTCTCTTGCCCAGCTGATACCCATGTTTTTTCTACTGAGCAGACAAGAAGTTGGCGTTTGGCGCAAGTTGCACCTGCAGTTGTCATTGGTGCGTTTCGATGACGCGCGCCGGCTGCGACTATATTCCGTACGAATTGATGTAGGCTTCCACAGATCTGGGCATCTGGATATCTGGGTATCTGGACCCAAATAAAGATCCTCGTTTTATTTACATACACAATAATTTATTGTTCCTTACAATTTAGTGAAAGCTAAATACAAGTAGTCTGAAATGAGTACAATTTGAAAAGCCTTTTAATTCGGTTCCAGTGAGAGCGGAGCTGGTGGTGGCCGCCGACCCGCCGCCGCGTTTCGCTAAAGGAAGGTGGCATGGGAAATCACAACGCAGATATCCTTACAACCACAATATATATTAGACAAAATTATAAAGAACGCCATATTGAAAAAAAATCTAGATTAAACGTAACTTATATTCATTATCTTACGAGATACACTGTAATTTATACTGAATGTTTTAGCTATCGGAGCTCCTTCCTTAGTTACAGTCAAAATATTGTGGATGAAAGAAAACTGAGCACTTCTAGTTGTCATTAGAAGTTCAGTCGGAGCCAGGGCTCGTAACATTTACTAAAACTTAAAAGTTTTCCTAATTAAAAATTAACATAAAAAATTAAACACTCGCTCGACTCCGTCTACGAGCACATGCTGTATACCACTTATGTTTACATTACTCAACATGTTCATAACATGATGAGCTCGAGGGTACGACGACAGCTGACACCAGAGTGTCACGACATTGTTAAGCAATAAACACGTTCCATTTACTAACTATTGTAGTTCACAGTTTAAATTTAGATCTAGTTAAAGTACAAATTCTTTAGGAATACATGATCTCAAACAATTGAAAATTTAACTAATCTTAACTTTCAACTAAATGAGTGTATTATTGTGAGGGAACATCTACGGACACATTCATGATGACATTAAAACAATTTGCACAATTTTTATAAAACATCTCATAATAGTTAAATTAATATATCAGGGAGTTGCACGTGTACCGCATTTACTTCATAGATTGCAGTGGACTGCAATAATTTTCTTTTTTGTTGCCAGACACAAAGATGTTTACAAGATACCATTGAGTGACACAATATCTGACTTGTGATGGGTGGATGATACTATGGAAGAGATTGAGCCAAAAGAAGGATAGGAGAGGGGCAAGGGTGGGGAGAGGGTAGTGGGTTCGGTGCCCGGGCTGTGGCGACACGTGTGTATGTAGCTGCTGACACGACAGACTCATCACATGGCATACTTCCTCGTCCACTCACGTGCTAATTCATTGTACTTTTCTCTGTCTGTTTTGTAGATCCTAGCAATTTCTGGTACCAATGGGTCGTCTGGGTTTGGATCGCAAAGCAGTGAACAAATAGACAATAACACTGTAAACAAAACAAAAAATTATAGTTAATATTTGTTAAAATTGTTAAATAATATGAAAAATTTAATTAGGATAGGTAATGTAATATAATCTTATTTTATTAAACAAATGTAATAGTAAAATAATGTCTTTAGTTTATACAAGTACTAATAGGTCATGATAATTATATGCTCGGCTAGTATGCCCTGCTCGCCCACACAGCTGTGTCTCATCATAAAAATATATATGGATACATTGTTTAAAGAAAAGAATATTTAAGTATATCTACCAGTGGTCTAGTACCCATGATACAAACATAATACTTATTTTTTTGGAAGTAGGTGGTGCTGCATGGGATGTCCCAGGTATTATTATAATTATCGTGACTAGTGAATACAATCGTATCCAAAAATTTAATAACACATTACCTTTGGATATGGTGAGTGCTGGGGACCACTGTGAGCGCAAAATGTCCAAGCAGATTGAACCATTACTGTTTATGTTGGGGTGATAAATACGTGTTGTGAACGCCACTTTTGGGGGTTTAAAAGGATAATCTGTCGGGAAATGTATGGTGAGAAAAAATACTCCGCCTTGATAGGGGCTGTCCACCTGGAAAAATAAATTATATTTATATATAGACTAACAGTAAAAAAACACTATAAACACTAATATACTTTATCAGTTCATTATTTATCGATATACAAATAAAAAATAATCACTAAATCATTGTGGACTAGTAAAGTAAATATGTAGTAGGCGGTATATTTAATATGCTACTATCATTTGGTATCAGTTTAATTTAAATACTAACAAAACAGGATTAATACATATTTTTGTATTAGCAAATAATATCAATTCTATATGTAGATTGGACAGTTTTACAAATGAGGAAAAATACTTACTGGCCCCATTATTGTGGCTTGCCAGTGAAACACTGTAACAAGAGAACAAAAAATATTTGAAGGACACATTAAATACTAATTTTAATTACACTGACTCCAAACAACTTTTACAATTTACAGTTCCAATCAAATTTTATGGCGGATCCGAACATAGGCACAAGTTGTGTCGCAGTAACCAGTTTTAGGTGTAGCGGGACACAGTGGAGCGAGAGGTATATGACTGTACCTGTGCAAGCACGCTTGCAGCGTTGTATTCCGGTCCGCCATAAAGTTTGAGGCGAACTATACCTATAAGTAAATTATAAATTTGTAAATTAGCTATTTAATAGTCATGCATTAGAACTGACTAAAGACTACAAACAAAACTTCTTCATTAGTCTTAAAAATTAAATTATTCTGTGTATTCATATAAAATAGGTTGATTATAAAACTGATTTCAAAACATATTGTAATTTGATAGTCAAGTACATTAAAAATGTGACTTCTGTGAATCTGCTTGCTTGTATACACCTTAATGTTTGCAAATCATAGAAAACAAAATGGATCATATTCTATAAGATATACCTTCATTTTTCACTTTTAAATTCAAATAACGGCATCAAAACAAAAACTACAATTTTAAAATTAAATTCCTACTAGACTTATCATTTCTCATCTTAGAACAATCTCACTGATCAGAGAACAATGTAAATTCTTGAACTTAAAATATAAATAATGAGAAATACCAACAAATAATATTTAAAGCATTGTAGGTACTGGATCTGTCAACTTAAATACATATGGAATGAGTCACAGCAATAATAATACTCACAATCTTCCCCATGTGGGCCCGCAGAACATTGTGCTGGTGGATCTCTACCCAGATCTTGTAATTCCTGAAAGTATATGCAAAATTAAGATTTCATGCAAAATTTAGCAATATCGTTTCAAATACAATACATACAACACGTCAAATGAATTGACACATCACTTTATATCCTCTGAAAATAATGACTCAATGAAATATAAAACGAAATTTCATCCAATAGCGTTTCTATAGTCTCGATGAAAACACCTGACACGAAGATATACTTCGGATTGGCACATTATTCCGACATTTTATGTACGCCGTGTGCACAAATTATCATCTATGTTTTATACACTGGAGCACAGTCAATATGAAATGTTTGTTAGATTACAATAGTTATTTGAATAACACAAAAGAAATTTAACACGCATAAAGAAAAAACGAGACGAAATTACGTTAATAGGTAATCACAATGACGAAACATTCACTACAAACTTTGATTCCACTTCTTTACACCACAGCCATACTTAGAGCAATTAACTTTACAAATATGAACGAGATCTACAAATACATACCCTATTAATTCTTTTTAACGCCATTTGATAGTATTATATTGGAATAAACTGACTTTCAACTAGACAACGAAACTGTGAGCCAAGGACCTTTGATTAGAGATTGCAAGATGGCTCCCCTCTAAACGTAAAGTACCACAAAGTCGTTTTATGCAATAATATATAAAAATTAACGGAAGACACAAAACTTCAAAACTTTAAACAAAATATAAAGTTAACTTGTATTAAGAAATAATAAGATATAGCACAGCGATCAGATTACGGTAATATTAATACAATTCCAGCGAATAGAGGACAGCAAACAGGAAAATCGACTATTCTAAAAAAAATGCGTTCGTACAGTTGCTTGTTCTTGTGTAGAAATGTTCGTGTATTTCAAATATTTTATAGGTAATAATTAGTTTTACATAAAATATTTTTGATAAAGCTTTTATTTTTCAGCATCGTGGATAAACTGTTTATAAGTCTCATATTGTGATTTTACTCATTTAAGCGAATAAAATGAAATGGAAAAAAATCAACTATTTTTTCATTTTATTTCTATATTTAAACATGGTAACTCAAACTAGGAAGTGACGTTTACCGTATATTACATTGCTTATGGCGCTATTTTTGGAAATTAAAGCTATTTCAAACCTATTTTATTTTTTCAATTTGAAACTTTTGTCAAGTGTAATATCTAAAATCCTCTACTTTATTTTGTAGATACTACTACTACTGCTGATACTACTATTACTGGTACTACTGTAAAAATTGTGTTCGAAGATATATTTTCTTGAATATTCCATTTATACCTTGTTTGTTTGTATGTTTTTAAATGCATAATAAAAAAAAAATAAGTATATGATATCGAGAATTTATTTACTACCGAATTTTCAAGGATTTGTCTGAATAACGAAAGACAACACGCAAAAAACTTAAGGTTCACTCATCCATGGGTTCATTTAGGATTATAAACCGTAAGTATAAAGGATGTAAAACGAGATGAGAAAGATAGCTACTTCCGAGTCCCTTTGTCTCTTTATATTACCTACCTATCTATTTTCTGTGAACTCAGATTTTTAATATACCTTGGCATACGGATATTTTTTTTGAAAATTATTGCATTATATTTTATATTTAATAACTTTGTAAAATGTAACATAATAATTTTCAAAAATACTATTATCATCCAAATACCAAGATAATGAACCTACTACTAGGTGAAATGGTTTTTTTTGTAATGACTAATGTTAGAAAGAGACAAAGGAACTCCCCGGTAGCTATCTCCCTCACCTTATTTTACCACCATAAGGTTTGCAATCTAAAGTGAACCTTAGCAAGATCATTTTTGTATTGTACAGTGCACATTCCGAACCTGTTATTACCAAATACTTATTGTTCTGTGACCAAATAGCTACTATAGATTAATTATTAATACGTGCAACTCCGCCCACTTTTCATACAAAGTTATGACAAAAGGCGAAAAGTGTTGCCTTTATCCGTATGAGATGAACTTTTCGTAATCTGTTATAACTGTTAATAACTTAAAGTATTGTTTGTAACTTTAAAAAATATTATTAATTCGTCATTATGCTTATATACACCGTCGCACCGCATTACGATAGACATCTGTGAAAAGATTAAAACAATTCTAAAACTTCACATGATGTCACATACAAGAAAAAGATTCTGGTGCCGAATTTATTTTCATGAGACAAAATATATGCTTTTGCAGTACATAAACGAGATGGAAGCATAGAATTGGATGGAAGTTTGTGCGAAGGGTACAAACCGTTACTTAGTGCCGACCTTAACCTATTCACTACACATTAACCATATTTGGTCATATGCTCCTCAAAGCCCCTTCACCCCCAACGCTTAATGTGGCAAGGCTTTTTATATTGGACTCTTAGTGAACTAGACGTGACACGGGAGTCCACCAACTGGTCGCATGTCAGTCTGCGCTCTTCTTGATACGGCAATTGCCGTAACATAGGGCTTTCTGACATTCTAAGCATCAAAACTACGGTACGCGGTAGCTATGTGATTACCTACAGTATTCAAATCAAAGTAAATATCTTTTTTTCGTAGATAAGTAACACTAGCGACCGCCCGCAGCTTCGCTTGCGTAGACGACACATTCCTGTTATAGGTAGGTACTATTATCGTTCGATATGGTTTATACGTAAATACTTTTTGCTGAAACTAATATTGGTTACACCCATTCAAACTTTCTTCATTCTTCAAATCTTCGTTTCCCCCCCTCCTTTAAGAAAACCGATACTCCCATAATTTTCACCTCCCGTTTCCCACTCTTAAAATGTGGAAATCCAAAAACCCTGAAACAATTATTTATTTATGCTAAAATTACGCCACTCATGAGAACGCTACGTCACAAAAAGTAGCACATGTCACTCTTTACAACTTTCTTTCACGTCTGCAAAGTTTCATTAAAATCTGTTCAGACGTTTTGGAGATTAGCTTGAATAGACACATAGAAGTACAGACATGCAGACGGACAAAAAGTAGGGTATTTCACTTTTGACCACCTCCTTTTCATACCTGTGAAATTTCATTAAAATCGGTTTAGCCGTTTAGGAGATTAGCTCGAATAGACAGATGGACGTACATACAGACATACCAAAAGTAGTGTATGTCACTTTTGACCACTTCCTTTCCATATCTATGAAGTTTCGTCAAAATCAGTTTAGCCGTTTTGGAGATTTGCTCGAATAGACAGACAGATAGTATGATTATATATATAACCTATAGCCTTCCTCAATAAATGGACTATCCAACACAGAAAAAAACTTTCAATTAAAACCAGTAGATAGATAGATAGATATAGGTAAGATAATTAATTTGCCACATTATTTAGTCTATTACAAATATTCTCTTATACGCTTTTTTTACTTATAAAATAATTATTTTTTTAAATTATAATAATAGGCTGAAGGTGCATGGGTCGCCCAAACTACCGCACTAGGCGAGCCCGTGGCGCGGCAGTTGGTGGGTTTGCGATCTTACGGTTATGCTATTAATTTAAAATAACGAAACTCTTATATCCTATGAACTATTTCATTAACCCACCTACTGTTACTATTTTTTTTTAATATTTTTTTGCTTTGTTTTATACGTTGTAGCTATTTAGACAATAGTGAGTCAGTGTAAAGTGGTATTTTTATTATTATTATTTTTTATTTTTAGGAAGTTTGGAAAGGTATATGGTCATAAACCTAATTCTAAAATAAAGACCAGTTCTTAATTTACAATCGTGTTAGAAAACATTTGCACATTTTTCACTCTTTCACATAGAAAAAACATTATTTTGTAACCCACTTTTGCCGAAATCTCGGAAAATTAACATTTTTCGGTACATATTACACCATCGTCACAAGGTTTTTTGAGATTAAAAATCATTTAAGTATTGTTAATAATTCATTCTTTCTTTCTGTTAGAGGAAATTTTGATAATAAACGGAAAAGTGGCAGAAAAAAATTATCAATAATATGCAATTTCACTATACTATTTTGTATGAACTGACAGCACACTGACAGCTTATAACCAAGCGCACACGGTATCGTGTTTCAATTCAGACCGCTGCGAGGAGCGCTATTGAAAGGTCGGGTGTACGTTTTTGAAAAAAAAAAATATTACATTATTTAAAAAAAATAGTGATCGGCATAATGTTAATACAAGAAACAAAGATAAACTTGCTAATCATGTCAGCCGCCTCAATAAAATCACGAAATCTTTTAAAGGGCAATGTATACGCTTTTACAATAAGATCCCAGCTGACATTCAAGATCTACCCCATAATAAGTTTAAAACTACACTAAAACGAAAGCTTTATGCAAAAGTTTATTATAAAGTATCAGACTACTTAGATGACAAAAATCCATGGGTGTAAGCCGCTCACCTATCAGTTTGTTTCAATAATATTATTCTTTAAGCACTTAATGTTAATTTTTTTTAATAATTTTGTTAAAAAGAGCGTCCCTCAGTTTCTTGCGCATTCTTCTGAGAGGAACCAGCATTTTTGAATGTGCCTTTGTGGTCACGTTCTTCCACAAAGTAATAAAATTCACTCTTATGACGTATTTCAAGATTATGTTACAGAACTACGAAATAAAGATATTTTGATTTGATTTGATTTGTTTTTCTCCGATCAAATGCTGAACGTACGTATGGTAAGGTTGAACTCAATCAATCTTGAGACGTGGGTGAAAATAAATTTATAATATTTTATGAATTGAATTAGTTTGAATTATTTTTGTTACTAAGCAGATAGCAATTAAGCTTAAAATAAAAATCTTACGCTATGTATACAATGTACATAAATATACATTACCGAGTTGACCAACTAATAAATTTTTTATAATAAAAATATTAAATTAAAACATATGTAAAAAGTGGTGTCCTCTTGGAATGGTGTAATTATTTTAATTTTAATACGCTTTTATAAGTTCCACCTGTATGTTTTTTTTGTATGTAATGGAATCTTTAAATGCGATTGTCACCCACTTTCACTGAAGAAATTGGGCTGAAATTCAGAATACATATGTAACTTCGATGAAAATACACTAAAATGATAAATATAACTTGATGTTGCAGCCAGGATTGTTTCCTCATGAGGATACTCTTCACCGGTTAATAGCACGAACACGAAACTTTGTATGAAGGTTGGATTTCGATAGTTATCCATGATTTTCACCATAAACTGATGATGCACTACGATAATTTGTTTACGAGGGAACTCCTCAGTGGTTAGATTTGCATCGACATGAAGCTGCGGTTTGTATCATTTCATCGCATTATAGGTAATTGTGAGTTCCACCTGTGTGTCTGTAAATTTTGTTGGAATGTAGTTTAAAAAATATTAAGACTAAAAATAAAAAAAAATTAATTATAGTTTACAAAACTTAAAAAATTACACTTTAATAGCAAATCAAACTATAAAGAACAACATAACTTTTAGTATAAGTATAAACAACAACAAATAAATAAAGTGATGAATAAGAATATTAATGTTATTGTGAAAAATCGTTGAGTTCAATGGAATATGTAAAACAACTATCCAGCACCCCACACTTTTTCACAAAAACATTAATTTCCTTATTAAAAACACTTTATTCTTACACCGGTTATTTTCTTCTTTATAGTTCAATTTCCTAATAAAGCGCATTTTTTTTTTTAGTTTTTTCAAACTATAATTTTCAGAAGGTGGTCTGACTGATCGTTAAATTTGAAGAGCAAGTTAGTCAAAAGGGGGAGTTCGCGCGGTTCCTCTATATATATATATATGCTTTTCGCGGTTTACGCATGCGGTGCAAACAGAATGCTCGCTTGTGATTGGTGTAAAATAAAAATATTTAGTACTGTGAAATACAACATTGCGGTACAAGTTTTGATGTCATAAAGAACGTATTAATAGTAACTGTATTGACAAAAGTATTAATCGTTGTTGTAATAACGCATACAGACTTGGTTTTTTTTTTGTAATGTGGACCAAATAATAATAAAATTTTAATATATACGAAACAGACTTTATTTTAGTAGTGTTAGGCCCAGAAAGAAAGAAGTTAAAAATGGCAGACACTATTTTCAGTTTTGACCGCAAATTTGTGAAGGGAGACCACATGGACCCATAGATATCGATTTTGAAAGCAAGCAGTTCAAACACTAAAACAGATTCAAAGGTAGTAATTTTTTTTTAGTTCTGAGCACAGATTCGTAATCGAAGACCATATACCGTAATCTTAGACATTGATTTTGAAAACAATCGGTCCAGAATCAAAAATAGTAGAATTTGACGAAATGGGAAATGAAAAGGTCACTTTATTCAATGGGACCTCGGTTTCGCCATTGCCACGTATGACAAACAAAATGCACTCGTATTACAAAACTCCTCATACGATAACTGTGGCACAGTATAGTATTGTCTAATATTTTTTTTTATGGAATTTTAAAAGACATCTTAACCCACACCCATAACACAAGCTTTGCTTAGTTTGGGACTAGATGGAGGTGTGTGGGATGTCCCAGGTATTATTGTTGTCACTACATATTATAAAATAAAGTCCCCCGCCGCGTCTGTCTGTCTGTCTGAACGCGACAAACTCAAAAAGTACCGAACGGATTTGGCATATTATTGACATCAGTGGACAGAGTGATTCAAGAGAAAATTTGTTGAAATATGACGATTATTGTTGAAGAAGTCGGAAAAAAATCAAGCCGGTTGGGAACTTTCATCGAAAATGCGGCCTAATCCTTTTGAGATATAACAAAATAATGTATGGAGGAATTGTGTCTCTTTTATAGGACTAAAGAAAAGTCCACGACGGCATATATCTATCTTTTATGGATAGCTTACTATACTATTTTTATGATGTAATATGATGAGGTGATTGGAAAACAATTTATACGGATATGATATTAATCCCTAGCAAATTGAATACGATATTTACCTTCAGCATTTCATGAACATTGTGATTGCCGTTTGTGTTCTACAATTTAAATCAATATCTTAGGAGCCATACCGGACGACGCGACACGCGTGGTTAGGCTGAAGTTATCAACGTTGTATACAAAGAAATATTATAGTTTGTTTTTAGGTATTTATTCTTTACTTTTTCATGTATTAATAGAATTCGAAATAAAATACATTAAAAATAATTCAAGTTGGACGAACTTGCGTTACATTAAAATCTAATGAAATCCAGTCCACATGTTCGACACAACAAGCTGATACGACACTACGACCTTAAAAACATTATGGCTCTGCTACCCGTGCGAAACCGGGGCGGATCTCTAGTTATTATAAAAATAAAGCAACATTAAAAACCTGACATAAAAGAAAACTAATTCTTAAATAAATAAAAATAATAATGATCAAGACTAATTAGTTCTGGTATAGCGCCAAGTATGTGTGCAGATGCGCGTGTAGTAGTAAGCAAGCTGTCAAGTAAAACCTATTTTTGAGCTGTCACTTTTTGTGTTTGCGTCCTTAAATAGAGTTATTTTGTGAATAGAGTAGTTTCACTTTGTTGCGATTAGTCACTCCGTTGCACTTACCGCGCTATAATGTACTAGATGTACTGTACAAGTGTCAATTTTAATTTTAAAATGCCGTCTTGTGTCGTTCGTACATGCAAAAATGCTGCTGGGCTTACGAAGAAATCTGATGGTATCACAATTCATCTGTAAGTAACGTATTTAAAAGTGGATTTATTTAATTATTGAATTTGTTTTACATATTGTGATTGACTTAAAAAATGGCGCGTTCATTTTGTGTCGCCAGTTTCATCGAAAATTTTATCTACTTTTCATTTAATGCCTGTTTAAAATACTCACTATTTTTTGCGTATTATAGCACCTGTGTGAACAACAAAGAACAAAGAAAATTGAATTGGATGAAAGTCATACAAAGAGCACGGCTAGATAAGTTTTTGAAACCATCAGAGCGGAACGTAATTTATTCAATTCACTTTGACGAGCAATATTTTTGTGACTCAAAATGTGGTTTAAAAAAACTAAAGAAATCAGCTATTACGACTAAGGTAAAATTAGTCAAGATATATTAGTTAAATATTATTCATATTGCACCTTTCCTGTTTATTATGTAGGTCATAATTATATTATGAAATAATCCGATTTCATTCCATTCCATCATCCCATTAATACCCCACTACAGAGGCTTAGACCTCCACTCGGGATGAGGAGGCTTGAAGCTTAATCCACCACGCTGCTTCAATGTGGGTTGTGGGTTTAACTAATACATCTTGACTAATTCTACCTTAGCCGGAATAGCTGATTTCTTTAGTTTTGTTAAACCACATTTTTTGTTACAAAAATATTGCTCGTCAAAGTGAATTGAATAAATTACGTTTCGCTCTGATGGTCTCAAAAACTTATCTAGCCGTGCTCTTTGTATGACTTTCATCCAATTCAATATTCTTTGTTCTTTGTTGTTCACACAGGTGCTTTATTACGCAAAAAATAGTGAGTATTCTAAACCGGCATTAAATAAAAAGTAGATAAAATTTTCGATGAAACTGGCAACACTCACAAAATGAACGCGCCATTTTTTTAAGTCAATCGCAATATGTAAAACAAATTCAATAATTAAATAAGTCCACTTTTGAATACGTTACTTACAGATGAAATGTGATCCCATCCGATTTCTTCATAAGCCCAGCAGAATTTTTGCATGTAGGAACGATACAAGACGGCATTTTAAAATTAAAATTGATACTTGTACAGTACATTATCACGCGGTAAGTGCAACGGAGTGACTAATCGCAACAAAGTGAAACTACTCTATTTGAGAGTTGTTTTTGTTTCTTCAGTTTCACGCTCACATGCGGTTTCTGGTTATTCTGAGGTTTTAGCATTTGTTAATTCTGCCAATGTAAAGAAGTGTCTAAGAGTTACACTATTTTTATTGAAAAATAACTTAAACAGGCAATGTGGTACGGTTAATATGGAGTTTTTTTTTTTCAATATACCACCAAAAAACTATGACGTTCCACGTGCGCCATTTAAAAAAAAAACTGCATATCTAATAAGTAATGAGCTAAGCAGCTATGTAGTCTTGTGTAGTACATAGGTGATGTTTAGTTAGTTTAGACCACAGGTTTAGACCAGTTTACACTGGTTTAGACTGGTTTAGATAGACCACTGCCTTCTATAGTTACAAGCCATGCTATTAGATTTGGCAACGTCGCATTAACTGTCACTTGTACTTAGTCTGATTTATTTCGTCAGCTGACAAGATGTCATGATTTAATAATTAAAAATATGGGATTTCATGGGAATATCATCATCAATAGAATAAAAAGAATGGTTATTATATCTCATTTCGGTTAGTGTTACTATGATTTTGTGCGTTTATCACAGGCTATATCTTAAAAACTAGTTTTATTGTATAATGTTCTACGGGAATGTACCGTTCCCTTGCAGTTTATTCCTCTTCCTGGGTTCTACGTAATCAATCTCGCCGGACCTGCTGGTGGCTAGCATGCGGTTAAAGTGACCATGAAAGGTATAAGTATAGTTCCCCGGGATCCTCCAGATTCCATATCCTCGAACCTATTCGAAAAATGATAAAAATTTACTGTAATTTCCACCCAAACGTGTCAAGATTGTAACGTGAAACGAAAAACGATTATGGTGAAAATATCAACTTACCTTACTAATTACGAATAAACACGATGCAAAACGTAATTTTTAACACTGATTTATTATTTTAAATCAATATCTCTGTTTACATAACGTTTAAACGGAAGAAAACGCGAATTAATGACCTGATTGATACTAAGGCTCGGATTACACGCAACGTTGCCTGATTTCAGTAGCATGGCTTGTAAACTATAGATGGCAGTGGATAGACAGATTGTTTACAATAACAATCAAAGTGACAGTTGGCATCTCTGCTCTGATCATGGAACTATTATGTACTACGTACAACTAGAAGGAGCTCTCTCTAACATTAGCGTGGTCATACGTAAACTGGTGATTAAAAAAAAAGTGCGAAAGGGAAGTAACCGGGTGCCTAACTATCTCTCTTTCTACACCACTTCTGTGTGGCTAGCATAAAATACACTACTACACTGGGAAAAAAACTATGGTGAATTTAGATTTTATTATGAGGGAACCGAGGAATAAAAAACTATGCGTCATGATAATTACGATACAGGATCTATAATTTCCGCTGATGCATTATGTTTTCCTCTTCATATTTCTCGTTTTTTATTATGGGGGTCATCCATTGCTTGACTGTTGAACATTTTTCTTATGGTAGGTAATTAGTAACCTACAAAAGTTAGGTAATGCATGATCTCACGTCGCGTTCTAATATCACTTCTTCTGAAAGTTCTGAATCCATTTTGATGATTTTTGTATTTGGTCACTATTTTTCAACATAGGGTAGATACAGTGGAAGAATTATCGAAATCAGCTGTTCTAATACGCCACTATGGCCGTTCCATATCCGAGCTGCTATTTCACGTCGCTGGTTGTACACAGTCGCCGAGCGGAGGTGAAGTCAGAGACGCATATTTCATCTATTGCTCGACTATTGATGAACACTTTTTTTTAGGGTAGGTAATTCACTAATTAGGCCACTGCCTATAAAGGTTACATAATAGCATTGCGAAGCAATGCCATGATTGCTCACATCGCGTTCTAATATCACTTTTTAAAATATTTTGACTTAATTCAATAAAACTTTATACACGTTTGGCCGTTAATATTTCTGAAAGTTCTGAATCGATTTTGATAATTTTTGTGTTTAGTCACTATGTTATAACTTAGGGTAGATACTGTGAAAGAATTATCGAAATCAGTTCTTTTAATTTAAAGCTGTAGCAAATCAAAAAAGTCGATTCTTTGTTTTTGCGGAGTTTTTACTAAACAACTTTATTTCTGTTTTCTTTTGCAGTTTTATTTCTATCTATTTTCTTTTCTTTTTAAACATTATTTAGGTACCGTAATTTAGCTTTATTTGGGTATCCGTTAACGCAAAGTTATAGTAGCCCTTGACTAAGCAAGAATTAATAATAAATGAAAAAGAAACGTACCTAAAAAGCATCAACGCAGGATGACAAGCTATTAGCAAAATATTAATATAACACAGGTCTACAAATTTTTTTTTTGAATTTTGATTTGATAATATCATCTACTGTTAATGTTTTTTAGTGTGTTGAAACCGAAAATGAGGTCAATTTTTCTCCATAACGTAGGTACAGATTTTGTTCAATCTCGAGTAAGTACAGTAATTATTACAATAAAAGATAACGAAATCGGCTGGTAACTTTGATTTATTTTCATCTTGTTCACAATATCAAATACATAAATACATATTACATACATATTATAAATTACATAAATACATAGTACATATTTCCGCTTGTCAGAATAAACGATGACTCATACTTAATCATTATTTTTATAAAAACTTTTTGTAACAATGAATATGTTTATTAGATCGTTTTCGTGTAGGAGTCTAATAAATTTGCCTATATTTCCAATATTTATGATGATAGACAAAAGACAGTGATGGCAAAAAAATCAAGAGCTTTCGGAGCAATGTAAGATACTAAATTTTCTAAAATCGGTTCGTAACTTTATCGGAAAATCGAAAACGGTGAAAAAGTCGAAATTTCCCTATTTTTCGGACAAAAAGTTGATTGTTTCAAAAACGGAAGAATTAATATCGAAAAAATAAAAAACCTTCCGAGACTGGTAGATTGTCTACAAGTTTGAAAAATAAAATTTTAAAAACGGTCGAAAACCCTGACTTGAGCATGTGCCCTTTTCATTTAATAATTATCAGATTAGCTACCCTAGAAAGTAAGATTCGGCCTTATTTCAAGAAGTTATAAAGGTAGACGAAATCACTAGCGTCAAAAAATGCAAGAGCTTGCGTGGCTAAGTATGGTAGCACATCGAAAATTGGTCCATAACTTTCTTTGAAATTTTTTTGTCGTACAATTTTGTTCAATTTCCTCCGATAATTGCGAGAAGAGCGAAATCTGTAGATTTTTTTCTAAGAAACTTATTTTTTTTAGACCTAAATTATTAATATATATTTATAGAAATAAATAGTAATACACTATTTTACACTCTATTTTTTGTGACTTCTGGTTTTTAATATATCTTGGTATGCGGATGATAATAGTATTTTTAAAGCTTGTTATGGTATATTTCATATTTGTTAAAATTTTTATTAATATTTAAAACGATAGTCTTAATTTATGGTTTTATGCTGGCAACTGAAACGAGAATTTGGGGAATTTTGACATTTGTCAAAGTTGAAGTTTTTGACGTCATAATACTAAGGTGTCCATAATGTTTAGATTAGTTAATAATAATACTTTGGTAGTTGCCTTTTGCCCTCTTTTGCCTATGATGTGGCCGAAATAATAGGTTGCCAGATATTTCAATGGATATGAAAGATGGAAACCTATGTATTGTTTTAAAGAGAAACGTTTTTCGTTAAAGTACGAAAATAATTTAGTTATAATATCTGACGTCATTCTAGTTACAGATCTGACACCATACGGGTAATGAATTTAACGTCATATTATATGCATTTGTGAGACTTGTGTGTGTGATTTCGATGGGGTATTGAATCTGTCCGTATCTCTGGTGCCAATCGAAAGGAAGGAGGCCATCATATTAATATTTGAGATCCTTAGGTCTCGCACCAACGTTGAATTTTGAGACATTTCGGCCCTAGAAATAATGTTTTGGTACCTAGAGTCTTTTAAATCTATTTTTATCCGCCGTATGATTGGGAATTTTTGAGATTGTTGGGTTTTTTCGGGAAAGAAAGGAGCTTGGTTGCCTGTACGAACTTATGTTTTCAAGTTCCGACGTGAGCTCAAGGCGGTGAAGTGCGACAATATATATGAGAAATATATTTCAAACATATATATCTACAGAATCCTTGACCTTTTTAATAACGTGTTTAGGCTCATTGGGATCGTTTCAACGGAAATTTTCTGAGTGATGATTCTGAGTGCTTCGGCGTGCAAAAGTACCTACGCAACTTGTCGCGCTTGGATCTTTTCTTCTGTGGGATTTAACTATTTTGTAAATAAAGGCGGTCAGCCATCCAATTATGAATCACATTCTAGGTAGCTTTATTTCTGTAATCAATAGGAGATTTGTTTTCAAAAGGGTATTATACATAAAGGGAGCATGCAGCTAATTTACTAAGGTGATTGTGATATCGATATTTGAAGCTTTGATTTTTAGAGTTACTAACTGCTTCACAATTTATTTCTTAGGTGAGAAGCCTCCGTCGATTGATCATATTTTCTGCGGGTTGCCAGCTTTTAGTGACTAGCTCTCTTGAACTTCTGTTTGATTGCTTCTACTTTTCTATCGAGGTGGATAGGAGTCGGGCTACTGCCGTTTATTTTATTTTTTGTAAATTTGATGATTTAACAGTATTTCGTACAAATCCAACCAGTATTTTTGATGCTATCGCAAGTATTACTACGCGGTGGCCACGCGAGACCTCATTTTCAGTGCTTACGTTCGTGTTTTATGATCCCTTATAAATATTAAAATTATTTGTTAATAATGAATGTAAAGATTCCCATCATTCATGTATGTTTTTTACTCCATAATTATACTGATGTATGTTTGTAGCATTTTAATTTGAAATCTGCTAAACCAATTTTGACAAATGTTCGAATTAAAGGTTCTAATTTACTAAATTACGAATAGGTTATTGACACGGACATACAGAAATCTTTATACTCATGTAAAAAAAGTTTACTTCAGTGTCACGGGTTAAGATAGGCTTACAGAGTTTTGTTCGATGTTAGTCGAAAATTAAAAAGTTCCTGTTATGGTCTTATTTATCCTACGTAACTTTGTCAACCTAATCAGAATGAGACAATATGGCACCCACTAACGTCCTTGTTACTTTTATCTTTTTAATTCGTTTTCAAGGTCAAATTTCTAGGACCTCGAAATTTCTTCGTAGAGCTCATTCCAGTTGTACATAGTACATATTAGTTCCATGGCTCTGATCAGCTAGTTTTTTTTAAGACTATGGCATGGACCACAGAATAGCATGGACGATAAACCTCTTTAAAAAAATATTTAATAAATGGTTGAATAATTGGTAGACAAATAGTCTGGTAGAGATTCTCTATCAGATGATTTTGTCATTGGCAATGACTTCGTTGGAATATAGGGGGCCATTTGGGAGTTTTGTGAGACAGGCAGATTGCACAAAGAGTTTTCGAGATATCGGGATGAACGTAGTGTCAAAAGACGCAGCTCGGCGAGCTCTAGAAGATGGCATAAGACAATTTGGAAAAATTAAAAAAAAAAATTATCGGCAAAGCGAAAAAATCGCAATTTTTTTCCCCGATTTTAATTTTGGGAGCCCGATATCTCAAGAACTAGGTCCGAATAAGAAAAAAAAACAAAAAAACGGCTCGGGGTAATTAGACGGGGGATCGATTGAGACTAAAATTGTTAGAATCGGACAACCGGAAGTGGTGGTTAAGGGTGCCCTTAGTTGGAAGTTGGATATGCGTCGGTGTTACATTTTGTACTAATTCGGTTTGTTCGATCGAAATGTCGAATAGAATATTATGTTTCGAAGTTTTAAGCTTAAGTTTTCGAAGTTTTAAGTTGTGTTATTTTTTTTTTTGCGAAAAAAAATTATTTCTATAAATATTATCCGAAATATGTGGGTTTACTTTATTCCGTTAGGTTCATTTCCAATGTCGTAAGAAGTTCGTGAGAAAGCAGGAGATCCGTTGATTTTTTGTTTACCAACCAAAGAACAATGACAGACCATAATGTATTATAGGTACACTATATAGAGCTCACGTAGTTTATTAGGTACAAATATATGAAATAGGTAGGTCTTCTCATAACTAAGAAAAACAGTAATCGCCGGGTATTTTTTAAAGGCCGCGTTTAAGAGTTAAACGTACTTTCTATCAGTCAATCTTATTTTTTTTTAAGAGAAAATAATACTTTGTTAGAAAACGACGAGACATATCTTTCATAGAAATAATATTATCAGTACCAGTTGTTTAACTAACCTTGCAATGATTAGAGATAAAACAAATGTGAAATGTGAAGGAAAAAGATTTTTTGGCGTACAGTATAGCGCACCAATCTTTGCCGCTCTGAGTTGCCTACGAATGACTCCTGTATATAACACAATCAATGCGCAGGCACAGCATGGGAACAGCAGTGCGGACAACGTGGTGGGGGGTGGCCGCCGAGTGTGTGTGCGAATTACCCGACCTCTCCTTCATCTCCTCCGCGCTCTTATGTCATGCTACCTACTGCGACGCTTAATAATTTCACACATCAAAATAAAATTCAGAAAAACGATTATTCAACAGCTTTTCATGGTGAAGTTTCAATTTGGTTCAGGATTTAGCAGCTTTCAGATTTAATTTGATTGTGGAATCTAAATAAATATAGTAAATAATAATCAAATGAATGTAATTAATTATAAAGTTTGTATTTATAAAATCAAAACTTTAACAATCAGTTTTCTTTAATATAAAACAGTGTTATAGGTATCTAAAACCGAATATTTTTATAAAGAATCTGTAATAGTAATTAACAAACATTATTACAGTCGTAGGTGTTTGTATTTTGTAAATAGTTTAGTGCGATGACAAAGTCAGTCTATATTATTTAAACACTAGCGACCCGTCCCGGATTCGAACGGTATAGTTCCAATCAAATTTTATGGCAAATCAATTTTTATAAATGCTGTATGCGTGCTTGCGCAGGTTCAGTCATAAGCTCCTCGCTCCACTGCGTCCCGCTACACCTAAAACTGGTTACTGCGACGTGACTTGTGCCTATTTTCACATCTGTCATAAGGTTTGATTGGAACTGTAGCAGAGCATCAAGCCGTAGTGTTTTTTTCTGCGTAGTGTCCTATCAGCTTTATTGCGTCGAACATGTGGATTGGATTTAATTAGATTCAAATGTCTTAGACATAAGTATTCAATATGTACAGAAATCGGTTTCGCTTGGAGGAGGGTCCACTTTTCCCTTTTACGTATAGCGTATTCCCCAAATAAACTTTAAAATAATGAAATAATGGAAAACGATACTATATTTGTTAATAATGGAAAAGTAAAGACAGATGTCAAACATGAGATCTCATTTTCATACACTTTTTATACATATTTAAGAAACCTTCAAAGAAGGTTCCATAACACTCCACACCTTGCAATGAATTGCAATAATAAAGAAATAAATCACAAGTCCAGCTTCACGGGCAACTTCACTATTCTACCAGAGCGCGTTTGCTTTATGTCCTGTACACCATCGCTCCTGGCACGTTCTGTAATATGTTTTGTGGGAGCTATTGTCGATTCATTATCTGGTTCAATCGCAGACTTCATTTCACTAGACGATATTTCAAGAGGGAAAAGACGTTGCAGTTGTCGCTCCCTTTCTCCATAGGCTGTCTTTAGTTGTGCAACTCGCCCATAGCCGTCAGTGCCTAGATAAATGTCTAATACTAGCGCTAAGGGCCAATTTATCCTCTTCAGATGCTCTTTCTCGATGAGTACTACGTCACCGGGTTTCAACGTTTGTGACTTGCTTTTAGAAGGAGTTTGTGTTAAAAGTGATAGATATTCACTACGAAATCGCGATTTAAATTGTTCTCGTTGTATCGTTGTATGTACTTCAGTCGTCTATTCAAACTTCTTTTGTCAATGTAATTAAGATCTGTTACATCATGACCATCTCTCTTGATTTCATGTAAAACAGCTGGTGTGAGTAGAGTTAAACTTTCATTGTCCTCGACTACATATGTGAGCGGTCGTGAATTCAATATGGCCTCACATTCACAAAGCATGGTCACCATCTCGGTATAATTTACAATAGCTGTCCCGAGTATTCTCCTAAGAATATTTAAGCGATCTGTCAAGGCGTTCCCAAAACCCTCCCCACCATGGCGCTTGAGGAGGAATAAATCGCCATCTTATTTTTTGAATACTAGTTCATTTCTCTCTTCTCAGTCGATCGTCTTATATAAGTTATTCATTCCTTGAAAATTGGTGCCATTGTCACTATAAATAATATCGACTCTTCCTCTTCTAGCCAAAAATCTTCTTAAAGCCATCATAAAATCTTCGGTCGATAGTGACGTACAAAGCTCAAGATGAACTGCTAGATAGAGTTCTAGAAAAGAATGCCACAGGTCTACTTTCTTGGGATAAAGTGCCTGCTATCGCCCAATTTGAGGCATCTGTTTCCACGACGAATTCAACTTTGTCATCTATAGCATTAACAGCTGATTTTGCTATTTGCTCCTTGAGTGACTTAAATGAATCAAGAGCCTCTTGTGTTAACGGAAAAGTTTCCTGTGAAACAAGAGAATGTATTCTATCCGAAAATCTGGGAATCCATTTTGAATAATGAGCACATAATCCCAAAGACCGTCGTAGCTATGCAGAATCAGTAGGTACCGGCAACTCTACTAATGGGCGTAGGCGTTCTGGATCTGGTTTGATCACTCCATTGCATAAATTGTATCCAAGAATATTAATTTCAAACTCACTTTTGTCCATATTCATTGTAAGATTGTAACAAGCTGCTATATTAAGAAATTTTTTTAATTTTTCATCATGATCAGCTTTATTAATTCCACAAACGGTAATATTATCAAGATATGCATAAACTCCTTACACATTTATATTTTATATGAATATATGGTATCACACTACTAATTACCTACCCTAAGAAAAATGTTCAACAGTCGAGCAATGGATGAACCCCATAATAAAAAACGAGAAATATGAAGAGGAAAAAACAATGCGTCAGCGGAAATTATAGGTCCTGTATCGTAATTATCATGACGCATAGTTTTTTATTCCTCGGTTCCCTCATAATAAAATCTAAATTCACCATAATACTTTTCCCAGTGTAGTGGTACAATATTTTATGCTAGCCACACAGAAGTGGTGTAGAAAGAGATAGTTAGGCACCCGGTTACTTCTCTTTCGCACTTTTTTTTTTTAATCACCAGTTTACGCATGACCACGCTAATGATATAGAGATATCATTCCAGTTGTACGTAGTACCTAATAGTTCCATGATTGCGCCTGGCCCTGGTTCAGATCAGATTGGCTCAGATTGTCTGTGCGTGCAGATCAGGCCCAGGCAACTTGTTCGCCGCGGTCATGGACATACCTACGGGGGCCAGGAGTAGTGATACCAGTTACTGTGTGCCAACTTTTCTTTTTTATTGTAGCAACATTATTTGCCAATGATACCAGAAACACAATTACCCTATGTTTTCAAGATTTTTCCCCAAGATAATCGCAGCAGAATGTATGAATGACTGTAACAAAAGTGTTTTATTCGACTATGAACGATGTATATGGAACAATTCATAAACTATGCGCGTGCAGTGAGCCAATTAAATAAGAATTTAACAAAATCATTGTGTGAAATATTTGTACGAACTCTTTAATTAAACTGTTGATTATTGTCCCATTAATCAAATAAATTACCTATTTCGTAATTAAAATCGCATATTCTTTAAAAAAAATGTATTAGAATTTATTTAAAAAATTTGGGAATGGTTAATTCGATAGGATCACTTTTTATAGTATACGTACCTTTTTTGTATTATATCCAAAATATGGTTAAAAATTAAAAAAAAAAACTAAATTAGTTCTTTTGATTTTTTAAAAAGGTGATTGACTGAACGAAACCTAACGACCAAATGACGACATATTAACAAATCCATAAAGAGTATAGAGTTGAAATTATGGGCACTAGACAACTGATATACACTCTTAATATTCTTTGCAGTATATACATACATAGATATTTTGCACTCAGACACCAAACAGATAGACATGTTGATGCACACAAATATTAGGCTCGGCCGGGAGTTGAATCTGTGACCTTTGGTTCTGCGATTAAGGTCTCTAACCACTCGGCCAATAAGTCAGTCAATGTTTTTTATCGTCTAACAAAATGACTTAATTTTTTTCGGATGCTTATGGTGTAATCCACATTTCCTACCTCCAGAAATGAAAAACTCTCAACAGCGAATGTTATTTCGATTTGTAAACCGTTTTCATAAAATATTTATGGAAACACTACGGCATTTCACGAAGAAACAAATTATCTTCTACGTTCCACCAGGACAATGTACAAGTACAACATTTTTCGAGATTACCTACTAAGTTAAACATAAATTCACGCAAAAACGGTGCGACTGCGAGTTACAGTGAGGGGTATCCTACAAATGGCCGCTGACCGCTACAATGTTATTGTTAGTCGCTGGCGCGTCGCCACAGCTCTGTATCTCAATATTTTAGTCACAATATTAAAGTTTTACAGGTGATGAATAAATCTAGTGTAAATATATTACTCACAACTACAAAACATGTAGAGAACTACACAAACAAATTTTTGTAAATAATAATTACCTACCTATATATATTTATTTGATTTTACATCACTGATGTTTGATTTCTGCATCCTTATCATCAAATTGTATATTATATTAGACCTTTGATTACAACTGCTAAATCACAAAAATATTTACCGAAATAGGTTCAGTAGTTTTTGTGTTTATTATCGTGTTTATACAAATAGATAAAAATTCCAAAAACGATGGTTTAAATATCGTAATAATAATAATAACGTCTACATCACAACAACGTCTTGGCCCCAAACTAAGTAATCTAAGCATTAGTTTGTGTTTTAGGTACCAAACGAAGGCAACACATACATATAACAACTAAGACCAGTATTACCGGTACCAGTATCAATATTCATCATATAAATACTGACCCGACCTGGGACCTCCAGCTTCGTAGACAGGGTCGCTACCCACTAGGATAAGCAGTCGTCATAACCCACAACAATTATTGTTTTGGAAAAATATCTTATGTACAAGGTTGACCATACGAATATGTTACAATTTTATTTATAAATTTTTCATTACATATCTATATAGTAAGATAATAATGATTTTTTATTAGTAAAATTATAACAAAATATTTTATTCGGTGTATTACATAACTAAAAATTCTCACAGTTATTCAGTACTGATATTATTATTCGTAATCATATAATCCATCTAAATAACATATAATATCAATTTGCGATCTGTATCTCTTAAACTAGGTAAGAATTGTAACTATAGGAATTCTACCTCAAATACATGAAAATATTATTGCACATTACTACATGGTAACACTGCAAGTTTAGCTGATTATTCAGTTATGTATGGGGGCCAGTGGGGGCTAATAATTTTACATGAAACATAGATGTGTGTGTCTGTGTGAGTGTGCGTGTTTAGATGTAGGAGTGTAAGAGGCATGAGGTTTGTGGTTGCTGACAATTAAATGGTTCTAGGGGCAACCAGTAGTTGGCGCTATTCTTGTCGTTTTTTCCCCCCATAGAGTTACATTTCTTCTTCCCGTAGGGAAGTATATATTGTTCTGTGGTGCAGATTGTGATGAATTGTGATTTTGAATGGTTGTGGTCGGATATGTTTGCAATAAGTGCGTTATAGTTGGTTGTTTAAATTGTGGTTTAAATAGAACAAAGTTGTGGAATTTTAGTTTTTTTATAATAATTAGTGGCGAATTGTTCTTTTATGGATTATCATATTCATCTATTTGTAGCGTGAAATACTACATTATAATTAGAGAGTAATATGGTAAACCTAAAAAACTTAGAGAACACACGAAATTATAATTATAAAAGTTTTAACCATATGCTTATGTATCAGAAAGGTTCTAACAACCATTTTTAATTTTTTTTAATCTGGTCAAAGTACTTTCTGTGATATATTCAAGACATAAACATGAGTTTAACAATGATTGAAAAAGTTTGCGAATATCAAAAAGGATCTGTGGAATTTATGTCAATAGAGAAGGTAAGTGAAACGTTTGTTTCCCTTCATCTTCAAGGACCTACCAAGCAGACGCACCGGTGGATCTCTGACTATTAATATGATATCCAAAACCCACCTAACTAGCGAAATAGTCATGGATATCGGAGCTTAAAATGCTTTAAATCTTGTACAAATTACGTAAGCGCTTCAATTATTGTTAGAATAAGTTAGAATGCTTTTAGAAGCATTGTAATATACTATTGTAAGAATAGGTACGAACATTAATCTTGTAAATAGGTCTTGAAAGTGTTTACAAGATCACAAATAAAACTAGTCCTGTATTAACAGAATATGCAGACTTAGACACATAGATATCAAGTATCAATAATGTTTTCATTGAGACTATCACCACTCTGTAAATATGCTATATTAAGATTCCTATCAGAAATAAGATCTTGTAAGTGTTAGGTATATTTTGTTGACCATGTTAGAAATCTATAAACCAATGGCCTTGACTAGTATAGGAGTACCCTTCTTTGGCATTGCAATTAGTCATATGTTAAGTCAGAAATCTTAAATTATTATAATATTTTATACTTCTATAGAACAAAATTTATGATTAGAATTTTATTCTTCAAACGGTTCCGCACTACTATAAGTATTTATTCAGCTAATATAGACTTAAAAAAATGGAAGAAGCTTAACATAACATATGTATACATCACAACAACGTCTAGGCCCCAAACTAAGCATTAGCTTGTGTTTTGGATACTAAGCGAAGACACCACATACATATAACAACCAATACCCGGTACCAGTATTATTATTCATCATATAAATACTGACCTGCCCTGAGATTCGAACCCGGGACCTGCAGCTTCTAAAGCTAAATCGAAGCAACGGTTTCAGAAGAAAAGTTGATAAAAAATATAAAGAATACTTATTGCTCGGAACTCAGTGCACTAGTCAAGCTAAACCTGGAGTTAATAAGGGTTCTGTACTTTTTTTTTAAAAAGCAACACATTCCAACCATTAGCAACCACTTTTTTTCAATTTTAACCACAGATTGATTATCAGAGTCCACGTGGACCGTTATATACCTATCAATTGTGAAAGCAATCGGTTCAGTATCTAAAAAGTATGCGGGGGCAGTAAAAAATGGCGGTCACTTTTTCAAAATTATGATGACAGATTCGTGATCGGAGTCCACATGGACCCTAAGATATCAATTTCGAAAGCAATCGGTATGGTAACTAAAAATTCAAAATAGCGACCCTTTTATTCAATTTTGACCACAGATTTGTGATCGGTGTCCATGCAGACCCTTAGATACTAATTTTGAAAGTGATCGGTTTAGTAATTAAACATTTGATTTTTTCTTGTTTTATTCAATTCTAAGTATTTGATAAAAAATATTTTAAAAGTTTATAAAAGTTAGTGCTATTGTCGAATATCCATATGCAAAGCATTTTCTAGCTAGCATAAAGTGAGTTTTTTTCCATGGCCACCTTAAATCTTGCTGTAAATGAAAGTCTTCTATAATCAAAAATTTTGTTTACATCCATTATCACTACCATTCTCGACTCTGAAATAGCGATTCACAGACTGGAGGCCAAATTTCATTTGTTACTATCCAATGATTTTGGATGCTAGCTAAAAAAATACAGTGATCAAATAAACATTAAAAACACAGATTGTGGCATTCTGTGCAGTTCTTTGGTTGTACCAGAGAAGATGATATGTTATGGTTGGAAATTTCAACCTTTAGGGGAGTAAAATAGGGGATGAAAGTGTTAATGGAATTCTGTCATTTCTAAGGGCCACTGAAGTGAATCACACACAATTTGTACATGAGCTTTCATTACCCGCTAAGAAATGATCTTCCAAAATTTTACACCTGCAAGGGTAAAATAGAAGGGGCATGATTGTATAAAAATCTTATTTTTTAAGTTAAATATATGAAAATTGTTAGGCGTTGGGCAGAAACTAAATATGTCCTGTTTGCAATTTTATGGGGCTTGTGTCAATTTTGAAGTTAAATCTATGACACTTGGTATTTGAAGTTTGGGTCAGAAAGTATATATGTTGCATTTCAATATTTTTGAGATTTTAACCTTACGGCAAGTAACTTAGGGGGTTAATTCTGGAAAGGAATTCTATAATTTTTAAAGTTAAAACCATGAAATTAGTTGTAAATGGTATGAAAATTGGTGTTTAGCATTTGGGTCAGAAACTAAATATGGAAAGTTTATAAAGTGACTCTGTCATTCTTAAAGTTGAAATCATTGAATTCATCTGGCGTTATGGTCAGAAATTTAAACATTTTTCAAAGTTTATGGAAATTTAACCTTGAAGGAAATAAAATAGAGGTTGAAAGTTTGTGTGGGAATTCTGTTATTTTGAAGTTTAAAATCATGGAAATTGGTATTTTGCCTTTTAGTTGCAAATTGTGAGGACCTATTTTAGCAATCATAGAAAAACCCTTACAGGCATAAAATTGTTACACTTGCTAGATATTTAATTTTAACGTTTTGATGGGAAATTAAAACTTGAAATATTTTGTATAATAACCCTTAATAAATACAAAAATGTAATTCGTGCAGGTGAAGCCATGGACAATCACTGTGTATTTTTAATATTACATACAAGTTAGTGAATCTTTGAAGACAATGAATGATATCATGACATGAATTTTAAAGTTATGAAAAAAATATTTCAAATCAGGAGTGCATAGGTTAATGGTAAAATAATTAAAACTATTTTTGAAAAGCAACCTAACTTAAAAGAAGTTTATAATGAAATTATAATAAAAATAAACTTGTTTTCTTTTATGCATCTTCTTATACATATAGTGGTGTGGTATATAGGTATCTTTTTCCCTCTCTTATGGTGAATCTCTGTTTTAATTTCTCTCCTGTTGCATTAACTCAAGTGGTCCTCTAATCTATCATTTGTATATAAACATAAGGAATAAATATTAAATTTTATAATCAAGAGTGATTAAGTTTGAAATGGCCATATGTGGTGTTGTCACAGAATCAGATCTTGTTGTGGTACAGTTTCAGACTAAACGAAGTTTCTCAACAGTTTGGGGCATACCAATAACTGAAATATGTTAGGGAAATAAGAATCTATTTTAGTTTTTAAAACTAAAATAAGTATGTTTTGTAATTTTTGTTTGTCCTGGCTTACAATATGTAGGTACCTTATAACATTCAAGCTATAATTATATCAATGTATATTTCATTAGGTACCTATTTGCTTAAGAAGGTCTCTATGCAACAAACAAAACATTGTAAGGTGCATTCTACATTGCTCAAGCAAAGTTCTATTGAATTTCAATGAGGCAGTTATTGTCCACAGTCCTGTTTTAAAATTTTGTTATACCTACTTTTTTTTGCTTTAAATTATAAACTGAGCCTGGCCATTTCAAAGATATGTACGTGACCCACAATGACTGATGCAGTATGTATTTGTAGATTGTGGGCAGTTATAACCCAAAAAAAAACTGACATGCGTTGAACGCACTTTTTTGTGCTTTAATGACAAAATAGCAGAATAAAAGTTATAACACTTTTTAAAGTTAGAATTATATGCATTACTATTAACCAGCAGTGTATAAATTTCAAATAAATTCACATAATGTCAACTAATAATTGTTTTATCCATTATCTACGATAATGTTACTCAATAATATTTACTGTTAGAGTGTGATTGATGTAACCATTAAAAGATACAAAACATGGTAAATCAATTATTTATATTGTCACGACATTGGCTTCTACCACTGACTTATATGTACCTACGATACATATAAGTCGGTGGCCTTCTACCTATCAGCGCCTATTAAATGCAAGATAATTTAATTCTTCGTTTTTAATAGTTTACAGCGGAACAAAAACCACTAAAACCACACGTCACTTTTACATTCACAAATTAGTTATTTCTTCTCTAAATTTGACCTTCACTTGTCATCCATACAACTGCTACGTATCTTTGACGCTTTGCTTGTCAAGTGTGTCTTATATTTTCGATGGTCCAAATGTTCTAACATTCTCTAGAAAACTACTCTCAATTTAAATTCGCCATCGTCATTGACCTGCATGTGGTTTTAACAACGGTTCTTGATGAAATGTATAAAATAGCATTTTGTGTACATTTGATATTGTTATTTTTTACGTTTTACAATTTTGTTGATAAAATAAAATTTAATGTGATAATTTGTTTTTAGGTAGATGATTGTGGCGATAGCCAAGAATTTTGCCACAAAAGCAAATTGCTTAGAAGGAATATATCTAAGAAGTTGGAAGACAATAATAATTTGACCAAAGCTGACATAGAATATATCAACTATAGAAAGCTGTTGAAATATGAGGAAGCGCCAACATATTTACAGCATAACCCATATATCCGAGATGGATATAGAAAGTTTCTACCAACTAATCTGTGTTGGGAAAGGTAAGTTTTTTTGTAGTTACCGAATGACGATCACTTACATAGTATTATAAAGATTTATGCTAATTTTAGTAGAACAAACATTAACCTAGGAATACCTGGACGTAGCACCACGATTTAATTACCGATACACCCCTGGTAAGTCAGCTAGCTATAGCTATGTAGATACGCACGCACCAACTTGATCACACTCAAGTCTACCAACCGCCATTATACTTACGCTGCAAAGTTCCATTCACCCAAGTTTACGCGGCCGTTGTTTCAGTGCTTCATTGGTTGTTCGGTGATAAAAGTCTAGAATTTTTATTACGTCTGTGAAAACAAATTGCTTTTCCAAATTGATTAGGTTGTTGCTTAAGGCAACTAAAATACATAGAAAATGCATTACCCACCTATTCTCGTAGCAAAAAAGTTCTTTCGGCTGTAACTTTTTGGAAATTGGAAGAAAATACAAAAAAAGACCGGCAAAATGCGAGTCATACTCCCACACAAAGGGTTCCGTGCCACCGTTTAATATAAAAATGTATGAATGTAAATATGTTGCTTGTATGGGGACCCCCTTTAATTTTGAACAAAATTTTATTTTTATTATTTGCTTTTAATTATACGATTTTATTTATATAGAAGATTATAGATTATTTAGAAGATGCAGACAGCATTTTTGAGATCAATATAGCTTCCTAAATCTTCCTAAACGAACAGATAGACAGGCACATTTGATGATAAGAAGGCTTTTCGAATCTGCCGTATTATGTCATAGGCGTGATATCAGAAAATAAAATAAACGGCCTCTTTAGGCACTGAACCGCTAAATGGACTTAAGTCATAGACATAACCTAAATAGATAAAATAAATAAAGTCTACACACTCTACAGACTAAAGATGTTTATACTTGTTTTCAGTATTTTCTGGTGGACCAACGAAACCTTGAACATCTGGACACATCTTTTCGGTTTTTTCTTGGTATTGGGATTGACTATTAATGATCTGGTCCTCATCAATATACACGCAACTTTCGTGGACAAAGTAGTCGCTGCTATACTCCTGTCGTGTTTTCTGGTAAGCATGTTGACTTTTTCTATTTGTTTATAAGATAATAAAACTTTCTTGGTGTATTTCCGTATATGTCCTCGATTTCGAAGTCATTATTTATATAAGAACTTAAAACTACCGAATGATTTAAGCGAAAATATGACGGGACGGGGATATAACGGTTAATGAATTACATTATATTATGTTTGAGATATCTCACACACGGTCATCTAATCCCAAACTAGGCAGGCGTCTGTGCTATGAGTACCAGACAACTGATAGGATCAAACAACTGACCCTTCAATAGTTTTGTAATATTTACATTTATAAATATTTTCCACCCAGCACGGAACAAATAAACATGTTAATGCACACAAATGTTCGATTCCCATCATCATCATCCTTATCAGCCCGTGTCTCTCCACTGCAGGGTATAGGCCTCTCCCAAGGCTCACCACCACACACGGTCCTCCCCCTTTCGCATCCAACTACCCCCGGTATGGTGCTTCAGGTCATCTGTCCACATGGCCGGGGGGCGTCCACGCTTCGCTTTCCGGTACGTGGCCTCCATTCGAGAACTCGTCTACTCCATCGGTTATCATTTCTACGGCAAATGTGACCGGCCCATTGCCACTTCAGCTTGCTGATCGCTTCGGCTATGTCGACAACTTTAGTTCTTTGACGGATTTCAGTGTTTCTGATTTTATCCATCAAAGAAACACCGAGCATAGTCCGCTTCATAGCACGCTGAGCGACTTGTGGATCAGTCCTGCCGTGAGAGTCCATGTTTCGGCACCGTACGTCATTGTAGGTAGGACGCATTGGTTGAAGAACTTGGTCTTCAGTCATTGTGGTAGTGGTGACGAGAACAGATGTTCGATTCCCGCCCGGTACAAATATTTGTGTCCATGAACAAGTCTATTTGTTCCGTTTCTGGGTGTAAAAGTATCCATATACATATATTATAAAAAAAAAAATTTAAGTATGTATATCAGTTGTCTAGTACCCCAAAATACAAGCATAACACTTACTTACTTTGGGACTAGATAACGCTGTGTGGGATGTCCCAGATATTATCATTATACCCATAGGAATCTAAAGTACCGTGCTTCGGAGGGCACGTTAAGCAGTCGGTCCCGGACGCTGTCAATAGATGGCGGTCGTTACAGTTCCCAACCCGCAGTAGAGCAGCGTGGTGGACTTAAGCTCCAAGCCCCCCTCCTCACCCTGGGAGAGGCCTAAGCCCCTGCAGTGGGGTAAGAATGGGCTGATGATGATGATGATGAATCTAAAGTAAAATTATGAGCGTTGCGCAAAATTAAGTAAAATAATTAAAAAAACATATTAAAAAAAACATTTGACCATTCAGTGAAAGTGAAATCAATATTGTCTGACTTTATTACTCGTACATTGTCCGGTTTTGTTGCATCGCGATGTTTAAACATGACTGACTGACTTAGGCAATATTAGAGGAATAAATAATTCCTATTATCGAACTCTTAGACACTAGTTACATTGAAGCGTATAGGTAGGTACCAAAATATGTTTAAATAATTAAAATATAACGACGAAAATTCAATTGAAGAGTTTTCGACGAAAAAAGATTCTTAGGCATTGAAGTGAAACTTGTTACGTTTTTTTTTGGGACAGATGAGATTTTTATGCGATGACAAATTTTATAATTATATCAGGTTATTAGATATTATAAATTATTATCATCCCATTCCCTTAAACTGTGAATGTCTTTCTATATAGGTAGGTATCATTAGTGAATTTCATGGAACAATTGAAATAAAAAAAAAAAAATGTTTATTCATAAAGTAAGTTTCGTAGTATCCATTTTATATGTGGGCTCTAAACAACGCCACTTGCTTCGCGTCATGTTGATTACGAAACATTTGCGGTCACGCGAAAGTCAGTGAGAAGAACGTCCCCTCTCCGCACTCCTACCCGCTCCCTCCAAATGTGAAAGTATGCAATCAAGTAGGTAATGGTGTGTGCTGTAAGATTGGCTGGTCTTGATAGATTATTATTTTTCTTTTTGCATCTTTGTCGTTACAAGACACCCATCTCGTTTGGTTTTTTTTGATCGTCAATCGTACAGCCTTTCTGATCAAGTTACGCTTGAGAGGTTTTTCATTACTTTTAAAATTTTCCTAGGCATTGGAAATCATTTAAAGACTCCATAATTGGGGGGAAAAATAGGTAGGCCAAATTTCACATTAAAATACCTTTTTCGTAAGACTTATCAACGAAGCGTGGTTATTAAATACTACGCACGAGAAATGAATAACTGCCGGTGTAGCGGGAAGGGGTATCCCATCGGCGGCCGCCGCAATTGTCAGTCGCCCGCGCATCCCCACGGTAATATGACGTCTTTGTGGCGCCATATTTCAATATTTTAGTACCAAATGATACTAAAAAACACGTATTTTATTATTTTCATCAAAGATCATATTTTAAAATTTGGAGTACCTAATTAAAAAATCACCAGATATAGATACTTTATATGTTTTTGGAACTTGAAGATATCTTAAAATGAGAGTTAAACCAGGGAATTATTTCTTGAATTACGAGCGATCTTCGATATGTCTATCCAGAAAGACGTTCCTAATAAACCGACGCAGGACAATAGACCCTGAGTCCCTGAGTGAATTTGTCCATTGTATCACAATATAATACGAATTGCTTTGTTCAAATTTAAATAATTATATTATAATTTTAAACCTTACCACACTTGTTTCACCACCCCGAAAACAGTTGAATTCGGTGTGAATAAAGCAAGTGGGTCTACAGTATTCCCTAACAATAATCTTAGTTAAATTAAGTCCATTGGGTTTGCTTTTGTTTGGCATTGATTAAAAATGTCACATTTTCTATGTCACACGTTATTAATATTATTGTCGAGGTCAACAACACATCTGCCAGTGATACTAGTAAAAGTCACGAGACTGATTTATTGAATGTACGTTTAGGTAACATTTTCTCAATGTATTACGTATGCTTTCGTCAATGAAACTAACGTAAATTTTATCTACACTAGACTGTGCTTTAAAAGCTCAATTTGTGTATGTACAAGAACGTTTTCGTTCGGCACGTTGACTGACATTTCGAATACTTTCTCCTTATAAATAATAAACAAAGAGATTCAAGCATAATAAAAAAAAAAATGCTAGTACATTCGTCTGCGATGACGCGACATATTTACAAGCAATTTATTATGTTTTTGTCATTATTATATTAAAATATTTATTGTTCTCGAGCTTTTTGTAATAGCAATTCAATTTAGAAGATTGAGTCATTCTACTACGACAAGAACGGTTCTTTCGCCACACGACATTCGCTTTAGAATCTTTTTCTCTGAGCTATATAAGTGAACTTTGATTCAATTGCTAGTTTAGCTAATTTTTCCAACGGAATTATTTGCTAACCATTTTAATCTTGAAAAGAAAATTTTTAAACCAACCAACTTTTAAGACAAATGTCTATTTGATTCTACTAAACACGTTTTAAAAGCTGATATTAAGGTCGAAATTTAGCATAGAGGAACTTCGGAACTCGGAACAAATATTGACTTTTTAACTTCCCTAATTTGAACTGGATACCCGAGGCAAAACCCAATCAATCACTAAATGGAAATATTAAATGAAAAATATAGATAAAGAGACCCGATCTATGAGTGTAAAGGTTTGACTCAAACTAGAGATATGGACACAAGACTTGAAACAATTTTTTTAGAGGGATTTGCGAATTCAAAACTCCACATACGTTACTTATCGCCATCCAATCGTAAAGAAAATAAATAAATGGTATCAAAACACACAATGATCAATGACTGATCGATTGGCCGAGTGTTTAGAGACCCTAACTACGGAGCCAAGGGTCGCGGATACGATTCCCGCCCGGGACAGATATTTGTGTACTTGAACATGGCAATTTGTACCGTGTCTGGGTGTAAAATATCTCTATATGTATATATTATTTAAAAAAATATTTATGTATATCCGTTGTCTGGTACCCATAATACAAGCTTTGCTTAGTTTGGAACCATATGGCGCTGTGTGGGATGTCCCAGGTATTATTATAAAAATCACTAAAATGAATGGCGTTTTATGTTCACGAGAGATAATCTTATTTACAATGTAAAAATCGTGTTAATGTTTATAATAGTAAAATTACGGAAATCAAACGACTATGGTCCCTCTTTTGGGACCAATATAAAAAATGGAAAGGAGATTGACAGCGGAAGCGAAAACAGTAGTTATGTTGGAATGTACTGGCGTATAGGTTAGGTACTCATAAATAAAACAACAATAAAGGTAACCTAAATCCGACGCTAGCCGGGCACAACGAGCCCAATTTTCAAATTTTTATTTATTATAATTAAATAAATTTATAGATGTGCATGGGGCTGTCAGCTCTCTACCATACGTTCTCGTGCCGCTCCGAAAACGATTACAACAGCTTCCTGATGTACGACTTGTTCGGGATCGCTCTGTCTTTGCTGGCCATCTACACTTCGGGCATATACTACGCTTTCTGGTGTCATTATGTGAGTTTATATAGTATTTTATTGCAATATTTTTTATATGTCAATCCTTTAACTAATTGCGGCAATGTGGTATTTGCCTTCTAAATATTTAGTATTTAGCGGGCCACTTGGTTACTCTTTGATGACGTCGACCACAAACACAAGAATAGCTTAGAAAAGTCAACAAATTTTCAATCTGAAATAAGTATATTTTATTGTTAAAAATGCTCAAGTTTCCTGGGCGACTACTTGGTTCCACAGTAAAAATGTAAAATTCTATCATAACTGCATTTAAAAAACAATTACTATTGGTAACAAAATAGGTTACGTTAGGCTTCTATCTCAAGGTTCTAAAAGGTCGGTAACGATAAAAATCAGTCATCGTTGAGCCCTTTTTTTAATATTAAGGATTCGTTTCACAATTTCTTCTTAAAGTTCATCTAGCGCAGTTTCAAAGGATTTTTAAATTATGATTGTGACTAAAGTCAAAATAATTGCATCAAAATATTACATACACGTGAAAGTTTAATTCGTGTTCATGAAAGTATAATAAGAATACCGTGAATTTTCAACACCTAAGTCAAGTAAAATCTTTACTTTTTAATATGCTTTTTAGGTATTTTGTGTTTTGGGAGTTCCTAAATTTAATTTTTACCTATGAAGAGTAGGTGAAAATATGAAATAAAAATTAGTATCAATACGAATATACGCTGTTCATGAAAATGTATTAATTCGATTATACATCGTTCATACAAAATGACAGTAAAAAAAAATGCTAAAATTTGCAAATCTGGCAAAATAAGATAATCGAAATATATTTTAGACGGAATACCATCAAGCTAAATTATCAGTAGTAAAGTTCAGTAGTTACTTAATTCAGTTTATTTTTATCTGTTTTTAATTGTTTAAATAGTTGCTCAAATATATTTTTTTTAAAGTAAATAAATGACGTGACGAAACACCTCGGCCGGCAGACCGCGCGCTGCCGTATATGGACATAGTGCGATTTTGTAATACGACTCTTAAACATGAAACACATCTAGCACAAATAAAAAGCATAAAAATCATATAATATAATAATTTAAGACGACCTGACAGGTTCCAACTCATAGAAGAAATAATAATAATAATGTATACACATTGAAAATGTCATTGTGTATCACATATCACATCACAACAACGTCTAGGCCCCAAACTACGCATTAGCTTGTGTTTTGGGTACCAAGCGAAGACACCACATACATATAACAACCAAGACCCGGTACCAGTATCAATATTCATCATATAAATACTGACCCGACCTGGGATTCGAACCCGGGACCTCCAGCTTCGTAGGCAGGGTCGCTACCCACTAGGCTAAGCGGTCGTCATGTTTTCATATCGTATTTATCCAGCATCAGCTTTAGTAAATGATATATGGTATTGGTTCGACGTTGGATGACTAAAAATTAGTATTTTGCTGATGTCTTAATCTTCAATGACATATGGCATCGTTTGTGTATCAAACACGTATTTCGCCAGTTGGCACATCCTCGTATTTAAACCCGTACGGTTGCATAGTGTGGAACGTTACCTTACATATTGCAATAACGTGACCTTCGCGCTTACACGTCGGTTCGTACGCCGAATCGATAACTCGATTTTATCGAACTTAATAGAAATTAGTGGTTCAATTCACGTTTACCGTATAGTTTTGTTTAACAGAGCTGTGGTGGCCGAGTAGTTAGCATCCCGCTTTTGATACATTGGTCGTGAGGTCGATTCCTACCATAGATTTATTGACGAACGAATTTTAAAATTATATAAGAACTTTCTTTACATTTTTGATATGATTTAGTACCGCATTTAAGAGTTTTGGTTACGTGACGTCTGTCTGACCTCTGTTTTAAGTACGAGATATACTTATAGGGGATGACAGTATATCAGCTTACATACCAACTTTTACCAACTCTAATGCTCTGTGGTCCGAATTCCATAACTCAATGTTGAGGAAGTGCTACTCCAATAGTGGAGCGATACAAAGGTTTGCTAATATTATAATTTTACTAGCGCCCACTTGTGTCTTCGACCGCGTGAACGACACGTTCGTATTATGCGCGTTTTCACCGGTATAGTTTCTATCTTCCAAAGGATGAAAATTTATATGTATAGATAGTGATTATAACTTTCCTCAGCGCTCAGGCACTAATTTATTTTATTCTATTTTCTAGCGGAAATTTTTTTCCCGCGAAACAAAGTTGCTGATGTCTTTGTCAGTCCATTCAGGTAGCTGTTTTTAAGTTAAAATTGGAAATGTTTTTGTTGCTCTGTTGTGGTGTTATAATTACCACATTCGTAACTTTGGCCGTTTGATTAAAATTTTATGATAAAAACATTCTTGTGAAAAGAATAATATTAATACCTGGGACGTCTCACACACGGTCATCTAGTCCTAAACTTGGCAGAGCTTGTATTATGGGTACTTGACAACTGATCTACATAGTTAAATATTTTTTATGACGCATACATATGTAGATAATTCACACACAGACAAGAATGATGTATTTTTTCGAGAAAAATTTACTTATATACGTTCACTCCACTTTAGCTGCCTCCGTATAAAAATCGCAGCACGAGAATTGGCTAAATATTATTCGTGCGTTAGAAAGATCATTGTTTGTGTTATATGGTAGTATTATCACCTCATATTTAGAACTAAAGGGAACATAGCCCGAGTTGCTTTATGCCATAGATAATTTCATT
The DNA here is from genome assembly GCA_949709985.1 of Luffia ferchaultella. Lineage (NCBI taxonomy): Eukaryota > Metazoa > Arthropoda > Insecta > Lepidoptera > Psychidae > Luffia > Luffia ferchaultella. The sequence continues at coordinate 8,447,362 of OX453245.1, read as the reverse complement.
TCACGTTGGCTATTCATATAATAGACTAGCGACCGCCCGCAGCTTCGCTTGCGTAGACTACAAATTCCTGTTATAGGTACTATTAACGTTCGAGATGGTTTATACGTACTTTTTGCTGGAACCAATTTTGGTCACACCCATTCAAACTTTCAATCTTCATTCCCCTTCCACCCTTTAAAAAACCGATACAATTTTTCATCTCCCGTTTCCCACTCTTAAAATGTGAAAATCTAAAAACCCTGAAACACGTCATTATTTAAGTCCCTCCATTCCCATCCTTAAGTTTGAAATTTCTAAAAAAGCCTTTCTTAACTTTATAATGCTCACGTTATAAAATAAACTTATGTTCCAAATTTAAGCTTCCTAGACTTAGTACTTTCGGCTGTATGTTGTTAGATCAGTGAGGACAAACGACAGACAGATAGACAGACAGACAAACACAAAAAGTAGCTTATCACACTCTAGACAACCTTCTTTCACGTCTGCGAAGTTTCATTAAAATCTGTTCAGCCGTATTGGAAATTAGCTCGAATAGATAAAATTGAATTGAATAGACGTACAGACAAACAGACGGACAAAAAGTAGTTAATGTCAAATATCTTGACAACCTTCTTTCCCGTCTGTAAAGTTTCCTTAAAATATGTTTAGCCGTTTTGGAGATTAGCTCAAATAGACAGATACACGTACAGACTGACAGACGGACAAAAAGCAACATTTGTTAGTTTTGACGACCTTCTTTTCATACTTGTGATGTTTCATTAAAATTGGTTTAGACAGATGGACGTACAGACAGACATACAAAAAGTTCTGTATGTCACTTTTGACTACATACTTTTCATATGTGTAAAGTTTTATCAAAATCGGTTAAGCCGTTTTGGCCGAAGCCGATTTGCTCGAATAGACAGACAGTTCGTTTTCATGTATATAACCTATAACTCTCTGCTAAAATCAGGCTATCAAAGGCAAAAAGAATTTTTCAAATCCGACTGGTAGTTTCAGAGATTAACAAATTCAAACAAACAAACAAACGAACAAACGAACGAACGAACGAATCAACCAACCAACAAACAAACAAACAAACAAACAATCAATCAATCAACCAATCAATAAATCAATCATTCAATCAATCAATCATCAAATCAATCAGCGCGCGCGACGGAAGCTCTCAAAAGGAATAATTTTTCCCGTTTTTGCAACATTTTTCATTGATGCTCCACTCCTATTGGTCGTAGCGTGATGTAATATAGCCTATAGCCTTCCTCGATAAATGGACTATCCAATACAAAAATAATTTTTTAATTTGAACCAGTAGTTCCTGAGATTTGCGTGTTTAAACAAACAAACGAACAAACGAACCAACGAACAAACCAACCAACCAACCAACCAACAAACAAACAAACAATCAATCAATCAAACAATCAATCAATCAATCAATCAATCAATCAATCAAAAAATCAATCTATCAAACAAACAAACAAACTCTTCAGCTTTATAATAAGTATTTCTATTATATAGATTAATAGATTATAAGATAGTAAGAAAATAAGATATTACTAAAAACCGTATCAAAGTCTATTTGTTTGGAAGTAAAAAGTTAACGAACAGAGGCAGACAGCGAATTTATTTTCGCCCGCTATAGTTTTTAAATTTCAATAAAAACTGTTAAGATATTAATTTAAATTGTATGATGTAAAGGGCAATTATAATACGCATGAAATGCTTAAGACAACTAACGTATTTAATTTGATAAGGATTAATATCACGTTTAAAAAACATCTTCGCAAATAGTACATTATGTTAGAACAAATTTGATTGACATAAAAAAAGGTTATAGTAAGTTAACCTTAAAAGATACACATATGCTGTCGCGGACTTTTGGTTAGAACTTTTAAAGGGGTACAATTCCGTAGTACATGATTTTTGCTTAGCATCAACCGTTTACGCAGCGCGCGCGACGGAAGCTCTCAAAAGGAATAATTTTTCCCGTTTTTGCAACATTTTTCATTGATGCTCCACTCCTATTGGTCGTAGCGTGATGTAGTATAGCCTATAGCCTTCCTCGATAAATGGACTATCAAACAAAAAATAATTTTTCAATTCGAACCAGTAGTTCCTGAGATTTGCGCGTTCAAACAAACAAACAAACAAACAAACAAACTCTTCAGCTTTATAATATTAGTATAGATAATTACCACTTATAAGTGCTGTAAATAAATAATTGCTTGTTATTATACACAGCTGGCTTAGTTACAGTGCGCAATATCAGTTTCATTTAAATATATTTTAGTTAAGATAGGATAGGATTTTGTCATACCAATGGAAAGATTACGTCAGAAGGGTCAACAAAAAAGTCTTGATAAAATTATTTTAAATTCGTTATTATTAAAATAGTTTTGTCTAAACACGACCAAAAATGAAAAAAAATCAATAAATAGAGTAACCATAATTCAAAGAGAATAGAGAGAACATATATTGTTAGAATAGTATACTTGACTTGTCAACAAAAATGCTTAAATATTAACGCTAAGAGCCTTAAAAGCGTAATAAACAAGAAAGTAAGGTACTTTAAATTTTTTTAACACAAGTTCGGAATATTTCAATTTCAAATTTCTTTACTTCAATTTTCTCAATATCAGAATTACTCTCAACTTTATCAGGATCATGTCATACTAGAGACCCGCCCCGGCTTCGCACGGGTATAAGCACATAATCCACATGTTTGAAACAACAAACCGATACGACACTACGACAGAAAAAAACACTACGGCATGTATATTCTGCTACCCGTTCGAAGCCGGGGCGGGTCGCTAGTATACTTATATTCTGCATTATATACTATAGGTAGTCAATTGTATGCTTAACTGAGAAATACGTATAATTTATTAAACTGCCATAAATATTTAGAACTCATCTAAGACATACAGTACCTACCCGGCGGTAAATATTGCACATCAACCGTTGAAAAGAGACAATTCGAGCCAAGAAAAAGAGACATTTCGGCTTCTTAGAGCGTGATCTCTATTGCACACTACTTATATGATGTTTGTTAGTCGTGGTTCAAATGTGATAGAGTGCGGCCGCGTCCAATTAAAAATAAATATATAGAGTTGCTAAAATCCCAAACTATAAATCATTTTAAGTTGTACGGTGGCATCTATTGGAAAAAAGGGAAACCTTTACGAGGCCAGTCACGCGAAATTATCTACAATGTTTATAAATATTTTGTAACCGAAGTCGACAGATTTAAAAAAAAAATGAGGATGACAATGTAAGTAATTATTTTAAGAAGGTTCAAGAGAGAGTTGCAAATGCCATTAGAATTCCAAGAAGAACTTTGAACATTATATTAAACGAAGTAACTATTGAAACACATTCCAGTACAATTAAGTTCAGTTCTCCGAAAAAAGGGAGACAAAAAAAAACAATTTGGTTTGGATATGGACGATTTTGATTATGATGATGTTCGAAGAATGGTGTACGATTTTCACTTGCGTTTTAAGGAACTGCCGACAATAAAATCATTAAAAGCTAAATTAGCTGAGGCTATTAATTATAATGGGTCTGAAAAGACATTGAGAAAAATACTACATGTGATGGGATTTCAGTTCATTAAAATAAGAGATAATCGAAAAGTTCTTATGGAAAAGCACGATAAGAAGGAAAAAATATAATGTATATGTATGAGTCCTACATACATACATCCCATAGGTACTAAAGGCAGAACTTGGAGTGATGATAAGGAAAAAAGAGTAAAAAAGCCGATTTCAAAAGATCAGCGTATGATAATAATTCATGCACGAAACGAAAAGGCTTTGTACCTGGAGCCTTTTTAACGTATAAATTCACGGACACTAACGGCGATTATCTTAAAGAGATGAATAACGATAACTACGAGAAATGGCTGGTTAGTCAATTAATCCCAAATATACTCAGTGATTCTGTTCTGCTTGTCGATAACGCATCCTATCACAAAAAATATGTTGAAATGGGGGGGGGGGGGGGGGGCCATTCCAACACCATTAAACAGGAAATGATCAACTGGTTACAAAGACACGAAATTCCAGTTGATCCAAAGTTGACGAGACCCCAGATATACGCTATAATATGCCAGCACAAGGAGAGGCTTACAGAGATTTCCGTGGACAAGATACTTGCCGAACATGGGCACACTGTGTTGCGATTGCCACCATACCATGCGGATTTTAATCCTGTTGAAAAAATATGGTCTCAACTGAAAGGCTATGTAGCTGCTAGAAACGTGGATATGAATTTAACTTCAATGAAAAAATTATTGACTGAAAAAGTAAACATAATCGGGGCTGAAGAGTGGAAAAAGGTTTGCGATCATGCAATAAAATGTAAGAATGAATATCGAAAAATTCAACACAGTGTAGACGATTACATTGATAGACTAGTGATAAATACGGTTGATAGTGACAGTGATATTGACCTTAATGAGAGCACAGATGGTGAAATGGAAGGAATTGAGAGTTTTTCTGATTGAAACATAATATAAACATATTTTTTATTCTTTTTGCATATTTAATTTTTCCCCGACCTAAAAACAGAAATTAATTATTTTATTTACACTATAAACATACCACTAGGTTGAAGTAATAACATAACATATATTTATAAAATAAATACGCTTCGCTCAAAGGATAAAACAGAAATACAATTACATTACAGTGCTTCTATTTTCTTAATGTCTCTCGGCAAACTTCGTCAGTCGGCAGATAAATATTCATTTTAGTTGCATACCTAATTGTCGTAAATAAGAACCTCCTCATTTTTGGAAGTCGGTTTAAGATATATTTTATTTTGTTTTCATTTTTATCAATTTCGTTGGTATACTATACATGCTGAAAAGGAGTAAATATTATTTAAAAAGTAAGTAGTTTTACAGCTCTATATAGTTCACGCGGAAATCAAAACAAAACAACAATAAAGTATTTAGTTCTGAATACAAATTCTGATAAACGATAAATCTAATAATTGATGGACATGGATATTGGCATTCGTTTGTATTCGGAAATGCGATTATTGCCGATGTGCAATATTTACTGCCGGGTTCTGTACCTAATGTTAAAAGAACCTTGCCACACCAAGTGATACATTACGACCACAGACCAGTCAACCTATAGACCACGCTTTAATAAACGTCAGTATGAAAACGAAATCGCCAAAAAGTGGCGGGGTGCGGGGAGAAGTCGGCTAGTTTTCATTGGCTCGTTCAAAATTGACAATTTAATGGCTTCCGACGTGCTTACAACTGACCGCTCAGAAGAGACGTAGTTATGTAGTGTCACTACTTAACCTTGGTGAATGCTACTCCCCATCAAAGCGTGATCTATAGGTTGACTGGTCTGTGATTACGACAGATGAAAAAAAAGGCTTGTTAGAAGTAAAATTAGTTTGTGATTGTCGCAATCCATTGGGTGGGACTATTAGTGTCAGTTTTTACAAAATACGTCGTAATGTACGAAATTCAGGCTAAGAGAAAAAAACATGCTAACGGTACGTCATACGTAAGCAACGTCTCTTATTTGACTTGCATTATAACTCTGTTGTAATGTAAAGTCAGCGCCACCAAAGAAGTTCCGGAGCCGCGGCGCTGTCTGCTCATTGCATAAGCTCTTTCACCTTGAGAATTATTTATCGGGTCGCACTTTGTAGAACTTTTGGCATTATAAACAACTTTTTGAACGTTTATAGACAATTAAATTCACATTCGACGAAATTCTCATACGCTCGAACACAGACAACCAACCACTTCAAATATGGTTCATTATTTTATCGCGGCACTTCTTTGGTGGCACGACTCTACTTAGCTGCTGTCATTTTTGTTCCGCTATGGTTAAAAACGTTGAACATGCGTTGTACTTACATCTATGATAGACGAATTTTCACTTTTCCAATAACCATTTTCGGATCGTCCATAGAGTATAAACAATAATAACCGCATTTTTGACTAATATAGCCTTAAAACTACCTTCCTCCTGCTTCGATGTTACATAACATTATTATGTAGACGTATTCGTCAATATTTGTTATGACCTAAGTATGTGAATTCATACTGAGTAATAAACTGGCAAACAATTATATATATATATACATATACATATATATATATATATATATATTATATGTACATAATATATATGTAACATATATATAAATATAAAATTGTTTGCCAGTTTATTACTTATATATATATATATGTTTCCCATTGTAATTGGAAAACATAATTTGTTGAAATTAGTAAACTGCATGGCTAGAAACACGAAGAATAATCTGTCGTAGATTACTATTTGTACTATTTTATCACACACACACACATATATATATATATATACAGAGTTTAGCTTGAGGGTCCTATTTTATGTGTTATTCAGTGCATTATCGAAATGTTACACGATAATGTTTCTATATTGTACCTTGTGACATCGACCTATGTTACCCAATTTTAAACTGTTTCGTATAAACAGACTGCGAAACGTGTATTGAACGTTTTTTTAAGAGTGTATTCACATTGTTTGAATATGCGTAAAATGTTAATCGTCCTAATATCAATTCGTCAGGCTTTAATGATTACGTACATATTATGTTTTCATTTTAGTAGGTACTTACCTGCATCATGTTCTCGATCGGCATGAGCTGTTTTATTTTACTTTTTAAATACATGACCTAATAAAAATTACTGACCACGAAACTTTGTTGAAAGTATATTTGGTTACCTAATAAAGCAGTTTTTTGGAATCAGAATATTTATAAAAACCATAAGTTTTAGAATACTTTTCGAGGACTGCTATGATTTAATACTTCTGTAAATCTTCTCGATTAAAAAAAATTGTTACAATAATAATAACAGTAATTTGTTATATGGTTAATGTATAATATATCTTTTCAGGAACTGAAAACGTTCTACATGGTGTCAGTGACTTTGATATTTGTCATGGCCATGATAGTACAAGCGCCTTCGCTGGACGTGCCGTATCTCGTGAAGACGTCGTTATTCGTGGGTTGGGCTGCATATGGGGTATTGCCAACTTTACATTGGACGTATGTCATGGGAGGCTTTGAAAATCCTATGGTGGCGGTAAAGTATTGAATTTTATTATTATCGCATATTCACGTTTATTCAAACTCAATAATATGAATGCGGTACATTTACGTATTCTATGACACAGTTCTATCCACAGACAGAACATTTACTAAGGTTATAAATGTGAAGAAAGCGTGGTCTGCGTTCCTCAAGTAGAGACTAGTCCTTATGTACTTAGGTACTATACCAATCACTAGTTACGTTCTATACCAATCACTAGTTACGTTCTATGAAAATAACTGCGTAATATGTAGAAGCCGAAATAGATGTGTGCGTGCACACCAATCAGCACTCGTCTGTAGGATATTTGTCTGCTGAAGCGACTGCCGACTGTACTGATTTCAGTACAAATGAAAATGTTAAAACCCATCAATCCAAGCTTCCAACTTGGGTAGTACTGCCGTAGTTCAATTAATAATAATACGTGGAACATCGGGCATAGCGCCGTCTAGTCCCAAACTAAGCATAGTTCCTATTATGATTATATATATACATATACATATATTAATTGTATTTGGGAACTAAGTCTCAAAAGTATTTGATAAATGAAAATATCTTATCAGTGGTTAATAATATGTCTTAATATTCATGGATATTAATAAAAATTATGGCATTACAATGTTATGTATAGGAAATAAGTTAATTATTTTTTTTTGCTATATTTTCACTCGTATAGCTATAAACGAAGACATGAATGAGGTGAAGTTGGTAAATCAACATATCGTTAAATCGGCTGATCGTTTCTTTGACCGTATCTTGTTTTCTAAATTAATGTCAATGAATTTCTCAAAACCGTGTCTCAGATTTGTAAAACATTTTACTCCAAATAAAACTAAAATTAATTTGCCGAGTGTTAAGGCCGGTCTCTGACGGTAACTCCATTTGGCTCACATCATTCAAAGGCATGCTACAAGTTATAGTTCCAACCAAACTGTATGGCGAATCGGAATACAACGCTATGGACATGCTTGCGCAGGTTCAGTCATATGCCCCTCGCTCCACTGCGTCCCGCTACACCTAAAACTGGTTACTGCGACGCGACTTGTGTCAATGTTCACATCCGCCATAAAGGTTGATTGGAACTGTACGCGTAGCGAATGAACCAATAATGGATGATACGCGGTTCACGCTATTTGGATGTCTTTTGAACGGTGCGGTCGTCAGTGTTGACCTAAAACAACAAACGTTTAGTGACATTTAATATTTTTTAAATATCAGCGGCCACTTGTCTTGTTGGTAATGTTTAAGTTGGCACCATTTTATGGGAAATTTATATTACATAATGCAGTTTTATTCCTTATATATTTCAGATGTTCTTCCCGAGAGTGATAGGAATGTACCTCATAAGTGGGAGCGCCTTCGCGATATACGCCTTCAAGGTATATATTGTCTTGTTAGTTATGATTATGAGCCATTGTTTATCACTAAATTACAATAAAACTTTATATATATATATATAAGACTATTATAATAAAGTCATAGATTGCTGGTACTTTTTAGGGCTGACATTGAGCTTTGCTTATTTTTATTCATACCTTGCTACATCATTGATATATTTATTGCATATAAATTATATACACCGTAAACAATAAATCTTTTTGTGTTAGTGTGGACAACCCATAACAAAACTTGTGTGGTTCACTGTATTTATAACAATTTAAAATTAATTACTTAAATGTTTATATCTTTGAAAATTTTATAAACCCTCCAGGTTTTCTCTATGTACCTTGAATATTGTGTCATCTTTCAGGTACCAGAGCGCTGGTTTCCGGGTAAAGTGGACTACATCGGGCATTCGCACCAATGGTGGCACGTTCTAGTTTTAGGCGCCCTCTATTATTGGCATAACTCAGGCATGATGTACGTACAATACAGAATGAACCACGGTTGTGCAAACACCATGAGAATATTCTAATTTAGTCTGACTGTATTAGAAAAAATTACTTAAACATTGTACTGTTACATAGATAAAATTATTTCCGACTATCGTACTAGAATCATTAAGATTGTTTTGCAAAAATAATAATGAAACGAGTATGTTTTAGAAACTGTACAGTATATATCGCCATGGAATCAAAGAATATTGTATTTAAAATGAAAGAAGTTAATCTAATTATCAATTTTTAAAAATAAATTTTATTCTTTTCAATTCGCTTGCTACTATGACACAGTTCACAAACATTCAAAACATAAATAGACACACAAGTTGTTACACCTTTTATAGTTCAGGAGTTATATGCTGAACTTTGTGTCATAATAACGAATTAAGGGGTAACGATAAAACCTTCTTTTTTCATTTTTGTCGATAATAGTTGAAAATTATTCATGTTTTATTCAATAATCCCGGAATTTTGCTGTATACCTTAAAATTTCGAGCAATGGCTATGCTCAAATATAATACATGAATATATGAAAAGTAAAAGACTGTGCTAACATTGGAAAAAAAATTTTAATTAATATTTTGCTGATCTATATAAATAATTGATTGATAAAAACAAAGCGTATATGAGGCGTTTATGCAGATTCCATCGTAACATGCTATCTAGCTGTAACATATATCATCACATAAAACGTGATGCTTCTTTACTATTGTCGTTATTCGAAAAAGCTAGTTTTAGTCGTCATTGATAGATCGTGTTTGAATAATTTAATTCGGCTAATGCAACCTGTCTTCCGACAAGTGTTTCAAACTTTTTGCTATTTAATATGACGTCCGTCCAATAATTTTGTCCCTTATGTCAAAATTATGCAGTGCCTAGTATTTTGGGCCAAGCTCTTGATTTTTAGAACAATGGCTCTTAATATTATGTGCTCTGCGTGCTTTCACTCGAATTTATATTTGTCGTTTTAATCTATACAAATAAATTGCAATGAAAAAGATTTTGTCGGTTTTCTAAGAGTAAATACTCAATATTAAAAATTAGTGCTCAAAAAAAATAAATTACCATTAGATAGAAATATTAAAATAAAATAAAATAATTCATTGTCTTCGAAATTATGTTCGTTCCTTGACATATTTAGGAAGTAAGAGTGTTAATTTTATAAATAGGGGCCGTCCATTAATCACGTGAGGCTTGAAAGGGGGGGAAGGGGTTTGTCAAAAATCACGAAATGTCACAAAGGGGGAGGGAGGTGTAGTAAGATATCACGTGTATTTATTTTTTCAAACGCGCTATTTTTAAATCGAAAAGCGGCGTGTAGTGTACACCATTCGTTTATTATTTTTATACCAACCAAAAACAACCTGCAACTTTTCTGTCTGGACATTTTTATCATGGTCCTTAATTTCAGAATAAAATAAGATTATACTTTATACCCGTTTTTAAGATTATATTCTAAAAAATTTAAGAATATTTGTAGATACTAATAATACACGTGATGTTGGGGTGTGGGGGGTGGGCGGGTGGGAAGTGGGGGGTGGGGGGTGGGTGTTAAACAACCTCAACATGTATCACCAAGGGGGAGGGGGGGTTAAAAAAATGCTTAAAAAATGATCACGTGATTAATGGACGGCCCCATAATAGTCAAATTTGGTCCATAATAAATTGAATTTCAAATTCATTTCTCAAACACGCAGATCATTTTAGACACATTTTAGTTAAATTTTAATTGAAATTTGCATGTGATGTAAAAACTATGAGGCTATAATAAGAAGACGAACATGACGAAATTTATTCGTACATTTATATGAACGTTTTTAAAGTTGAATACTAAGTAACTACAGATGGACATCTTGAATGTAAACTAAGAGCCTTTTCACACGTGTCGGGTGTAGGGTAGTTGGTATCGTGTAGGTACCCGGTGGCAAAGTGTGCCTGTCCGGTAGTTTAAGCTGGTACGTGTGAAAGCTACCTACATGCCTTTACATTGCCACTGGGTACCCAACGCCGGCTACTCGGCACCCAGTACGCGTGAAAAGGCTCTAATAGTGGGAATATATTATGTTCATGATACTAACTAAAAACCATATAACATTCCAAGAGGAGTTTTGAATCTTTTAGTTATATACGTATAAAATTTTTGAATACTATGAAATGTTGATAAAACATTGCTTTTATATGATTATTAAAATAAGTAAATAAATTTAAAAAAATATTTAAAAGAAAAAGACTGTACTAGCTAGCTCTACTATTGTATTACTATCAAATATGTTTTTAATGAGGGTACCAATTTAGCTTCCGCTTGGTGGAGTCACTCGCAACTAGTATCTGTCAAAATCATACAAGTTTGCATTTCAAGTAAAAAATCAACGGATCTCCTGCTTTCGCACGAACTTCTTTCGACATTTGAAATGAACCTAACGGAATAAAGTAAACACACATATTTGGATAATATTTTTCGAAATAAATTTTTTTCGCAAATAAAATAACACAACTGTATTTGAATAAGCTTAAAACTTCGAAATGTAACATTCTGTACGACGTTTCGATCGAACAAACTGAATTAGTACGAAATGTAACACCGACGCATATCCGACTTCCAACTAAGGGCACCCTTAACCACTACTTCCAGTTGTTCGATTCTAACAATTTTAGTCTCAATCGATCGCCCGTCTAATTACCCCGAGCCGTTTTTTTTTTAATTTTTTTTTTATTCGGACCTAGTTCTCGAGATATCGAGCTCCCAAAATGAAAATCGCGGAAAAAAATTGCGATTTTCTTCGTTTTTTGCCGATAATTTTTTTGTTTTTGAACTTTTTCCAAATTGTCTTATGCCATCTTGTAGAGCTCGAAAAGTGTTTTTCTAATTATTTTGTCGTTTACTTGAAAAGTAACAGCCTCAATGTTTTATCCTTTATGATGGTCAGCTAAAGGGCGAACAAAAACAAACTATAAATTAATCAAATTTCTTTTTAAATTGTTCACATGTTTTATTCATAATTTTTATTAAGGTATACTTTTCACTAAATACACATAAAAATCGTATGCGTGAGATGTAAAATTTGCACATTCACTGCGCTTTTGCAACGTGAAGCTTAGTGAAACAAAAAAGCGATAACGCATTGCAATGTTATGATTGTTAATATAGTATTACATGGATAAAGCATCACCATAATTGCGCATGGTTTTCTAATTCCTGTGATGGATTGTCACAAGATACATAGTCTTAAAAGTTTTTTTTGTGATATTTTTTTCTTATTGTTTGAATGAAATTTTGTATTAAAATTTCAAGTTTGATTCTGAATTATTTAGTTAATTAATGGTGTTTCATCAAAATTTACTCAAATGTATATATAATTTAATCCAATTTTAACAGTTATCACTTCGTTTTTATCTTGTATTAAATCTGCAATTTAAACGACATACAGGTAGTCAGAAGCTGGCACGAGCTATTTCTAACAAATAGGGATTTACATGTGCGTAACGCAAACGAACAAGATCTTATGTTTTTGTAATAAACATATAAATGCATATATGTTAGTAAATCCCTTGTTAAACTCCCGTTGCACTATCTGTAACATAATTTATCCTATGACTGACTCAATTCTATACAGAATCTATATTAAACATTCAAATAACCCGGTATTAGTACATTGATTGGTGGCCAAAGTAATACTTTTACGTAATTTGACAGATACGCATACTTGAGTTGTAAGTGGCGCTGCGTAGTGGTAAAAGTCCGGTAGCTCTCAGAGGGTAATTGATAGAATAAAAATTTAATGAGTCCTATTTTCTATATGCTTCTATGCATAAGTCACAAAACACAACATAATTGACATTTTGGACATTTAATTTTATTACAATAAAATAATTCAATAAGCATTCCACTGTGAACAATAACTATCATATTGTACTTCAATTAATTAATGATTTTTTTTTTAAATTGATTATTGTTTGTTTTTAATTTTTTTGTTGTTTATGTGCATTAGAGGAGTGTGGTGATTTTTGTATAAATATATTAAAAAATCCAAAATTTTCACCTCACTAGCTCTCAAAGGGAGCGGACCTGTGTTTAATAAAAATAGTGAGCAAAATCAATGTCTCCTCACTCAGTGAAGTAAATTGTTTTGAATTTAGAATGCTACGTTTTGGTATTTCTAATTTCTTAGGAGTACTAATTTCATTAGCTCACGAAACGTTCAGAAATCGTATACTCTGACATTTTATTTCATTAGCAATATTTTTACGTGTTTTAATATTTAGGTATAAAATTATTTTTTTTCTTATTGGTGTTCTTAAGACTTAATCTATTCGAAAATAAGCCAGTTTGTAATGTCACACTTTCTAAACAAATCCTTCTTTACTTATAAGTTCTTTGTCTAAAGTTAATTGAAAAATGACTTGCCAAACGCTCAAATACCTGTTCGGAGCCTTGTAAACTAAATGTATGTTCAATTTAGTTACTATAATTTTCTTTGCACAGTATTTGCACGCTAGTGAGGTGAAAAATCGTGTCATACTCAAGCAAATTATTTTATTTCTTTTGCTCTAGAATCGCTCACTATGCTCATGATGCGATTATATAATCTTTTAATCGCTCAGTATGCAAACTCAGCACTTGCAACAAAAACAAATTTTGCTGTCTTGTTGCACAAATAACTATTTATGTATTGTTATTGGGAAGGACATATTTATTAATTTAGTTATTTATCTCATGTTTTAAATTGTTATTTTCTGTTAAAAATTACGGTTTTAATTTTGTACTATTAAACCTAACTATTTTTGTTGTATGCATATTATAATACACTCTAGAGGAAGTTTTGAGTTATACTTAAATTACTGTCTTAAACAGTGAATATTGTTAAGGTTAGGTTAACATTTTTTTTTTAAATTATTTAAATTTGTTTATAATATAATATTTTTTATTTTTTTATAATATAATGATTAACAGAATGTGTTTCAATAATTTGAACGCATAGCATGACAATCTATCAATTTTATTTGTAGATCTGTGATTTTTGTTTATATTATTTAATATTTTAAAAAGGTTCGGAATATAAAACTTTAATAATAATGACTTGTTTTTTATTTGACCTAATATTATGTTCCACACTACTGCTTATATTTACACCGTTTAGGAACCAATATTTAGTACTGACAATGACTTAAGAACCTAAATAACATAAGCTAAGGATCAATTTGATTTTGAAACTCGATTGTCTAGTAATTATTTAAATATAAATAAATTCAAACTTAAAATCTATAATGTAGCAGATGACGACCCATTTATAATTTTTTTACATAAAGTGTTAACCGGTTGTAAGTGACTTCTATGATGAAGAAGATAATACTAAAAATAATAACGTATACATCACAACTACGTCTAGGCCCCAAACTAAGCATTAGCTTGTGTTTATGAGTACCAAATGAACACATACATATAACAACTAAGACCCGGTACCAGTATCAATATCATATAAATACTGACCTGACCTGGGATTCGAACCCGGGACCTCCAGCTTCGTAGGCAGGGTCGCTATCCACTAGGCTAAGCGGTCATAATGAACCGACGACGCCGGTATGATAACGTTTTAGTATCTAAATGTTTTAAAATTACGGTTCATTTTATTATTTCCAAAGTAATAAATTGTAGAAAATATTCGTTTATGGCTAACGAATTTAGTACCGTCTCTACTGAATGATTACACGAGACAAACTTTTATAAATAGTGTGAAATATAAGTGTAATTTTACAATAAGGCAGTTTCTATGCGTGAAACATCGAGCACATAACAGAACAAAACGTAGAAACTAATTAGAGATTTGCTATTAATTAATCACATCTTTTGGGTTTTTAATAATAATTGTTTTAATCGATAGTGCAACTATCTTAATAATTTTATTATGCTAAAAATATACAAAAAAAAAACAATTAAATTTAGTAAGTACTGTCTTTGTAAATAAGTAATTAGTATTTAGTAAGTTCTTATCATGGAACACTAGCAAGAATACAGGGTTCCAATTGATAGAACACCCACTAGATTCTCCAGATCTTGTTCTCAGTGATTTCTGTTTCCCATATTGAAAAATCAAAGGTTTCAATAACAAAATAAAAACAAAGTTATGGCTGTAGTAGCGAAGTTTTTCGAAGCCCACAAATCAGATTTTTTTTCTTTTGAAATAAAAAATAAATACAGCTTCATCTGAGTGTCCAATTTTAAGAATTCCTCGTCACTGTCTAATTGATGTGATATGTAGGACGTAAGTATTTTTTGAGAAAATATATGCAATGTTCTATAAAAAATTAAATACATCTTAATTCTATGTAGCTGGAGTTTTTCGGTCATGTCACATAAAAAAATGTTCACAGTAATATCAGCATTTTTAATTTTTCTCTTGAGTTTTATCTATACTATTAATTTTCATGGCTTTCATAGAAATTTAGACTATAGTGTGTATATTAGTGATACAAAAAATGTCAGTTGACTACTTTATGAAGTCAATTCTTTTGTGGAAAGTAATATTAAAAATTAAAATCACTGAAAATTGGTTGTGTTGGTTATTTCAATTTTATAGAAATAATATTTTTTAAATGAAAATGGTTAATTATTTTCTGCATTTTTAAATAATAAAAAAATCGGCTCAATTGACATTTATTTAATCTCTTTTTGTCATATTTTTGCATAGTCATAAAGTTGATATAAACTTATAAAGTTTTTGTACAGATATAAGTAAATATTACTTCTCTGATTTTTGATCTTCAATACTAGATGGCGCTTTAAAGACGGCTACTCGACAATAGATGGCGTGAAATATCAAACTACAAATATTTTATATTTTTGAAGTACCTACCTTCAGGATTTTGGATGGTCGGCGGTTAAAGAAAAAACTGGTCAAGATCAAAATCTGAATTAAATTTAGGTTATACTACTATAGAAACCAGTCAACCAGTTGACCAATTTAACTTATTACTTCTGTCAAATTAATCAACACATTTTATACGTATTTTAAGGAATATTTTCCGTTTCTTACAGGAATTTAATGACTTAGGATTTTCGTTTATGTTATGTAAACTTTACTATAAATGAAGTTCTATATTCCGCAATGCTTGCTTTATTTTAAGCTGAGTAGTTTCAGAGATAAAGGAAGTAATGGTCGATTTTTGTATAACTCATGTTTGGCTGACTTGGCTGACTGAAAATCTGTGTTGTGGGTGTGGGTCATACACACCTGCAGCGGGTGCTGAGTCAGCTCCTATCATGGCTACGGAAACCTTCTTGTTGGTGTTTCTGTTTTTGATCTCTCTGTTTGTTCTGTCAATACCTGTATCTGCGGCCGTGATCACATGTACCTACTTCTTTAATTCTTTCCTTCAATAAAGGTTGGTGCAGAAACAGACTTCCCTTTCCTCCACTATAATAAATAGCTTCAACTAAAATAGAGATGCATGCCAAGTCAAGTGTTCCGAAAAACCTTTCATATCAAAAGCAGTGTCCTGTAGTCTTTTGTAGACAGCATATGACAATTTAGTGTTGCGTGAACTTAATGGTTGCCTGGGTTTGTTCCTTTAAGGACAGATTCTGTTTAGGACAGATTCCTTTTAGGACAGATTTTGTACAGGCAAGAAAAAAAGTTTTGATTTGTTCCGTTAAAGACAGAAACGTTTTTAACTAACGTCCTACGAATACGTGTTTACGAATAGGAAGTTTTTTTTTTACGGTAGAACAATATGAACAAAAATCCAAATTGTTCTACTGCTCAGTATGACACACTGGGTTCAAATTAATTTAGTCCAACAGGAAGAAGGTTTTAAACCAGGAAAAAAATTTCCTGTTTGGACTAGGTACTTAATTATCTATCAATGAAATATTCAGCAACTACCAACCAACGCGCTATGAATACGCATAGGTAAGGTAACCGGCCCAGTTATCGTCACTTTATCAGAAAAAGAATATTCTAAAGTCTCTCAAAAAATATGTATCAATAGTATGTGAATAGCTTGGTTATACAAAAAAATAAAATTTATCTGAGTTTCGGTTACGATACTACTTTTGCAATTAATCCCAATCAAATAATTTACATAAATTTTAGAATCTGCGAAACCAGCATCGCATCAGTAATCGACACCTGATGTACTAATCTTCGACGTACGCAGTACCAATGATCGACGGTAAACATTTTCAATGAAATATTGGTATGAACACCGGTATAAAATATGTTCATGAGCGTGTTTTCTGTCCAAGCAAAACAATCAAACAACAAACAAAAACATAATTTTTTATATTGAAAGGGGATTTTATAATAATTATTGAAACACTTTATATACATTGAAAAATTTTATTTTTGCATTCAAAACAATAATACATTTTCAATTTGGGGCTCACTTTAACACAATTCGTGTGGTGCCACGTTTTGCATTTTAAGCATTGGATCATGTCTGTTTTCTCGTTTGACTCACATATTCCACAATACCAGTTATTTTCTTTATCATTGTCAGCTTGAATTTTTTTCTTTTTAGTTGCATTCTTCTCTGCTTTTACATTTTCAGCGTGTTTTCTTTTTGTTTCTTTTTCTTCTGCTTTTAAACTTTGAGCCAGTTTTCTTTTCGCTTTTTTCTCTTCAATTTCTTTTTTCTTGTTTTCTTGTTCCTCAATCTCTTTCTTTTTAAGTAACAACCAAGCATTTGAACTAACAACTGCAGGAAGTTTTTGTTTATTTTTAGTTATTTTCTTTTTTTCTTTTTTCGTAGGCCAAAATAGTGCCTTTTTAAACGGAGTTGGCATATTTGGTATTGTTATGCTTTTTTCTGGAGTGCTTTGTTTGACTCATTTTAACTGGAAAGAAGGGATGTACCTATTACCGACATAACTTTGCCGAGTGTTCGACACTTACTTTATTAAAGATTACAATAAATTTTAAACATAATTATGTGTGTCGATAACTGGTCTCTGTAAATGCAAACAAAGTATCTTTCGAATTATCTTTTCATTTTAGTATTTTATAGTCACATTTCATAAGAAAAACTTAAAAATTAAAACAGTGAACTGTCCGAGTAATCGACACACTGTCGATCTCTGGGTCATTAATTCATTTAAGCGACCTGGTAGTCGACACACGTTATTTGGAAAATACAATGATGTTTATAGCCAAATACGCTTCAAAAACCATTCAATACAACATGAGAATTATACTTAATTAATGTTAAACAAATAATAATGTTTCTATATCAAAGTATAGCCATAATTATAAAGACCTTACCTTCTTATAACAATGAACAAAACAGCAAGTTCGCGACAGCACTCACTTTGTAGTTTTTTTTTAACAATAATATTTTTGACAAGTGAGCAGTGTTACCATGAAAAAAAAAGTGAGGATTCTCCTTCATTACTGTGAATTTTGCTTTTTACATATGAGAAATGTTACCATTTAATAAATGAGAATATACACAAAAGTGTCGATCATTAGGCCAATGTCGACCACTGGTACGACCACCTTAACAAAATTCTGCATAACATGAGCATAGTACCATGTCAGCAGAAACTGAAAGGAGTTTTCCGTAATTTGATATAATAACTTATAAATAAATCTCTTATTCGTAAACGCGTATTTAGAGGACGTTGGTTAAAAACGTTTCTGTCCTTACAGAACAAATCGAAACTTTTTCTCTTGCCTGTACAAAATCTGTCTTAAAGGGAATCTGCCCTAAACAGAATCTGTCCTTAAAGGAACAAACCGTTGCCTGTTCTGTATGTATAACATTAAGTAATTTACTTACTTACTATGTCTTCCCCGTTGCAGTCGAGCTGCGTACCAGCTTGTATCAAATAAACATCGAGTCAGCCAGGACATTCTGTCCAAGCATAATCATACCCCGAAAGCAAGTACCTAATCAATGCATCAGATGTCATAACTCATAATTTTCGTACCAAGTAGAAGCTCCCATATAGTAGGTATTACGTGCTACTCAATGAAAAAAAATACTTGCATTATTTGTTACCTATTTTTTGCTCTACAATCTAGACACATGAATCCTTGGTTACGAGATACCCAAATAGATATGTTTTTTCTTTGCCCCCCAGAGCTTGTAGTTTGTAGTTTTTTTTAGCAAATCAACATTTTTCAAGAATAGTGTTGGAACGTAATATGAAGAAACAAAGAGAATGTAATGTAATAAGTAATTTCACATATAAGAGAATGAAAAATATAAAAGGTAAAAGTGGGGCCGTCAACACACACTTTGCATGCACGCTCGCCGGGTTAAATCGCAGATTCGGGGCTGCGCAGAATGAAAAAAAGATAAAAGAGTTATATTTTCATTGCACCGTTGAATGGGATCGGCTATTGACTGAACGTAGTGGAAATTCCATTTTATTTGAATACTTTCTGATAGCATATAAATCAAACTCAAACGATCCGAACGAATTTAAATACGTTATGTAGATACCTATATACGACTATACCTAAGTATTTATTTACACAATTTTTTTTTCTGGCTGCGTTCAAAACTGCATAACTATAATGTCCACCTACGATTGTGTAACAGAATTTCAACAAGCATTCAACATTGTTTATTTAATTTTTAGGGTTCTGGTGTATAGCCAAATGGAAAAATATTTATCGAAAAATAAAAAAGAAGCTAAAAAGAAAAAATATGTATTTTTAGTTTTAACAATTAAACTCGTAAAATTATGTCAGTAGGTAACTAGTTTTGAGTTGGTGCAAAACAAATAATTAAATTACGTCTGTATACAATGATGGCAGCGGTATGCGCAATTTAATGGTCTTCGTTGATTGTTTGGCGCCACAAGCTCATACCTCCGGAGTCTTCCTCTATTAATTATCAAGGAAATTTACAAGCACATATATGTGTTAAATATATGAACTGCTATACAATTCTATAGAGAAAATGTTTCTCTCCGTACTAAGGAATGAAAGATGAATGCCCACTTTGTTCGAGATTTCAATCCACCTGCGGCAATTTATTTAGGTATTATGTATTCATCACTCAATCATGGGCAATCATTCCATGTTATTTTAGGGTAGGGTAGGGTAGGGTAGGGTAGGGTAGGATAGGGTAGGGCTTAGGTGGGTAAGTTTGAACATTTGGAAATATGTTGCACAGTGATTAACTCTAAATTATATGGAAAAGAGAGTGCATGTAAATGTAATTATAATTCAGATTACAAAACTTCAGTTTGGTATTGATTAGTTAGATAGTCTATTCTACCTACAAAATATAGAGGAGATAGAGACTGTCTGTAAATTTTTTTGTCAAATTGTCAATTTTTTTGTATGTTTGATTGTTTTGCGTACGACATATAGGTTTATTTGATTAAGTGACTAAGTAGATTTTATATCTAAAAGGAATTCTATATAGGTACCAGCTTATTAGAAGTGACATTAAGAAAATTGTGAAGTGGCAAATTTCCATACAATCAACATTAATGAGTGCACGCCGTTAAACCTTAACCGATTGGCGCAAAAAATATAGTATTCAGATCAACAAAAACTAGGTCTATTGGTTTAAAATTCATCACTTGCCTAATCTTAGTTTGTCATCAGAATTGTAGTCGCAAATTAATTTCACTGCCTGAAACCTATAATAATGAAATGATAATGAATTTTATATATAATAATGAATTTTAATCTTTTAAGTTTGCTTAGATGAAGATATTTCATCTACTTCTCTCTATCTCGGAATAAAAAATAAAATACAGAAAACGAATGAATATAATAAATATATAAAACACAAATATAGCCTCACGATAAGTATCACATCACCACTTGGTGATCTACCGTCGTTATGCTGGAGTTACATCCATATTGACGACAAAAACTATTTTGCCTGTAGCCGATAATTCTTATATCACCAATCGGTGATAATCTGCGCAACTTTTAGAGTATATAAGCGTTTCTCGCCCTTCTATAGGAATATTCTTTAACACTAATTGGTTTTTGAGAAATATTCTATGCGGGCTGCTTTGTAATTATGAAATAAAAATATAAATAAAACTCAAGATGTGATCACATTCGTTTGTATTACCTACCCATGACCCTATATAGGAATGCGTAGCATCGCGAATTAACTGCCGATGGACCCCTAGTAAGTCAGCTAGCTATGTACGTACACGTCAACTTGAACACACTCATATCACAGTAAGTCTACCGACAGCCAGTACGCTTCGAAGTTCCACTCACACATATCTACATATGCGGCCGTCATTGCTGTGCTTCATTAGTTGTACAGTGACAGGGAGTTTAGAGTTTTTTATACGTCCTTAAAATATATAAAAATATCTACTTGGATTTTTTCGTTTGTGTGTGTGTCTGTTTATCTGCAAAAACTTTTTTTATTCACGATAACTTATACGAAAGTCTATCGGACACGATAAAAACTACTTCTGTCCGCACGCCCGTCTGTCAACTATTGATATCGGAACATCAGTAATCTCACAGTGTATCTAAACTGCACAAATTAGCCGGGTCAGTGAGCGTATGGTAATCGAATTATGGACGTCGGCACGTGCGTCGGCAAGGGGGGACTGGTGCGAAGGGGGCGGGGTAAGCGTTGACGGATTGGAAGCTGATTGTCTTCGACGGGCCCAATATTGCTATGTCAGATGTCGTTTTAACTTCGTGCGTTATCCACGTAATAGGAAATGGTAAATATTGTTACGATCTCGCGTTACGTGTGATGGTCAGTAAAACGAACGGTTCACAGCAAAATAAAGCTGTTATAAAATCAGAAACTCACTTTGTTAAATAATTCTTTTTAGACCATTTTGATGCCTGTATTTAAGATCGTTTTTTGACGATTGACGATCGACAATGCTGTTGTCGATTGTTAATTTTCTACCATCATCGATCTAGTGGTTAACTTCATTCTCCACGAAAAGTCACGTCAAATTCCGTGATATTCGCGAACTACACGTCAATTACCTATTAACCGGAGAGTAATAAATACGTGGAGTAGTTTGAAAACAAATTCGACTAACAACCACAGCAGACTGGCCGTATATTGTGCTAGAGACATATTATTGTTTTTCACCGAACTTTCTGGATAAGATGCCAAAACGAATAAAATATACCCGTTGTTATAAAAATCTGTACGTTCACTGCCTTCTATAGTTACAAACCATGCTATTGAAATTTGGCAACGTTGCATGAACTCCGAGCCTTGGTGTCAGGCTATTAGTTGGCGTTTTCTTCCATTTAAACGTTATGTAAACGAGATATTCATTGAAAATAATAAATCAGTGTTAAAAACTACTGTTACATCGTGTTTATTCGTAATTAGCAAAATAAGTTGATATTTTCACCATATAATCGTTTTTCGTTTCACGTCACAATCTTGACACGTTTGGGTGGGAATTACATTAAATTTAAAAATTTTTCGAGTAGGTTCAAGGATATGGAGTCTGGAGGATCCCGGGAAACTATACTTATACGTGTCATGGTCCTTTTAACCGCACGCTAGCCACCAGCAGGTCCGGCGAGATTAATTACGTAGAACCCAGGGAGAGGATGAAACTGTAAGGGAACCTACAGCCCCGTAGAACATTGTAAAATAAAAGTTGTTTGTAAGATATAATAAATGTTTATTTTATTCTATTCTATTCATAAAAGTCACTTATAACACGCAAACGAAGTCGCGAGCAGGTGCTAGTATCATATAATATGTACTTTTATTTATATTTTGTACTAAATACTATCTATAATTTCATATTTAGTTATTTAAATCCCATATTTACAATTATTAAATAATGACATCTTGTCAGCTGACGACGTAAATCGGCCTACATGTGACAGATAATGCGACATTGCCAAATCAAATAGCATGGCTTTTAACTATAGAAGGCAGTGGTACCTTCTATTATCTGTGCTCAGTCTTATTAATATAGTCTATGTTTTGTCTATGGTCTCTACTCTGTGGTCATTACTAGAAGAATGTATTGTATTTCGTCCTGAATAAAGTTTTGCTAAATTACTTAGAAAACAATAGTATTTTCATTATAAAATAAAAATACCTAATACATTGAATAAAATATTTCTGTTAATGTTCAAAAATCTTTCATTATAGGTAGGTAGGTACTAGCGTTTTGCACACATATTGCGTTTTGAACCTAAACTAAAAACAATCAATATCTCGATACTAGTAACAACAAGAGTTCACCTACATTTTGGTTTAGAATTGAAAATGTTATCTACATAAACGTTATGGTTAGGGTAAACTCCGGATAGATGCCGCAGTGGGATAGATGCCTCATATCCTAAAAACCTAAATTCCCGAACTCGCGACTAAGAATTAATTGTACAAGTAGGAGCCGCAGTCACACCGCACCAAAATTACCTACGGACAATCGTGCGGTGAGGACGCGTTTCGCTCGTGCGTGTAATTATCTCCGTTGTGGAATTCACGAACACGTCAAAGATTTAAAGGTTAGTATTTTGCGTTGTATGACTTTATAATAAGTAATAAATTCCGTTATATTTTTTATGACGTCAATGTACTGGTTCATTGAGTTTCTATATAAGTGTAAGTAGACGCCTTTTTGTTATTAATTTATTTAAAAAATACTTGGGGATCCATCCCTATCACAAAGGATAGTTGCCCTGATTTTATGAGGTATAGGTGCCCTTAGGGGCATCTATCCCTCCATAAGCCATCTATGAAATAAGTGTACATTTTTAAAATATTTTAGTATCTGTTATATTTTTTATGTATTTACGTATATTTATATTTGGCCTTTTTACTGATTTTAGTAAAACTATGCCACGAAAATATAAAATAAAGGTGGGAGTATGAGCTCGAGTATGTTCTTGGACTACAGAAAACCTACAGTCAGCTTTTGATAAAATGGAACAAAAAAACCCTGGGGAATCGACAAGACAAACAAGACTGAAACTACCAAAGGACTTAAGAAAACATAGAAAGGAACCGCCAATAAAGAACAATACAATAAAAATATAAAACAACTTATTTCAGTGAAAATCACGATGACAACCTACCTGATTTGTGTGATAAAAAAAATGATAATTATTTAAAACTATACCAAGACCAAGCTTTACTAAAAAGACAAATTATTTACAGTTCAAGCAGTGAAGATGAAGACAATCCACCTAACTATAAAATTAAAGAAAAGAAAACAAAGGTTTGCCCGTAAAGAAAACTAAGAGAGATAAACAGGATAACCCTAAAGATACAAGTAATGATAACTGCATTGAATGTTTTGAAAACTATAAAAATACGAAGGCGCGATCCGACTGGATTCAATATGTAAAATGTCAGCACTGGCTACGTGAAACCTGTACACTTTTAAAAAAATATTGCTCAAGATGTGGAAAATCTGGCTAAACTTCAATTAAATTGGATAAAATAATGTAGGTATCTTTATTGTGTTATTTTAATATAAAAAAGTATAATTGTGCAATGTGCATGTTGATACTTAATATGAATAGTTTATAACAAATATTTAGAATTTATATTGTTGTTGAATACATGCTTGCATTTAACAAAAAATATGATTAAGCTTGTTGAAACTTAAGAGTTTATATTTTGTTTAAACAAATGCTTTAAAAATTTAATTATGGTCATTTGTGTGATATTATCATAGAATTATCTTCTAATGATATCAAATAAAAAGATTAATAAAAAAACACAAAATGTTTTTCAAAGAAAATTTCTGTTTTAGGAGTAGAACTACTTAAGATTTGATTTGGGTTTTTTTTATACCGTAAAGAGCATCTATCCTACACTGCAGGCATCTATCCTTCTCAGTATTTCATGATGGGGCAACTATCCATATAGGTAGGCATCTATCCTCAAAAAAAAAAAATCTTCCACGAAAAGCTAATTTCTGCAAAATCTGTATTTTATAGGTTAAAAATAATAATAATTCAACATAAAGCATTGAGCTACCTACATCAATAGAAATTATTCGTATAAAATTAATATTTTTAAACTTAGGTGGCTATTTCAAAAAGTGGGGCATCTATCCCGGTTTTACCCTAGACTTTTTTATAATTACTTAGTCTGTCTCTATGCATAAGTTACGACCAGGTAGGTACTGTACACGAAAGGTCTCAGTAAGGTCTTGTGATATAGTTATTTTAAACTCATATAATGAGGTTTGTTTATCGGTTTTCCAAAATTAGATTTCGTTTACAAAATATTCGGCTACAAATTTGCCTTTCCGTTTAAATTACATGTCTACTCGCTCTTACATTTGAATTAATATTTTGAATAATCAAAGAAAATCTATCTAACCAAATTCGAATGTTTAATTAAAGTAATAGATTGAAATCAACAGGAAAAACAACTTTGTTGGTCACGAAATCCAAAATCACGAGTGACTCGACTCGCACATGTTCGGTTTATTTGCAAATAACCTCAAAGGGATAATGCCTAGAAAGCTTTTTTAGAGCCATCACTAGAATGTTTCTAGGCAAGGTGCACGGTGGAGCAAAATCACGTGGCGACGGGCAACTTTGTATAATGAGAACGTAAAAAAAAATTCACTGAAAGTGCTAACTATATGCTATCGCTTTCATAAATTTCATATAGGCGAAAAGTTAAAGAAGAACACAATAAAAATCACTTTGGGATATCTATGCTTTGGGTGAGTATATATTTACTTGGTATGCGAAAAAAAAATTTTATTCTCCTCATTTCGTGTTACCCATTAATGAAAAATTATAACTTTTCATTACTAACTAAACGTGCTTCTGTAAACACTATAAAAGGTGAAACACAATTCAAGTGAAAAAATTAAGAGGCCATGGGCACAATGGACAAAAGGGTAGGTACCTATAGAGGATAAGTCATAACTTCTAGCAGCTACCATGCAGCTACCAAAGGTTTATATGTGTAAACCGCTCACATCCGATCCGATCACGGATAGTACGTTGGAGTCGGAGATTTTTCCAAATATTTATAATCATACTTCATACCTACCTGTACCTGTACCTGTCATGCATCGCTGCTGACTCGCCGAACACCAATATTATGGTTGAGTGGCTTGTACCACACGCTTTTCTTGTGCTAACTATTCTTGAACTAGCAATATTAATAAATGAGGTTTTAGAAATTTAGTTTTTTATTTATTTTTAATTTTTAAATATCCTTAAAGTCGAGCGGGCCTCAAGCCATAACGCACCCATATCCAGCTGACTGATTGCAAGTATGTTGCTAAAAATCAAGGTTTTATTTTGTCACCATTTTCGGTCACGAGCTCCCGGACTTACAAGATCGAGAAAAAGTTTAAGGGATGTCTTTATGTTGTATGTCGACCGCTTAGCCTAGTGGGTAGTGACCCTGCCTACGAAGCTGGAGGTTCCGGGTTCGAATTCCAGGTCGAGTCAGTATTTATATGATGAATATTAAAACTGATACCGGGTCTTGGTTGTTATATGTATGTGGAGTCTTCGCTTGGTACCCAAAACACAAGCTAATGCTTAGTTTGGGGCCTAAACGTCGTTGTGATATATACCAATGTGTATGTTAAATGTCCTGAAGGTTGACTGGAGGCCAATTAAAACAAAGTTATTATTATAAGCTTTACTATACTATCGGGACAGCAGTAAAAGTTAACAGTTGCATAATTTTATTACAAAATGTCGCTAATCGTTTCAACCCGTCAACATTACCATAAAATGTGCACACGTCCGCCCACCGACAGATGTAGGTTTTATGCGACTTTTTAATTCTCGCTCGGTATGCTAATTAGTATTTTTTGCTATTCAAATAATTTTTTTTGGAATAACTTTTACTTTATCGTCACCGGTGACGTTTTTTCATTTCTATCACCCCAAAAAATTAATAACTCACGATGTGACACACTGGCTTAGAAAAAAAATACTTGTTAATAAATTAATCCAGACAATTTTTGACATTTGTAACGAACTCGAAGTTTGGTATATAAGAAACTCCAATTTTGAAATGTCTCGTTGCGCGCCTAATCACCATTACGCTGAGGTTTCTGCATATTATTTTATTTATTTATATACGTCCCGTTTCTCTGCGTGATAAGCTAATTTTGCAAGCATGCATACATAACTAATTAGTCAAAATTACGTTTTCGCGAACAATTTACTGTTTCGGCGGCAAGCATATTGTTATTTACTCGGAGGCGCTTTCTATCGCCATTTGTGTACCGCCTGGTATGGGATGTATTAGTTGTATAGCATTTTCACTCCTAAAAGTGTGTGATTTCAAACACGATGGAGCTAACCGCACACAAATGTACGAGGCAGTGTCGCCACTGTTTTGTTAAACATAGATATTCTGCGCTAGACCGCGGCCATGATTAATCACTGCGCATGAATATGCATGAGCGCCGGGACTGTCAGGTGCCGCGTTGTTCGCGAAACCGACTAAAACGCCTTTAAATATTAAACACACAATAAACTTATGAGAATATGTTAATAGGGGACCGAGTTAAGCAACGGGGAACGTAAATATACTTGCCAAGGAAGGTATACGTTTTAAGTACCTAACGCAAATACCTACATACCCATAACAATAATTAGTATTTGTACTAGGAAAACAGGAGTACAAAAATACTTCGGGCAACACTCGACCAGACAAGACGGGGTCCGCCACGGACAGAATAAACAGAGCACAATTACGCGGCTGGCCCATTATTATTTGAGCGTGCGGCATTATCATCTAAATCGCATTGCGCCACCATTTACGGTGTTTAGGTATTTGCACACTATTGTTATTGGCGTTGTGTATAAAATAAACATTTGTTATGGCGGCTAGGGGACGCGGGGAGCTAAACAATATCGGGCGCGCGATATCCCGCATTACCATTAGAATGGCGCGCGGCTGATGTACGGCCGAGCATTACGCCGCGTCCACGGACCACGGGCTCGCTTGCTATTCTACCTAGACCGACTCACTGAATAGGTAGGTACATGCTATTTTAAGAACGATAAATAAACGGATAATTATGATATGCAATGGAATAAAATAGGACTACAGACCCGATATAAAAAAAAAAAAACTGTGATGCAACTGAGCCTGAGTTTATAAAAAACATATATAAACCTACTAATAAAAAAAAATTTGAATTAAGTAGGTTTAAATCAATAAGTGACGATCCATAATGTAAGCAATTGTTTTAGATTTTATATCATATTTTAGTAACTTTTTAATTTTACTAACAATCGCAGAATTCGTTCGTTATCATGTGAACGCAACCATACCAAGCGACCAATGTTAACGCGTGTTACACTAAAAAACCGCATTCCAGACAGACAAAGCCGCGGGAAGACCATCGCCTACCTATTTTATTCTATTACAACTCTTTGATTGGTTTACAATGTTGTGCACACGACCGTTTTCGAACGAACAAATCAAATAATTCGGCTCTATACTCAGATCTAAAGTTGTTAATTCTTTTTAATAATAATACTTATTATTTGGGATGATAGAATTATAGAACATAATATTACAGCAACATAAATAATGGAAATGTCTATATTGCTTAGATATACATACCGTCTATGCATGTCACATCACGAGCTCTATCTCAAACAGTATTTGCTCTTTTAACGACCCTTAAACAAGGAAGGGAAATTGATGAAATCCAAACTAAATTCGCGAGAGGCGTACTCTTGCTTCTGTCCCCCTGGTTAGTTGACACGAGCATTAAATAGGAAGATAGTTGTAAAATAAATATTCAGGAGAGGGATTGGCGACGTCGCGTGCCTGGCACGTGCTAGACGTGTGCACATTGAATTTTTCAAACTGCAACAACATTTTGGCGGGAAAAGGGGGACGTGCGAAATCTACTTAGTAATATTACACGCTAATTTCGTCGTGTTTGTAATATAGATTGATTTCCGTTTGCCATTCGTTTGCGGTTATGATAGTTATTGGGATTTTAGTAATTACCTATTTATTCAAATAAATAAGAAAATAAATTATATCAAAACTGAGTTGACGTCATATTGTAACCTAAATTTATTTAATAAATACTTCATAGGTTTTCAGTTATTTTTCACGCGACTTTTCTAGAGGAAAGTTTAGTTTTAGTGTTAGTCTAGGTAATCTAGAAGTGAGTTTCTTGGGAAAAGTAAGTTCAAGTGTTAAAAAATACTATGAATAATAAATCATTCGATTCGGAAAAAACAACGGAAATATTTTTTTAAGAAATAAATCTTAACGTTTTTAAACATATATAAAAAAAAATCTTTATGGCTATTTTTTTACGATACAAAGTGTTTTAACGATTTTTGAGTGAGCAAAATAGACGTTTTCTCTAAATTAACAGTAATTCAAGTACACCTTTTTTATTGTTCAAGAATAAATTTTGACAGCAGCGTTATGTTTTCTGTTGTTATAATATTGAATCTAATACTGAAATCGACACAAACATATAAATGCTTGATTTCACTTTTAAAGCAACGTCTACGCCATAAAATCCCTATAATGTACACGAAATATCGCAAAAGTTTAATTGACAAAAACTCCATGTCATTTAATCCCATATTAAATTATATAGTGTAGGGTGTCTAGTTTATTATCTCCTCGAGCAGACTCATTTCTGATCGGTATATGTCCTGGAAGTAATTGTCTACAGTGAACTAACTGCATTGAAGTTTACGAGGCATGTGATTGAGACGACTGCATGCCCTTTAACGTGAACCGTTTCACTTGTGTCGTTATGTCGATGTAATTATTTACTGATTGCACTACGAGTTAACTTTTGTACCGGAATTATCATGAAGATTTATTTTATTGTAATTCCAGATGACTTATGTAAAATCGGGAAATACAATTATTTGTAAAGTAATACTTTTTGCTAACTATATTATAGAAGTGGTTTTCGTTCGTATATATTATTGATTGTGTTTATTGGGTTAATGTCTCAAAATGTTTTTTAAATAATTGAAATATAGCAAATGAAGAACCGTTGCGTTGGTCTCACAGTGCGTAACTTAAAGGATTTTTAAAAAAAAAACTCTTATATATTAATAAAAAATTGTAAAATAGGTAGTCAAAAATACTATGATTTTATGTATTGTAATATAGAAAAGCAAAAATTATTATTTGTTTTCAATATGTCTAGCATATAAAGAAAATAAATAAATAACATGGCATCCTTTTTGTGTTTGTCAGGCCAACCCTTTTGCTAGTTCAGCATTTCATTATCATTTCAGCCTTTATCTGTCCACTGCTGAACATAAACCTCCTCCATGACACGCCACGCAACGCGATCCTCCGCTTGCTGCATCCAACGGTGACTCGCCGCCTTCTTCAGGTCATCATTACTGGTTCATTTGACAATAAATTATCTATTCAAAATTTAAGTAAAAATCAATCTATCGGATAAACTGCACGAAATTCTGCTACACTAAAATTTAATGTTTTTTGATTAATCATACCTACTTAATAAAAAAATTTTTGCACTTGAATAACAAGTTAAAAAAACATATTATACCATAATGTTATTCTAAAACTTTTTTAGAGAATTTACTATCAAATATAATACCTAATTTATGGGTAATCTAACATGCACTTAAAACAGGAATATTCGTGCCAAATTTAATTATTTATTTCTATACATTACTCCTTACAATTGATAAGAGAAAAATTTTTAGAAATAAAAAAAATATTGAAATAAAAAAATCCTAGAAGTTACGGAATATCAGACCAGCAGCGCAGCGGTTCTTAATTTGCGTACAACCAGCACAATTTAACTGGGCCCCTTTTATCCGCCATAAAAAGTAACCTATGTTACTCTCCAGCTCATAAACTATATCTTTGGAAAAAATTATAGCGGTCCCGGTACAACTGTGTAGTCCACGCGAGCGGAGCCGCAGGCGGAAAGCTAGGTTAAAAATAAAATATAGCCATGTTACTTTGCTGATAATGTAGATTTCTATAAGTGAAAGAATTTTTAAAGTCAGTTAAGTAGTTTTTGAGTTTATCCGTAACAAACAAACGAAAAATCTAATCTTTCCTCTTTAGGTATAATTGTTGTATAGATATCTTTCAAAAAAATCTGTTTTAATCCAATATTACGCGAGTCCATACTTTGGAAACGGTCCTCGTTCGTTCTCATCAAGAAGCCGGGGAACGGAGCTTGAAGGCGTCGCTAGTCGTTCAAACTCCCATACAATAGTAATTATTAAATTATAAAAAAACTGTTTGCTGTAGTGTTAAAATATAAATGACCGTCGGTTATTAGGATTATAATACGTGTTATGCATATTCTACACAATTATATCTAAACGCATTGGTCTCGTCGATGTTGTATCTACGTATTTAACGTGTCAAAATACTATTGAAAGCTTACCTACAACAAAATTATAAATAATTTTATATAGATTAGAAAAAAAATACTCCAGAATACTCTTTTCACAATTACACAAGGGCTGAAGGTAATTTCGTTGGTTTGGCGACACTAATATTTCTTAATTTTTTTTTTCTTCATATTTTCATCTAAGCCTATTTAGGTACGTCTAATCTTTTAAGTAATAAAAAAATAAAAAAAAATTAAAACCCAAGACAAGAAAAAAGCAAATAAAATACTAATATTTAAAAAGTCTGAAATTTCAGGTTTATTATTTCAAACCGTTTTTGATCCTTGAAGGCGTCGGGGACTGATAAGTAACCTTACAACTTTAGTTTCAGCTTTTTATGTTACGTCACATGACAACAAAATATAGGTATAGGCACACATTAGTCATTCCGTGCGTAGGTATAAGTTATGCACCTACAGCAAAGTAAGTGGAGCGCGCGGCACCGAATAAGTAAGACATGCTCCCTACTAGCGCCGTTTCACTGAAATTTACGGAGACGCGTGTAAGGATGTCGACATCGCATAGCTACGAACAAATATCTCTCTACTGCGGAAGCGCGTGAGTCGCATTATGTGCTAACCATAGTGCTAACTCTGTCCGCTCTCCCGACGCTGGCGGTAGTAATCGTCGGGAAGCGTCCTCTGCCCCACCGCAACGCTTCTATCCACTTGTTGTCGCTTATATATCGCGAAGATGATCTACTCATAGAATCTTAACGTACTTTGCTTACGTGCCGCGACGGTCATCTACAATATCTAGTCGAGCCGTCATGGATTGCACTAATGTAACATTTCGTGCACTTTGAGTGCTCACGCGTACTTACTGTACTAGTAGGTCCAGAATTAGAGACAATTTATGCCGTGTTGTAACCTGTTCATCTGAACTGTTTTTTTTTTGGTGCATTTGTTTTATATTTATATACTTTTTTACAATGTTAGCTATTAATTGCTATGTATATTATATATGTATATTATGCTATGTATCTGAAACCAAAATCTACATATTTGGCGCTCCTCGCAACTATCGGAGGACATTGAAAATGAACACCAAAAATAAAAACATATATTTAACACATTTTTGTCAAACAATTTCAATAAATTTCTCAAAAACAGTTATGGACCATTTTTCGAAAATTTGGTACCATACGATGCCCCGCGTGCTCCCTTTGGACACTATACCTACTGCCTTTCGTCCACTTTTATAACTTTCTGAAATATAGCCGAATCTCACTCTCCAGGGTAACTGATCTGATAATCATTCATTGAAAAGGGCACCTGCCCAGCCCACAATTTTCAAACGATTCCAAAATTTCTTTTTCCAAACAGTAGGTAAACAATATATCTGCCTCGGGAGTTTTTTTATTAATTGATATTCGCTTTCGTTTTCGAAATAATCAACTTATTGTCCGAAAAATCGGGAAATTTCGACTTTTTTGAAGTAAAACTTCTTTAGGCGCGACTAGGGAGTAACTCAGATTTTTTTCTGACGGAAGTAACGCTTATTCTGATGGAAGTGACGCTTACTATATAGTCTGCGTAGTTTCCGCTATTTAAAAATAATAATTTGGATTGGTCGTAAGTATATGTCATATACGCGCTTCTTGACTTATACGCCAGCTAGTGGCAAATATCATAATCAATTAGGATTATTTATTTCCAAATTTTCAAACGGATCAATTGTGAATAGCAAAGTGAATAAAAATTCAACAGTTTTAAAAAAATATTTTAAATTGGAAAGTTTTTTAAAAATCTCTAACAGCCAAACCCAATTACTTATCTATCGACGGTCTAACCATACTAGGGTAAGAAATTCTATCAATTGTATAGTTTTGTCGTCTCAATAACCTATCGACGGATAGACATATCTACCGTCGCACGCCATCTATCGACGGGAGGCCCCGGGAGGGTCGATAGCTTACCAGAGTTAGATTTTTGTTTGAAAATGACATTTCGTGCGTCCCAATATACTTCTGACAGTTGTTGAAGGATAGAATTCATTACTGAGGATAAACATGCGGCCTATCTGTCAAATGTGATGGTTTACCTATCGATCGTCTGTTATCATCAAATAAAAATTCGCTAAATTACTTTTATCCTAATATTTTGAAACCAATATCTATTTAATTTAGTTGTAATTTAGTGTGAAAATGTCTACGTCCAGTGAAAGCGATTCTGACTTCGAACTTTTACAAGAATTGTCAGACTGGGATAGTAGCGAAGAATCATCTCATATATTTTGTTATTATAAAACGTACAAAAAAACTTCAAAGTTTTACTTCAATCGCGCGTAAAGGTTACACGCATACATTTTTTTTTCAGCATTTTCAATTTTCCGAAAAAAGTTACGGACCGATTTTATATATAGATAATAATATATAAAATTTAGTATCATACGATGTCCAACAAGCCCCTGCATCTTTTGACAGCAGTGCCTTTCGTCGTCAACCATCATTAATTTCTGCAATAGGTATAGCCGAATTACACTTCCCCACGAAAACTATCTGATAAACATTTACAATGTTAAAAAAACGATCTTAATTATCCTTTTTTGCTTTACAAAAAGGATAAGATTAAAGATAAATTTTATACAAAGTTTTAAGTTTATTCGTGAGATTTCGGGTGTACCTACGTATGCTGCTATTGACTTCAATAACCGATATTTCAGGGAAGGAAAAAATCAATAATCATACATTACATAACATTAAAGTGAAACAAATGTTGGCCTTTTATTTGTATCTACTACATATAAGCAATAATCCTGGTGTTCGACACCACAGCGTCGGGTCGGGTTGACATACAGCAAACATACGTTACGTATATGGCATCAAAGTGCAATTTTTCTTGCGCGCAGTGTTTAGTTTAAACGAGCGCAAATTCTGTTTGTCAGTTCGTTCATTCGTTCATATTATAAAGTTTGGGTGGTATTCTCTATTTTCCTTAGTTAACAACCCTAGTGCTCGAGCTCGAGGCGTGGGGGTGTTGAGACGACTGACGACTTTTTACAAGGTAAAAGAAATGCCACTTCTGTATTTATGTTGTAGTACGTAGGTTAGGTACCGGTGCTTAGGATTAAGTTTACTTAGCGGTAAAGACGCCTTAAAGATCGAAAAACAATCAAAAATTATTGAACCTGTATTATTTCAGACTTTTTAAATGTCAGTTTTTTCGGGTCAAGGGTTTATAATTTTATGTGTTTTAAATTTAAATGTTTATGTTCGAATCAAGGAAGGACTTGATGTGGATACGCGCGCGACTGCAGTGCCGAACTACATGCGCTCGCGGCGGCGGCGCCCGTAACACACCGAATGGCTCGCGTCAATTGTGCACCGCGCAACGTGTGATCACAAGTAAATTGCACACTTGATGCCGAATTAGTTCAGTACAGTGGGATCCCACCAGCCCTTGCTAAAAATAATTAGTGAACAGTACGTTAACACAAAATAAAGAACTATCATCCCAGAAGACGCGACGCGGCGCAAGGCTAGCGAGACGTCTAGCCTGTGTATTCAGCTCATCTGGATTCCAGGTCAGTCCCACTCAAAATATATTATTATCCTTCACATCTCATGGTATGCAGTCGTTCGCGGCTACATATTTTTTGGTTCTATCGAGCCTTTGAATAGTCCTGTTTCATACTTGAGGTCTTTCAGGAGTTGAATCAGTGACCTATAAATGCAGTCTGCTGTCTCATTTAAAAAAATATTAACACCCTTTCTCAAACCAATACAAAACAGTCCACTGTCACATTGTGTCTTAGATTTATTACTTTCCAAATATCTCAAATATTTCAAATATCTAGTGAATTCATTATAAAAACTCATAAATTTTTTTATTCATAAAATTAAAATTACAATATTGTAAGTAGCTTGGAGTCTACAAGCGCACCGCGTCGCGCCGCGGCCCGCTATATACTCGTTGTAGTTTAATTTTCATTGCAATATTTTTAAACTTAATTATAAATATTAATTCGCCACAAACGGTACTACGTCGTATACCTACCTACCAAAATTACGTATCGATTGCAGAAATGAAAGTTGCTTTGAATCTCTCACCATTTATCCTTATATCTCTTTCCTGCTCTAGGTATTATCAAACTCTGGGTTATCAGATCTATAGCCTAGTTATTGAGACCATTCCGATGAGCTCTAACACGATACCTCTGCGGTAAGTTGGTGAGGAGTTGAGTATCTCGCAGAATGTAGACGATCTTCAAACGGCTGAACAGATTTTCTCGAATCATAACTAAGAACACTCACGATCAAGTCCCCTCACAAACAAAAAAAAAATCAAAGTCGGTTCATGCATTTTGAGACCTTACGATGCCACAGACAGGTTAAATTTATAACACCCCTGTGTTTGTGTCGGGGTTATAAAGAATTTTCTAATTCGGTCCTATAAATTATAAATAAATAATGAGGAAAATAATAAAATAACAGCGTTTTAAGTCACAGTCTTAAAAGAATATAATTTAAGATTTTGATTGTCTATACTATACAACCGTCGCGTCGTGCGTTCATTGTATTCGTAGAGTGCTTGCCTAGATAAGCTTTATATAGTTATCATCATAATTACGTATGACGACGAATATCGATCAATATTTAAAATTTTATTGTTTTAAGTTTAATATTCTTTTATTTAATTATTTTTCGTCGTGGATTATTGTAATCGTTAATTTTAATTTTTTTGAAATGCATAGACTAATTCATGTATATATTAAGTGTATATATACTATATATCTAACCGGTGAATTTCTGAAATGGTTTCACAATACACAGGAACGGCAGGTTCTCGCTAAGGGAATTAGCGTAAAGCCTTCATCTTTTGGCGGGAGCCTTTGTAAAGATCGACGCCATTGTGATCGCTGTAACATCGAATCTGAATAATTTTGCTTCATTAAGGCGCTGAAATGATTAATAATAGGGATCACTGGGCTACGTCCGACTAACTGTGACCACTATACAATAATTATATGGATATTGCAGCTAAATAAAAAATAGGTAAGGTGGTCGTACCAGTGGTCGACATTGGCCTAATGATCGACACTTTTGTGTATATTCTCATTTATTAAATGGTAACATTTCTCATATGTAAAAAGCAAAATTCACAGTAATGAAGGAGAATCCTCACTTTTTTTTTCATGGTAACACTGCTCACTTGTCAAAAATATTATTGTTAAAAAAAAACTACAAAGTGAGTGCTGTCGCGAACTTGCTGTTTTGTTCATTGTTATAAGAAGGTAAGGTCTTTATAATTATGGCTATACTTTGATATAGAAACATTATTATTTGTTTAACATTAATTAAGTATAATTCTCATGTTGTATTGAATGGTTTTTGAAGCGTATTTGGCTATAAACATCATTGTATTTTCCAAATAACGTGTGTCGACTACCAGGTCGCTTAAATGAATTAATGACCCAGAGATCGACAGTGTGTCGATTACTCGGACAGTTCACTGTTTTAATTTTTAAGTTTTTCTTATGAAATGTGACTATAAAATACTAAAATGAAAAGATAATTCGAAAGATACTTTGTTTGCATTTACAGAGACCAGTTATCGACACACATAATTATGTTTAAAATTTATTGTAATCTTTAATAAAGTAAGTGTCGAACACTCGGCAAAGTTATGTCGGTAATAGGTACATCCCTTCTTTCCAGTTAAAATGAGTCAAACAAAGCACTCCAGAAAAAAGCATAACAATACCAAATATGCCAACTCCGTTTAAAAAGGCACTATTTTGGCCTACGAAAAAAGAAAAAAAGAAAATAACTAAAAATAAACAAAAACTTCCTGCAGTTGTTAGTTCAAATGCTTGGTTGTTACTTAAAAAGAAAGAGATTGAGGAACAAGAAAACAAGAAAAAAGAAATTGAAGAGAAAAAAGCGAAAAGAAAACTGGCTCAAAGTTTAAAAGCAGAAGAAAAAGAAACAAAAAGAAAACACGCTGAAAATGTAAAAGCAGAGAAGAATGCAACTAAAAAGAAAAAAATTCAAGCTGACAATGATAAAGAAAATAACTGGTATTGTGGAATATGTGAGTCAAACGAGAAAACAGACATGATCCAATGCTTAAAATGCAAAACGTGGCACCACACGAATTGTGTTAAAGTGAGCCCCAAATTGAAAATGTATTATTGTTTTGAATGCAAAAATAAAATTTTTCAATGTATATAAAGTGTTTCAATAATTATTATAAAATCCCCTTTCAATATAAAAAATTATGTTTTTGTTTGTTGTTTGATTGTTTTGCTTGGACAGAAAACACGCTCATGAACATATTTTATACCGGTGTTCATACCAATATTTCATTGAAAATGTTTACCGTCGATCATTGGTACTGCGTACGTCGAAGATTAGTACATCAGGTGTCGATTACTGATGCGATGCTGGTTTCGCAGATTCTAAAATTTATGTAAATTATTTGATTGGGATTAATTGCAAAAGTAGTATCGTAACCGAAACTCAGATAAATTTTATTTTTTTGTATAACCAAGCTATTCACATACTATTGATACATATTTTTTGAGAGACTTTAGAATATTCTTTTTCTGATAAAGTGACGATAACTGGGCCGGTTACCTTACTTATGTCTAACTATTGGATATACCTAACGTTCAGGAGAAAATGAAAATTATTATTTTTATTTTGACCTTAACGTGTTTTTAAGATGTGTTAATTGCACGATACGCTTGGACAATTTCCGTATTCATCGAGTAATTCTGCAAGATTTTAAGGCAGAAGAACAGGAGGTTTTCAGTGCTTGGTGGCATAATCATCCTGTATATTATTTTGTTCTAAATAACATTCAATTAATATCAATTCTGCCCACTAATGTATTATTATACTTAAACAGATATTGTAATTTAGACTTTTTAATTTTAATAATAATATATTAATATCGGAGACTTCTCACACATGACCATTTCGTCCCAACCCAGACATTGATATTCCAAGTGTAATATGTAGCCAATATACATAAATATTTTTTTACATAGTTACATATCTATGTATTTGAGAGGTTATATAGATACCCAGATTTATATTATTATTTTCCCAATACATTATGGTTCGGGTCAGAAAATTGGTAGCGCAAAAGGATAAATAAGGCGGTTATATATTTTGTTTTACATACCTATAGGTAGTAATAGGTACAGAACAAAAAAAAAGTAATTTGTTTTTAATGCAATTATCATTAATTCTTTTCTACTGTTTTGGAAACTTACTACAAATAAGTGATAAAATTGAAAAAACGGAAAAAAATGTTTTTCAAATCCGTGTTTGTTACACACTTTTTTTTCGATTGCGAAAGAAAGCTTTATTTAATACTATATCTGTTAAGCACGTTTCCTCTGATGTTGATCAGTAGGTTAGTTTATTAGATGCATTAAACAAATACCACTTAAATTAAATTTAAAAATAGTGAATTTTATTATTCTGCGCGTGGTCACCTCAGCCGCGAGACGCCATAATTGTTCTCGATTTCTACAAAATATTATCTTAGGGTGCAAGAACAGTGCTAAATTAAATGAGTGTTGGAGGAGTTAACGCTTTGAATATTCAAAGAGAATAAATTAAGGAAAATAGGCCAAGCCTTGATATAAAAGAGGGAATACAAATTATTCGCTATACCTAAGGATATAAACGTTCAAGTCTGGTACTTATTGTTGATGGCGCTTTAGAAAGGTTAAACATATTTTAAGACGTTATTTATATAAAGACGTAGATTGTTTGCTGTTGTTAAAGCGGTAGACTTGTTTTTGAGCTGGCAGGTCAAAAAAGTTCTGTCAAACTCCATTTACCTATAGGTAATCTGTCGCTCTTAGTTGAACTATCACCAAACTTTATGTCATATACTATCACATGTAGTGCACTATACTGTACAGTATACCTACTACGGATGTAGATAATCATACCAGGTATTTTCTGTCTATCTACAGATGATTGTTTTCATTATTTTCCAAATTTTAATTGTACGACTTCAGTAAATATAATAAAATATTTGTTTTTCTTTTAATATCATTCAGTACTAAAATATTGAAATTGAGAACAAAGTTATTGTATTAGCGTGAGGATGCGCAGGCGACTGACGATCGTATCGATTGGCAACCGCCGACCCGCGCCGTGCTGGCGAGAAAGCGCTCCCATACTCCCGCGGTTTCCCGTTTCTAGTCGTTGATGAGTACCTGTTGTCGTTTGACTTAGGAACTACGCTGTACCAATGATTATTTTTAAGAAAATATTTTTTGTGAAAATATTTGCTAATTTTCTTTTTCAAAATAGAAGTCTGAAGAATACTTAATGACTAGAAAAAAATTTAAAGTTGAGATAATCTACCTGTATAGGTACACCTTGTGCGGCTGAACGTAGTCGACACTTATAGAGCGTGTAGAGCTTACTAAACTAAACAAAAAGTTTCAAGTGAGCAGATGGTCCAAACTAACGGTCACCGAGAAAAAAATGTTTAAAGTTTTATTTTTTTAAATCAATTATCTTATTTTTGTGGAACTTTTTGTTCAAATTAGGTAAGCTCTGCGCACTCCAGGTATAAGTTTGGACTACATTCAGCCTAACACGCTGTATGTGTAGACTTTTATGTGTCCTATTTAAAAATGACACATGAACTTGGTTTAATATGCTTATTTACACCCTTTTTAGGGTTTCATACCTCAAAAGGAAAAAAATAATCCTTATAAGATCACTTCATTGTCCGTTTGTCTATCTGTCTGTCGAAACCCTTTTTCTCAGAAACCTGTCAAGGTATCCAGTTGAAATTAATATCTAGTAGGTACTTAGGTTTACGGTACCTTTACGGTACCATGGAGCTGTAAAAACATCAAACTTCTGAGTCAACCCAGTAAAAAAATAGGGCCCTTAATGTCGCATATTTTTAATCTCTCATTAAATCTTTTACCACCGTACAGCACCATCGGATGTTTACTGCCAATAGCTGATAAGATTAAAGGATGCACTCTAGAAAAAACGGCCAGAATTAATCAATAGAATGGGTTGTAGTCTTTCATCGTGATATCAGCAGACCACACACATTTTTAGCTACTCAGGAAAAACTGAGAGTGCTTGGCTGGGAAGCATAAATGCATCAACTAGGTATATAGCCCTGAGCTTACGCCTTCAGATTTCCATTTGTTTTGGTCTCTTCAGAACTGACCATTTCCAAATTTTGACCTAAAGTTCGTTTTTTTTTCAAAAGAATAGACAAATTCAAGCAACCAATTTGAAATAATTTTTTTTTAATCGGTATTTACGAAAATATATTATATTGAAAATTCTTCTAGCGTGACGTTACCGGGTGGAATTATAAGTTCAGCCATTGCCGTTGCATATTTATAAAAACAAAGATACTATTATTATTGATAGTTCTGGGACTAACATTGTTTTTATGAAATAGTAACGGCAATAGCTAAACTTATAATTGCACCCGGTGACGTCACGCTATAAGTATTTTCAATAGAATATATCTACTTTATTACCGAACTCAATTTTTTTTTCAATTTAGTTTCCTAGATTGCCTATTCTTTCGAAATAAAGTATGTCGGACTTTATAGTTCAAGGGAATGGTCAATTCTGCAGCAAAGTAAGTTAAGATTCTATAACTAGAACATATTGGCCACAAATAGGCGACACAAGTGTGGAAGCGATGCGGTGGGGGTAGAGGAGCGCCTATAGAGCGGCCAAAAAAGTTTTAGTTAATTAAAAAAAGGTATTAAAATAGTGACAGAAGTTTGTGTCTAGTAGATTTGATATATATGCGAAACTGCGAACAAAAGAGTTAAATTAAATTAATAAAAAAATTAAACTAACTATAAAAAAAACGCCTTGAATTGATGTATGAAATACAAAACGACTTATATAAATTCTACGCGTTTGCGCGTTCAAATACATATACGTATGGAACAGCAGCAGCATTGCCTTTTCATGTCCTTCTGGACAGAGGTAGGGGGTGTCGAGGCCTCATGACCCCGGCGTCATCTCGAAACCAAACGTAGTCTCGGTCTTGATGTACCTGGCTCGGCCAGGTAGCGACCGTAATTGTCGCTAGGTTTTGTTGATGTCTTCAAATTTTGTGACTTCGTGTTTGTTATGGAGCATTTCTGTGATCCATGTCGTCCGGTGGTCGTGCGTGGAGTGGGGCAGTTTCTTCTGCGCCGCACTGTGGTCTCGACTGTTGTGACATAGTCAGCAGGTCCGTCGTCAGTAAGTCGCGCGGATAGCTCTTCCAATCAACTTCGGTGCTGCAAAATTTGTCGAGGCTTTGTAGCCCAAGGGCTGCTGAGTTGTCTGCCGTGTTAAACAATTTCTTTGCAAGACGTCGAACGAACAAGTCTATGGTTTCGATCTTGAGATCTTTTGCGAATACGTCGTTTCACACGTATCAAGGCGCTCCGACAATCAATCTCAGACATTTGTTCTGTTGTGCCTGGATGCGTTGCTGTTGTGTCTTTGCAGCTAGATTGTACCAAGCCAGAACTGTGTAGATGAGGGGCGATCTCAGGTGTGATTTATAAATCAGAAGCTTCGTGCTCAATGGTAGAGTGGAACTGAGTATTGGTTTGAGGGGCGAAATCGCGGGTTTCGTTTGGTTTACCATGATTTCAGCGTCCTTGTGCTTTTGTAGCTGCGGATCCAGTGTCACACCCAGGTATTTCACGCTATCGGTCCACTGAATGTCCGAGTCCTTGAATTTTACAGGCGACGGGGGGCAGTGTAAGTTCAGAAATTCATGTCAGTTTATAAGGCGTATGTAGGTAGATAGGTACGTCATGTCTTGATGAAATGCAACGAAATCTTTGCAACACGAAAAAAAATGTACCTACACCACTGCAATAATATTTAATCTGCTTAAATAAAAATAAGAAAATAAAATCTCATTACTAAACATGATAACTGTTGTAACTGATTCTGATAACTGAATAATTCAGTTTAATGTGCAACGAAAATTACTTTTCGTAGTCATGAAAATCGATTTTGCTACACAATAAATTAAAACAAATTTATACGTACTTGCACTGGTCGCCTAGCTAGCTTTAATTTTTTTGGAACCATCAATAATAAATAGGCGAGAGTAAGTGAATTTAAACTGCATCAAACGACAAACACTCAGAAAACGGAGCGTTTACCGAGTGCGAATTTCGCTCGGTTAACAGCAAAATATTTAGTTTTAAACAATCACTCTGTAAATTTTATCAAGTTAGCTAAGCTGAAAATAAACAAGACAAAACGGTTAAAATAAAAAGGTTAAAAACAACCGAGTGAACGGTTGTAGTCGCCAAACTACTTGATTAACAATAAATAAAAACAAAGTTATTTAAAAAATACTGAGTGGAATCGTTAAAAACAACCGAGTGAATGGTTGTTGCCGTACTGAGTAATTGGTTTGACAGTTAACAAACGCAAAGTTGTTTAAAAAGTAATAGGTAGATGTGTTAAAAACAACCGAGTGAAACGGTTACTTACATTATAAACATAGATTTTCAACATATTACTCTTTAACCCTTTCTAGTTAACAAATACTAACCTACGAAGTTAACATTTTTTAACACAGTGAAATTCGTTTATTTAAAATTAACCGAGACGGCTTAGTTAATTTTAACCGAGTGAAACGGTTATTTACATTATGAACACAGGTTTTCAACATGTTGCTTTTTAACCCTTTCTAGTTAACAAATACTAACCTACGAAGTTAACATTTTTTAACACAGTGAAGTTCGTTTATGTAAAATTACCCGAGACGGCTTAGTTAATTTTAGCCGAGTGAAACGGTACTTTTTAACCCTTTCTAGTTAACAAATACTAACCTACAAAGGTAACATTTTTTAACATAGTGAAATTCGTTTATTTAAATCTAACCGAGATGGCTTAGTTAATTTTAGCCGAGTGAAACGGTACTTTTTAACCCTTTCTAGTTAACAAATACTAACCTACAAAGGTAACATTTTTTAACACAGTGAAATTAGTTTATGTAAAATTACCCGAGACGGCTTAGTTAATTTTAGCCGAGTGAAACGGTACTTTTTAACCTTTTATTGTGAACAAATACTAACCTACAAAGGTAACATTTTTTAACATAGTGAAATTCGTTTATTTAAATCTAACCGAGATGGTTTAGTTAATTTTAGTCGAGTAAAACGGTGACTTACATTACAATTATAGGTTTTCAACGTGTTACTTTTTAACTCTATCAAGTTATGAAACATTAACCGACGCAGGTAACATTTTTTAACACAGTAATATTCGCTTATTTAAAATTTAAAAGAAAGACGTATTATAGTGAGTTTAAATATGGTTAGCAATTTTTAAATGTGGAACTGATATTCTTTAAGTAAACATAATTTTCTCAATTTAGAGAATAAAACTGTTCTTTTTAAAATATTGTGATTTGAATTTGAAATAAAAGTACATAATCTAATTGGTCTTCTTTTTTCACTCTTTAGGTATGTTAAAATTAAAAGACTAGATGGGCAACAACAACAGAGCGATACTGCTACTTTCAATAAAGTTGTTAGGTTATATTTTGTTTGGATTGATTTAGTTTGATATTTTGGCGCAAGATGTCACAGCAAACGAGTTTCATCACACACGCACCAGGCCGACCATAGGATTGAGGTTGGCTCACAGCTCAGATTTAGTCACTTCCAACAAATAATGTGAAGTTAATACTATTCATGAAGAATACTATTCACTTCACATTATTTGTTATTTTACTTTTCATTTTAGTTCACTATTCACTGAATAGTGAATTGAAATGGAAAGTGTAAAAATTCTAAGTAGTTTAGTTTCATTGTTAAACACTTTTAATAGATTATGTTGACTAATACAACTGACCAGTACTGTACTGCTATTTTTTTTTAAACGAGTTGGTGGGTTACTTTTAACAGATTAGGTTGGCTAATATAGG
Source organism: Luffia ferchaultella (assembly GCA_949709985.1). Classification (NCBI taxonomy): domain Eukaryota; kingdom Metazoa; phylum Arthropoda; class Insecta; order Lepidoptera; family Psychidae; genus Luffia; species Luffia ferchaultella. Next base: position 8,403,150 of record OX453245.1, on the reverse strand, counting down.
CGAGCAATACTGCTACTTTTAATCGAGTTGGTAGGTTATTTGTAACAGAGTAGGTTGGCTACTAAAGTCGAGCAATACTGGTACTTTCAAACAACTATACGGGTTACTGTTAACAGAGTAGGTTGGCTACAATAGCCCAGCAAGTTTGTTTTTTCGAACCGAGTATTATTAGGTTATTTTTAGCAGAGAAACTATAGCCGAGTTACTTTGTTATTAATAACCTACATAAACTTAACCGTCTAACTTGACTGTTTTTAACCGAAACAATTTTACCGAGTTTGGTGGGATATTTTTTGCCAAAAAACGGCATGCTATATAATAACAGAGTTACTTATTTAAAATTAACAAAAATTCGGTTAATTTTAACTAACACGTTTTCTCAGTGAACTATTACACTCGTATGATTTACAGTAATATTTATAACGCATATCTATACTAATATCATAAAGCTGAAGAGTTTGTTTGTTTGAACGTGCAAATCTCAGGAACTACCCATTCGAATTGATTTTTTTTTTGTGTTGGATAGTACATTTATCGAGAAAGGCTATACATATAGGCTATTATTACATCACGCAACGACCAATAGGAGCGGAGCATCAATGAAAAATGTTGCAAAAACGGTAAAATTTAAACTTTTTGAGAGCTTCCGTTGCGCGCGCTGCGTAACCGGTTGAGGGTAAGCAAAAATAATGCATTACGAAATTGTTCCCCTTTAAAAGTTTTAACCAAAAGTCCGCAACAGCATATGTGTATCTTTTAAGGTTGACTTACTATGACCTATTTTATGGCAATCAAATTTGTTGCTAGACGCGCCAGAGAATTTCTTTGTTTGGATGATGACGATGATACCATGTGTAATGATACTATATGGTTGGACTAGCGACTCACCCGAACTTCGCACGGGCGCAATGTACTGATGCATGGAACGGGGAGAGGAACGTTTCCGTATTACAACCGGGCGAAGCCGGGTACGACCGCTATTAGGTATATATAGGTTTTAGCTTTTGGCACTCCTTTTCCATATAAATTTTTCCTATGTCAAATCTCACACTCCTCAGTACACGTAATACGCTTCAAAAGGAGTTCAAAGTTTTCTCTTTACGTATTAATATATAGATAATCAAATTAAGTAGTTTAGTTCCCTGTTAAAGTAACAAATTTTTCAAAAATGTCTATATGTAGCTTTTTTTTCTCATAAATTGCTCTTATAAATCGTTTGAGCACTTTGCGCTATTTCTCATAGTTTAGGATTTGGCCATACAGTTCCATCTCAAAAACTCATCTTGTCAAAACTTTCAACTTTAACTATGCCGAATATCACACTCCTTTATGTATAGATACTTTTTGCAAAAAAAAAAAAAACGTTTTCTTGTAATAAATTGTCACATGTCAGTATACACAAATAAGCCAAAAAATATGAATTTTAATTCCCAGTAGGTACACGAAACAACATGACGTTTCGAGTATGCTGTTAATTCTGGACTGCCTGTATGGCGGTTGATGTACTATTACATGGATATGTACACCAGTTGCACATAGTGTGCTAATTTTGTTCCAAGCTCAGGAGCTTTGGAACGTTGTGACATAAGTAGCGAAATAAATATCTTTATTTCCATAACTTTGTATTATACAAGGTGCAATTTTAACAACCATCCAAATTTTTTATGTAATGGTCTTTGGTAAAAAACCGGTGACCGTCTTATCACCTTTTAGTATTGTTCAATAGAAAAATATTGAGATACGAGTGCATAACCACCATTCACGGCCGCCGCACGCTCTGCCCCATCTCGGTCTCAAGGTCTACGGTGCGTCGTCACAAAGAAGGCCACCAAACGTTATAAAATAACACTGTAGATAAAATAATTTATTATGAATATGTAACTTCTATTTATTATTTACATAATGAGGTCCATTGGTGATATACCTAACATCTAGTTTCTTTTTTTTAAATTTCACCTCGCAAAACATTATTATAATCTAGGTATATATTCATGACAACCTCAGAACTGAACCTAACAAACGGAACGTATTGGTTCCAAAAGAGACTGGCTAAAAATGCATCAAATGCTTTATAAACAAAGGCAACAATAAGATCTTAAGATGCATCAATTAACATTGTTCTTCCAATACCCCAACATTCAACAAGATCTAATTCACGGAAGTCACTTTCTGGAAAAGAAATTTTCAGAATAGCACCAACAACTTTGAGCTAGAGTTTTATATCCAGATAATAGAAAAAAGCTTCTTGGAAAAAGGAAACCTTTCTATTATGGTTTTTTTTATTATGTCCCGCACCTGTCTGTATGTGACTTTATCTACAACAACTCTCGAAACATCCAATGCAACGAACGAACGAGATTTATGTATGATAGATATATAAATATTATGTAATTTTTCAACTGAGGAACAGCACGGACAAAGTTACTTAGTAATAAACAAAATGAAGCTTAAAAGCTAGCAGGTAGTAGGTTTAAGTTATGTTTTCCTTAGTAGAATAATAAGTGCAAGTTTCATTTCTTTGCATTTAATGATATTAGTAATTTTAATGATGCCTGGGAAATTCCACACATCGCCATCTAGTCACAAAGTAAGCAAGTTAGACAATTGATATATCTACATACTTGAATATTATTTACAATATATACATAGGTATATATAGGTATTTCACACCCCCGACACGGAACAAATGGATATGTTCATGAACACAATTATACTGAATTTTTGGATTGATAACAGGGTTCCGCATTCTAAAATACTCGACGGACTATATACTCTCGGACAGCAGAGTGGTACTTCAAGCTCTAGAAAGTATCACCATTAAATCGGGGTTAATAACGACTGTCACCGAGCACTGACGAAAGTATGTAACCATAACATTGTTAATACTTCAGTGGATAAAGGGACACAGTGGCTTTTGCGGAAATGACGCGGCAGACCAGCTGGCAAGAAGAAGCTCAGAGGCCGTGGCGGTGGGACCTGAACCCATTTTCCTACCATTTAGCTGGGTTCGGTCAACGCTACGTCAACTCATGATAATACAGCATGAACATGTTTGGTTGAACCATTCGGAGTGTAGACAGGCCAGGACAGCCCTGCCAGCACTTAATACTATTCTGGCACGTTTGGCTGCGACTGAGGAGGGACCGACTACGTTTGGTGGCCGGAGCTCTGACTGGTCATGGTCTTTTACCAAACACCTATATAATATGGGTATTACAGACAGTTCTTTATGCAGGATCTGCATGGAGGCAGAAGAAACGGCCGCTCACGTGCTTGTGGAGTGCGCAGGAGTGGCCGCCTACCGGGCCAAACACCTCGGATCAGTGAAGTCGCCCACAGAAGCAATCGGCAACGTGAAAAGGCTGCTGCGGTTTCTGGTAAAGCTGGGGTGGCAAGAGTGATGCCGCCCACCTACGCAAAATAGACATTTTGTCGTCGAGTTGCGGAAGATAGCCCGTTCTGAAGTATCAAGTAAGTAAGTAAGAACACAAATATTTATCACAGGCGGGAATCGAACCCGCGACCTTTGGTTCTGCAGTTATCAAAACAAAACAAATAAATTATCTTTTTTTCGTAGTTATGTAACATAATCTTGAAATACGTCATAAGAGTGAATTTTATTACTTTGTGGAAGAACGTCACCACAAAGGTGCATTCAAAAATGCTGGTTCCTCTCAGAAGAATGCGCAAGAAACTGAGGGACGCTCTTTAACAAAATTATAAACAATTTTTTAACAATAAGTGCTTAAATATTAATATTATTGAATCAAACTGATAGGCGAACGGCTTACACCCATGGATTTTTATCATCTAAGTAGTCTGATATTTTATAATAAGCTTTTGCATAAAGCTTTCGTTTTATTGTAGTTTTGCACTTGTTAAGAGATAGATCTTGAATGTCAGCGGGGGTCTTATTGTAAGAGCGTACACATTGCCCTTTAAAAGATTTTGTGATTTTATTGAGGCGGCTGACTTGGTTATAGCAAGTTTATCTTTGTTTCTTGTATTAACATTATGCCGATCACAATTTTTTTTAAATAATACAACATATTTTTTACGTATATTATGTTTTCAAATATATATTGAGACGGCAATGTCATTATTTTAATTTCTTTAAACTGTTTCTCTAAGTGATACTTTAGGCCCTAGTTTATAAATTACTCGAACAGCTCGCTTCTGTAACACGAAGATTGTCTTAACATTGGCAGCGTGTCCCCACAGCAGAATGCCATAAGTCATTAAACTATGGAACCCACTGAAATACACCAATCTCGCGCTTTCTCGCCAAGTTAGTGATATGAGGGTCGCATTACAATTTCGCCTCCAATTAGAGTTAGAGTCTCTAACTACACGGCCAATCGGTCAGCCAATTTATTATTTCAATAAAACCCTTTAATTAAATCGAATTTATGCACGTTGGCTTTTTGTTCATCCATTTTCCCATAGACACATTGTAAATTGTCAGTGCTATAGTGGCCCATATCTGAAAAAAAAACCGTTAAAAGTACATAGGTACCTACTTATTACTTATATAAGAAAATGAAACTTGGAACTAAGATGAGTAATATAAATAAGCAAGTAGTAAGTTTTAGTTATTTAGTTGCCCTATTAATTTGTTCAGAAATGTTTCTGTATATCCATTCTATTTAATAATAATTAAAATAATAATAACGTATACATCACAACAACATCTACGCCCCAAACTAAACATTAGCTTGTGTTTTGGGTACGAAGCGAAGACATCACATACATATAACAACCAAGACCCGGTACCAGTATCAATATTTATCATATTAATACTGACCCGACCTGGGATTCGAACCCGGGACCTCCCAGCTTCGTAGGCAGGGTCGCTACCCACTAGGCCAAGCGGTCGTCGCTAGGTCCCAATAGGCCAAATAGTCAAAGCCTGTATTTTGAACAACATCTGAAAAAAAAAGAACACACCTTAGTACTAATAGTAGAACAGCAACTTAGTACTAAATTGAGTACAATAATAAGCTTATATAGTAAGTTTGTGTTCTTTATAGTAGAAAATAATACGCGTGAATTAGATTTCGTTGCTTTTATTTCAATAAAACCACTTTATTAAATTTAACATGTCGGCTCATCATTTTTTTCCATAGACACAACGTAAATGGTCAATGCCATAGGTAGGTAGGGTCCGTCTAAAAAAACCCACAAAATACCTAAAATACAGATTTGTACTAATTATATGCTATGCTCGCAAAATGTTCGGAATTTTATGTATTTAACAGATTTTTTTTTGTATGCGTCTTTACCTGTCACATAAATTTTTTTCGCTCATAAACACAATTTTTTTTTTTGCATTTGGGCTACTCCGTTTCTGGTGGCCTTCGCGGACTAGTAGATATTTGTACGTTAAGACAAAGCGTTTGATGATATGCCTACATCATTAGCTAACAACATTTTTATATCTTTATAATCTCTGCATTTGATCAGTAGGTACAGCGTCAACAAATATCAGCATTGACCAGCACAGCGTCGACAAATATCAGGCAATTGCAATTTTGAAGGCTTTCGTCATAGAGTAAATAAATTTGACAGCAGCGTTTGGTTTTATAGAGTCAGAAATGTCACTTCATCGAAATATCGGAGTATCGAAAATGTCAAACGCAATTTCGCGGGGGTAAAGACTGGCGCGCGGGGACCTTGCGGACTAAACTCGGACTGAAACTCGCCATCTCGCAGCGGATAGGTAGGGTAAAAGCCGGATAGTAGCCCCACTTTTCGAAAAAGCTATATTTTTCTAAAAGTATGAACTTGTTGAAAATATTCAGTATGTATCTCACAACATAGGTCTTTTATCTTCCTTAGAAGCCTATTTTTGTATGCATAATTAACGATGGTTTTGAATAAATACTGTTTTATTTCACCTCTCAGAAGAGGGATAGTTGCCTACTATGGCGGATAGTAGCCTAGCATAGAAAATGCTTCAGGGGATACTTGCCTCGTGCGGGGATAGTAACCTCGGTATGATTTTTATTTTGGATACAAAGAAATTCATATTAATTATATTAACCTTTATTTTTTGTTTAACAGTCTTTATAATTTATTGATTTGACAATTGACAATTCGAAATATTGATTAACATTATTAAATAGTTTTCAGTTTTAAATATAAAATTATTTGAATTATAAAAATATTATTTAAACTTAAAGTTATGTAAGTTATTATAAAATACTAGCATTTATCTTAATACAACAATTTGGTAATCAACTTTAGTTTACCATAAATTTTTACCAGAAGCTAAGGTTTCTAACTTTCCACATCTCATACAACAGTGTTTGAATGTTGTACATGTTTCATGCAACCACATCCGACACATCTTACATTGAATTCAATCTGACTTTGACCTAGTCAAATTGTAATTATCAAAACATTCTACGCAATAATTATCAATTAAAACTTTTTTAGTTGCATTTATTGTCGCACTATTGAATTAGCGTTTTTGACTTTTAATATGACTTGATTTTGATTCTGACTTTTGAGTGTCTCTTATCGATTTCTCGTCCTTTAGATTTAAGACATTTTTTTCACTTCCACTACTGTAAGAACTGCAAATTTGTAAGTAATTTTAATAAATTTTTTTAGTCTTTTTCTTTATTTGTGGTAGCTTTTTTTTCTTCTCAATACTTTTCTTGTCCCTGGTTTGTTTTTTTTTGTCTCTGTGGTAATTTTAGTTTTCTTTATTTTCTCCGCTTTATTCTTCTTCTCTTCAATTTTATCATTAGAGTTTAAAATTTCTGCAGATTGTTTAGATCTTTTAAATATGCTTAGCGGTATTCTTAGCATAGGAGATGCTTGACATAATTTAGACTTTAGAATTTAGACGGTGTTTTTTTTTCAAGATTTTGTTTCTGGGATTCATATAAAGATATCAGCTATGGCAATGATATCTCAGTATTATCAACGATGTAATTTTTATTCACTCTAGGGGCAACTATCCGCGACAGTAAGTAGGGCGACTATCCTTTTTGATGCGGATACCTGCCCTTTTTATTTGCGAAAATAATAAAAATTGTTTAGCAATAAAACATAATGAACAATGTAATTTAAACTCTAATGCATGAAAAGAAACAAAAACTTGAGTGAAACCACGATCAGCAATAAAAATATTCAATAGAAATTACTTACCAATATAATTATAACGCCCGTCAAAGTTTCGCCGTGGAAGATTTTTGTTCACACAGACAAAACCCGTGGACATATTCCGATAGCTTACGCGGCATTGAGGCCTGCAGGGTGGTCACTACTAATTGTAGTAAAGCGCCAACACAATTTATAATCTTAACATAGTTTTTTAAAAACCGGGGCATGTATCCGACTGAGGCAACTATCCGGACTTTACCCTACATCCAGCTATAGCTATAGTATGAGTGGTTAGAGGTTAGACGGTGAGCGCAAAAGAGGCCTTCTAGTTCGTACTTTTATGGTTTTCGTATTTCGTATATCTGAAAATCTGGTCTAAATTTCAGTTTTAATGACAAATTCGAACCTTAGATAATATAATATTCAGGGTGGACCGTCTCATATTTCTAAATTATCAAATGTAAGCAAAATGTCAAACTAAGTGATTAGACAATGAATATCATTGTTCCAAATAAACACTTTTTTGAAATTACTCATGAAATATAATTTCAGAATATTTTCTTTACGAAATTACGAAATTTAGATATGGGTCACACAAAATTCTACTTTACAGCGAATATTTCTAAACATCAACTGGGATAGGGTATAATATTCGATCTAAACTCTAAAGCGTAGGTATGCTTTTTTGTTCACATTTTTTTGCGTCTCAATTAACGCTATATCTCTATGAACATCCATGGTTCGAACCCAGCTTATTAGATGTATATAGAATTTGCGTGGGCTTGATCTCCTCTGGTTAACCACATAGAGATGTACAATTTCATATTATAAAAACAAGGATTATTACTTTAAAAAAAATATTATTAAGCATTATTGCTTCTATATGTTTAAATTCTTATGTTTTTATTATTTAAGTTCAATAAACGCTAAGTATATATGTGTTGTAGCTAGAACATAAAATTGATCACATCAGGATGTGTTCGACTTTAACAATGTTCATTTTCTGGGTGGCTTGTCGCTCCGCTCCGCTTCGCTTCGTTCCTCGCATTAATATTAACAAATGTAACTTAATCTACTTATCAATTTAGATTTGATGGACCATCAACCTATCATAGCCGGATTCCGAATAAATCTGAAAGCGAACACATGAACTGATCAATTCTATAATCTGGCTACGACATATGTATTAGACATCAAAGCCGGCAATGATGTCTTTTGATGTATGTACGAGTATTTACCAACTTTTTAAAACTGTGGGTAGGTACTGTTAGAGGTGTATTGCTTTGATTATATAATGTCTGGATCTCGCAATAGGTACAGTGTTAACAAAAATGACAGGCCAACTTTCACATACTTGTGTGTGTGACTCAATAGATCACATACTCTCGCGACGCCATACTATAACCATGTACAAACCGTATATGTGTGTGTGAATTCTAACCGAACAGTTAGGTGATGTTTTTATCTACCTTTTTGAGGCCGACTCTATTCAGACATTATGTAATATAATCAAAAGTGTATTGATGTGATGCGGTATGTACAACGTATCGACATGTCATATCCACGATTGAACTGGAGTGAAAAATTAATAAATGCAAAGTTAAGACCTACCTACTGTGAAGTGAAATTGTATTCTCCATACAAAGAATCGAGTAAGTTAGAGGTGCCATGTGACAGTATTTGTTTAAAATTACGTGTCCCAAAAATAATTACCTACTCACACAACAAATATAAGTAAAATATTACACACAAGTATATGAATAGTTTTGTGTCAGTTTTATATAATTTTAAACATCAGCGGTTATAGTCGTTCATCTCTTTAACTTACATCTTTGGTATGATTTGACATCGCATATTTAGAATTTAGATTGCCAAATAAACACCTTTACATATACGTTAATAACTATTACTTAATACGTGCGTAGACATAGTTTTTGACGTGTCTATTCCTTAAAAGAATCTAAAAATAACCTGTAGGTATGAGTTTAATGTGTAAATAACTGTAATAATAAGTAGGCACCTACCTATAATGTTTATAATTTACCGATGTGTCAAATTGATGATGAAATAAAGAACAAGGAAAAATGTATATCTATGAGTAGGTATATAGGCGCATTATAGTGTAGGTAGGTAGGTAGGCAACTAGGTACATCATTCCAACATAACAATTGATATGAAATGAAAAGCATGTCGTATGTCTAAGTATTTAATTAGTTTTAATATACACATTTCAGTTTGGGATAACGTAGGAATGCAGCGGTAGATGTTTATAAAGTGAGTTCATTAGGTACCAACCTTATATACACCTACATAATTAATTGAATTGAAATTTTTGGTTTTAATTAAATTTTCAAGTAGGTAATAATTTTGTAATTTTTCACTTTAGGTAATAGATACCTACTAGTTACGTATGCTTTACTGTAGAGTAACCTACAATATACCTACGTTATATTGATTTTATTACAATTTAGTGATATTGAATTTTTTACTACATTTGAATAAAATTGACCAATTTTGAAATGAAATTATACCCACAGAAAAATGCGAAAAAATAATATAGATTTATATCCAGTTTATCTTTCTTGTAGAGTCATGTTAACCGAATTACCAACTTAATAATGAAATTATTCAATTTGTATTCAACATTTTAACACTGTGCACATAACCACATAATTATGTAGGTAATAACCGATGATTTTAACACACTATCGAGCGACGAAAGTATGATTTTCAATTATTTTAATAAATTAACATTTCACCCTGAAACGTTTCGAATGTATTCCCGTCGGTCCTCAAAATTTCCCGCCGTCGGCAATTTTTCCGGGCACCGACAACCTACACAATCCGATACGTACACCAAACGTATGATGCCGAATGTATTTTCTGACCCGTTATCACTTATTGCAATATAATTAATTAACTCTGGTACGTATCGCTACACTTGATAGGAAGCTTTGAGGTGCACGGAAGCGCTGCCGGTGGCGGGAACACCGGCGCGGAGTCGCGGCCGCCATGTTGTCCGGTGGGAGAGGCCACTCCCTTCCTGAAAGATACTGTGCTCCCATTGGACAGCTGCCGTTGCACGGTTAGGGGCGTGGCCACTACCGAAATGTTGCCAGCTTTTTGAATAAATAATTTCAGTAATTTAAGTAATGAAGGCAATTATGGCGTTGTTTAGCTAAGTTCGCGCGGCGGCGAGTGGGAACTTTATATTTATACCGCTCTCTTTATGTACGCCGACGCGCGGTTAATGCGCTCTATCTGTTTACGTTGCGAAACACTCTCCGAGCTTATTTATTACATTAGAAGCCGCTCTTGTGCATAGGACGCGATTTAAACTGCAATTAAGTTTAACAGAATAAGAAAATGGAATAAAGTAACTATTATAAATTATACGAAGTTTCAAATTAAATCCAATTTAATATTAGTCTTAAAAATATAGTTTTAATATAAATTTGGACAGTAAAAACCATTTCAATTGTATTTGTTCAATTGATATTTTATTTTTTTATTAAATAATTAATAATCGTTTTCAGAAAGTAACCTTTTCTTTATATGTTTTGTTCACATATTATTTGTTCATACATATTTAATAAGTAGGTATGTAAACAAAGCAAAACATATAAAAAAAGTTAAGGTTGTAAGAAGTCAAAAAATATAATTCTTAAATTCATTGTTTAAATGTTTAGTTAGAAACTTTTTAATAGTTATAATTAACAATTTAATATTGTAACGCAAATGATTTCATAAATTCCCGTGCATAAATAAGTAATAAGTAATAATTCATTGATTGGTGGGTAGTTGTGACAACAAGAATAAAAATTATTAGCTTCCACAATAAAATTTAATAAAATTAATTAAAGTATATTATTCACACTTAGATGCATCACATTAGATGCTAAAATAGTATACTTGCCAGTTTAGTGTTATTTCCTCTCTCAACCATACTATTACACAACACAGCGGCGATGGAGTCTTTGAAGGGTAACCTGTCTGATATGATGGCACTTTTCCATGAGCGGATGTCTGAATTTGAGATGGATCTGCAGAAGGCCCCCGGCGTTTCGGCAAACACCACTGATATTGCAGCTGAGTATGTCATGTTCAAGACCTTCGTGTTGGAGGCACTGGACTGCCTCCGGCGTCAGATGGAGTCACTGGCTCGTAGTGTTGATGCCTTGGAGATGCATGGGCGTAGGAATATCCTCCTAATACACGGAGTCGCTGAAGAAAGTAAGGAGGAGACAGCACGGTGCGTGGCTGCTGTTGTAAAGGACCATCTTGGGTTGGACAACATTACAGCTGCTGCATTAAAACGCTGTCATAGAATGGGTCGCCAGGCAGATGCCAACAAGCCCAGACCAATCCTTGTCAAGTTTCTGGATGTCGAAGTACGTGACAAGATCTGGTTTGCCAAGACTAAGTTTAGGGGCACCGGCATCACAGTGTCGGAATTCTTAACTAAATCGCGGCACGAACTCTTCTTGGCTGCACGTGAAAGATTCGGCGTGACGAAGTGTTGGACAAAACATGGGCATATATTTATTCTGGGACCTGATGATACTCGGCACCGAGTTACTACTCTTGGTGAGCTTTGTAAGATTCCTGAGCAGGGTGTTCGAGTGGAAAAATCAGAGGAGACGGTTGTCCAAATAGAACCTAAAAAAAGGCGCGCGGCCGCTGCAAAGAAAAAGGTCGTTTCGTAACTTAAGCCTTGCCACTGGGTAATTAAAAATAGCACTTTATCAATTTTATCACTGTTTTGTTTTGTATATGCGTATTCATAGTTTTAATCTTTGTTTAACTTTATTGCTTTTGTTTTGTGACTTTTGATCTTCTGATTGTCAATCATTGTCAATCGTTGCGTTGTACTTTTACTTTATTGCCGGCCGAGGGCCTGGAGTCAGGTTATACAGTCCGGTTGCGTTCGCAAATAGTTGTTATAGTATAATTTCTATGTTTGTTCTATTCTTTAGCTATAAACACTCAACTGGCTGGTGGATGATTTTTTTTTTTACTTATTTAATTATAATATTTTATTAGTATTTAATTAAACATAAACATTTGTTTTGTATAGTAGTATTCAACTCAATAATGACACACTGTGGTTATATTAGTGATTCCGACAGCTTCGTCACGGCGACTAGTTATGACAGCTTCAGTAGCATTCCTTCATTGGCTGATACTCTAGAGTCTCATTTTTCGGACGTTCCGGATAACTTTAATGTAGTCCATATAAACGCACAAAGTGTTCCGGCTCATTTCACCGATATGCTGGCAAGTTTTTACTGTAAGAACATTCATGCTATCCTTGTCTCTGAGTCGTGGTTGAAACCTTGTCTACCTTCTACGTCATATTCCTTACCTGGTTATCAACTAATCAGAAATGACCGCTCGTTTGGTGGAGGTGGTGGTGTTGCCATTTATCTCAGTAGAAACATTCCATATACCGTTGTTGAAATGTCTCCTCAGTCACCTTCGTCAAATGCGGGCGAGCATCTCTTCATTGAAATAAATACCCGCCATTGTAGGGTCCTGCTGGGTGTTTACTATTGTCCCTCCTCACGCATTGACTTTTTTACATCTTTTGAAAACATTCTCGAAAACTTGATTCCTTCTTACAGTCACACCATAATCATGGGAGATTTTAATACCTGTCTACTTAAAAACGATTCTCGTAGTTCCGCACTCCACTCTCTCTCTCAGTCCTGTAACTTGTCTATTCTCCCTTTAAGTGCCACCCATCATTTTCCTAACTGTATCCCCTCACTTCTTGATCTTATTTTCATCTCCTCGACTCAGCATGTCGCTAAGTACGGGCAATGCCCAGCTGATGCATTTTCGTATCACGACCTTATCTTCCTTTCTTATAAAATTCGACTACCAAAGGAAAAAACTAAAATGCTTATGCAACGCAATTTCCGTGGTGTGAACGTGGATGAGCTCCGTAAGGATGCAGGCGGGATCGATTGGGCGCCTCTTTCGGCCTCTGGATCTGTCGATGATAAAGTTAGAAGGTTCAATTTCGAACTCACTAAGTTATACGATGTTCATGCTCCGATTCACCCGGTCAAAATGAAACACCTCTCTACGCCATGGTTGACGGCGGAACTCAAAACGTTAATTAACAAAAAAGCGGCAGCCAGAACTCGGTTCAAACGGAATCCTACACCTTTTAACCATGATAAATATGTAGCTGCCCGCAATCACTGCAGAAGGGTGTGTAGGGATGCTCAGCGCCACCACATTCATGCTTCCGTTGAAAACGGTGATCCAGCTAAAGTCTGGAAATTTCTTAAATCACTGGGAGTTGGGAAAACACGACAAAACACTATCCCTCAAGAATTAAATATTGAGTTATTAAACCAACACTTCTCTTCTTCATCAAATTGTGATAGTGCCGCTAAAGCGAACACAATGAATTTTCTTTCATCTTTCCCGACTCCAGATTACTCACAGTTCTTCTTTAGTCAATTCTCTGATTGTGATGTTAAAAAGAGCGTAGTTTCTATTGCCTCCAATGCCGTTGGGAGTGACTGTATCAGCCGTAAAATGATACTTCCCATCCTTGACGAAATTCTACCAGTTATTACTCACATCCTTAACTACTCTATTTCTTGTGGGGTCTTTCCATCTACATGGAAGGATGCTCAAATCATACCCTTACCCAAGAAGGCAAACCCCATTTCTTTTTCCGAGTACCGTCCTATTTCTATATTGCCATTCCTTTCTAAAGTTCTTGAGCGTCTTGTCCATAATCAACTCATTGCCTTCCTTTCCAAAAATTGTCTTCTAAATCCATTCCAATCCGGGTTTCGTCGTGGTCACAGTACTGTCACCACCCTGGTCAGGATTACGGATGATATAAGACTAGGTATGGAGGGGGGGAATTTAACAGTCCTTGCACTACTTGATTTTAGCAATGCATTTAACACTGTTGATTTCGATATCCTTCTTAGTATACTTCGCTCTCTTAACATATCTCCGACAGTAATTGATTGGTTTCGTAGTTACCTATTGGGCCGCCGGCAACGTATCTGCCTCGAAGGTATATTTTCTTCGTGGTGTAGCACTACTGCCGGCGTACCCCAGGGTGGCGTTCTCTCTCCCTTGTTGTTTTCTATATTCATAAATTCTATCTCAAATCAACTTCTTTCATCCTATCACCTGTATGCAGATGATTTGCAGATCTACTCGCAAGCCTCTTTGGCAGAGCTATCAGTGGCTATTCGAAATATTAATTTGGACTTAGCTCGAATATCAGAATGGAGTGTGGCACATGGATTGAGGGTGAACCCCGCGAAGACCCAAGCCATTGTTATTGGCAGTTCTAAACTTAGCTCGAGAATTGACTGGTCGCTTATACCTCCACTTGTGCTGGATGGTGTTACTATACCCATAAGCAACTCTGTCAAAAGTCTAGGAATACAGATAGACAAAAATCTCTCTTGGGGTCCTCACATTCAAGAACTAAGTCGTAGGATTTTTGCGTCGGCGGGGTCTTTGAGGAGACTGCGCAATTTCCTTCCAACTTCGACCAAAACTGCGCTTGTCCAATCCTTGCTTCTCCCTATACTTGACTATGCTGATGCCAGCTATTCTGATCTCACCGAGTCACAACTTGATAAGCTTGAGCGACTCCAAAATTTCTGCATCCGATTTATTTTTGGATTACGCAAATATGATCATGTTTCTGAATTCCGCAATAAGCTTAAGTGGTTACCGATTCGCCTTCGCCGGAACGCTCACATGTTATCGCTTCTCTACAGTATATTGTATAATCCTGCAACCCCTTCATACCTCAAAGAACGTTTTAAGTTCCTTCATGACACACATTCTCGTCATCTAAGATCGTCCGAGAACTTGGGACTGGTGATGCCTAGGCACTCTTCCAATTTTTTTGATAAATCTTTCACTGTGCAAGCTATTCGCCTGTGGAATGGACTCCCTACAGTTATAAGACGCGCACAATCTATATCAGAATTCAAGAGAATGGTGAAGGGTCATTTATTGTGCCCTTCTTAGCTTATCTGATTGTGTGGTATGTATGTGTTTAGTGTTTAAATATTATAATAAGTTTTAAGTGTCATATTTGTGTATTGTTCTGAAATGTATTGTGTGGTATAGATATATGTATCTTGTTTAGGTAGCTTAAATTATTCTTAGTTAGTACATCATAACCATTTTGTTGTCTCAGGCCTATCAATCCATCCAAAGGTTGTCTGGAAGAGATTGCTCTTAGCGATAAGACCGCCCACTGTACCTACCAAACATAGATATAAGAGATACCTACATTATTTATTTTTGTTCTAACTTTTGGTGTACAATAAAGAATATATTATTATTATTATTATTATTAATTCCTAACACAAATTGATATCCCTGTTTAATTCCTGGCACTGCATAATCCGGATATTAATCCGTAACCAGTCAATGGTTTATGGATCATTCTCAAAAGTTGCGCGTCGACGGAAGTAAACAGTGACGTCACGACGCGTCATGCCCGCGCCGATAAAAAGTCGATTTTCGCAAAGACTTCTACCAGCTGACTGCGTCGTGTGGCACCGCGCGCCCCGCTCTGCCCTCTGCCGCCCTGTGAAATACCTCGCGCCGAATTTTCAGCACGAAAGAAGTGCACGGCGCGCGAGTGCGAGCGAGACGAGGCGCGTCGCGCGGCGGCCGCGGCCACGATGGGCGGGCGCCGCATGATGTATAGAGTGGTGGAGTTAAGTTCAAATTGCGCCGGGAAGTGGCCGAGATTAGAGCCAGCGCGCGGCCGCACCGCGCCGCGATCGTAAGCCCACTTAAGACTGTTTTTAATACTAGTATTTTTTACGCGATCCCGACAGGATTTAGCGGATAAGCGGCGGCGCCGAGATCGTGCGCTTTGATTTATCGGTATCGGATTCGTTTTCGGTTCGTTTTGTCGGTGTTTACGTCCGGTCTGCTGTCGTACGGGATGACGTTCTCGTCGGGATTGTGTGTACGCGACCTGTGACGTTTCGGAAACCCGACTTTTCTCCGGGCCTCCAACGCTGCACACGCTACCGGCTTCGTACCAACCTCGTATATAGACGACGTTAATACCTACCGTACTTTGTAAGTACTAATTTAATGTTGTTTTGTTGAATTCATTAGGGACCTATTGTATTGTTAGTAAAATTCCGTATGTTGTTGTAAGCTTATGGCTCTCAATACAAGTAAAGGAGCTAGCTAGGGTCAAAGGTTAAAATAGAAAAAAACAATAAATCAAAAGGTTGTTAATTTCACGTAAAATAGGTAGACTGTTATTTTTTATTGTGAATGTAAATGTGTGCTTTATTATTACTCTGTAATCATTTTGTAGGTGGCTTAATAAATTAATAAATTAAGTACCAATTCCATTCACATGTTCTAAGTATAATTCTCCTGTAGGTCATTATAAATTAGCTGAAAATTAAAAAAAAATTACATTTCATACCTACTTCGTCCGTAGGTACCTACAGATAAAAATCTGTACCTACGGACGAAGTAGGTATGAAATGTTTCAACCGATTATGTCATGTTAGAATAAGGTAGGTATATAGATACATATCTATTAATTTGAAATAATTTATTTCAGTTTTTTAACATTTATCGAATCACAACATCTAAATTGAAAATTAATGAAATATACAAATTTCGAATGAAAACGAAGTACCTACTAGGTATTTATAAAATTTTCTAGTGGTTGTTTATCTACTATACTAAAACAATTGAAAAGTAATTTTTCATTATATTTAACTGTATGTAGGTACCTATTTTTATTGTATCGCATTGGCACTAATGGGCGGTTTAAATAAAGTGTTTTCAGAAGTTGTAACGGATCTAAAATAGTAACAGATCATTTTACTATAGATAATTTACGATTTAAAAACATATATTATTTTATGATGTGTGCACTATAATTACGGTTTGAAAATATATATATACCTATCAAGCATAAATGATCCATTATATAAATTGATTCAATATATACTATAGCTGTATTGAGATATATCAAATCAAATCATTTAGATCTGAGTATTTGTACTGATAAAGTAAAGGGAAAAAGCATAAAAGAAATCAATATTTCATCTTTTATATAGTATGTATGTTCATAAGGATACCGCGTTATGACAAAATGTGAGCAAAAAATATACGTAAAAAATATAAAACCAACCTATACTCATACGTACTTCAGTTAATATTTTGAAAAATTACCCGTGAAGTATAATTTAGAACGATCTACATGTAGAATTCGTGCTGAAAAAAAATAATTTACATACTGAAATGCTACCTAAGCTTTTATATTGAAACTCATAATATATATTTATAATATATCTACATATTTTAACAGAATTCGTTTAAAATATTTAGAAATCAAGCCTTTTTATAAAATAGTTATCAGTTTTGATTATTCTATGTAATTTTGTGTACCTACCTACTCCACGCGGCTTCGCTCTCCGTGGAGTAGGTACACAGTTGTACCGGGACCCCTTTTTCCAGGATTAAAAGTAGCCTATATCACTCTTCAGCATATAAACTATATTAAATGGAAAAAAAGTATAGCAGTCCCGGTATACAACTGTGTAGGCGGGAAGCTAGTTTGAAAATAAAATGTAACCCATATATTACTTGCTGATAATATATAATAGCTTTCTATAGGTGAAAGAATTTTTACAATAAGTTAAGTAGGTACTTTTTAAGTTTATCCGTGACAAATAAAAAAATCAAATCTTTTCTCTTTATAATATTAGTAGGTATAGGTAGATAGGTACGTAAATCTGAAATCTTAATAACAAACGTCTATTATCAAAATACGAGTAGATTGTCTGTCCGTGCGTTCGGTAGATATTTTTTTTTTTTAATTATAGATATACTTACACCTATACCACACATAAAATCTAGCAACATAGTGATAAACAGGGTAAGTAAGTAAATAGTGCTGTCTACCAATATCATTTTCAGACGTATTTATAATAACAAATACTGGATATAACATGGTATAAATTTGTGGTGCTAGTTTTTTGAAGTAGCGCTAATATTAAAAGGAAAATCGCATTAGAAAATTTTTATTTTGCAATGAAAATTAATTTACTTATGTTATAAATTTGGTTGTAACATTTAGTGTTTCTCGTATTTAGGTATAAAATTATGTCATGCGTACCCAATCGACTTGTGAAATAATTTGATGGTATTAAAATTTTAGAAATCAGGTATATAATTTTTTATTATAATAAAATATTTTACCAGGAAACAATTAAGATTGTTAAATTCAAATTGCATTAAACTGTAAATCTTCAAAGAAGGTAGGTAGCTTCTGGGCAGAGGATATAAGCGCAGAGTTGTGCCGCTCGTTTTCGCATTCGCAAGTGTGAATTATTCGCATAAATTTCGAATCCGTTTTGCTATTCACTTCTCCATATTTTATTGCGGATTTGTATTAAAACGAAATGTACATTTCTGCAATTGTAAACACAATGTTAGTTAACGGTTGGTAGATGCAAATGCGGAGGTAACTAACTACAGTAGGTACGTTGTTACCTACGTACCTACACAAATAATACTATTTTTTTTCTGTTTAAATACTCTAACTAAATGAACTAGGTAGGTGCCTAGTAGGTGGATGCTATCTTTTAAAAAAGTGTGGCAATCGGTGTTTGGAAATATTTTAAGACAGTTTAACGTAAACGGCGAAATTTGACATATCTATACCTTGACATATATACCTACCTATCTACATACTTACTTTCAATGAATAACAGTATAAAAAAATATTTTTTTAAGAAGTAATATGATAAAATTTTTAGTGCTACAAACTTTATTTATATACATATTTTATCGTGTAAACTATTAACAATATCCAAGAAACCCAAATATTTAATTTAAGTTTTTTTCAAATGTGATTTTTAAATCTAGGTCATCCCACACATGTATTTCTAGTCCCATACTAAACAGAGCATGTACCATGGGTACCTACTAAACAACAGATAGACATACTTAAATCTCTGTATAATAGATACCATATATACATATTTTACACCCAGATACAGCACAAAGAACCATGTTCATGCACACAAACATTTGTCCCGGGCGGAGATAGAACTCGCAACCGGTCCGCAGTCGGCGTCTCCGATAACTAGACCAATCGGTCAACCCATAATACCTTTTATCAATTGAAACTAAACAAATGTGCTCAAATATTCTAAAGTAGTAGATATTGTAGTGACAAAATTTAAAAAAAAATTAAGCAAATAGAACGACCGCTACAATGAAAATAATTGATAAGCGAGTTATTCGAATAATTTGTACATTTATTCTAAGAATGAACGGCAAAAATAGTAATAATAACGTATACATCACAACAACGTCTAGGCCCCAAACTAAGCATTTAGCTTGTGTTTTGGGTACCAATCAATATTCATCGCATATAAATACTGACCCTACCTGGGATTCGAACCCGGGACTTCCTGCTTCGTAGGCAGGGTCGCTATATACCCACTAGGCTAAGCGGTCGTCAAATCTCACTGGCTAAACCACTACGTTCGCACATAGCTCAATTGTTGTTAGTTTTTCTTATATTTAGCATTCAGATTCGGATTTGAGAATAGCGACTCCAAATTTTGTAGGCCGTCGACCAAGGCTTTTTTTCTGATGTATTGTATCGCGCCTAATAACATAATACGGTAGTTTCGAAAAGCTTTCTTATCATGAAATATGCTCGTCTTTCTCTCCGTTTAGGAAGTTTTAGATTGGTAGGGCCGTCTCAAAAATGCAGTCTGGATAAAAAATTAATCGTGCCGTGTTTCCACTAGTTGATTGCCAGTGGCCGATATGAGAGTGTGTCGTGATAGCCCAAAGCGCAACGAACCAGTCTGAAATTTATAAGGCCCCATAGGGCCATGGTTCGAATCCGGGCGTGTACCAATGAGTTTTTCTGACAGGTACACAATATCGTTACGTTAAGCCGTCGGTCCCGGACGCTGTCAATAGATGGCGGTCGTTACAGTCCCAAACCCGCAGTGGAGCAGCGTGGTGGATTTAAGCTCCAAGCCCCCCTCCTCACCCTGGGGGAGGCTTAAGCCCCTGCAGTGGGGTGAAAATGGGCTGATGATGATGATGATATGATATGAGACCAGTAAACATAATATACTTAATAAACGTAGAAGATAGTTTAAAGGAAGATAGGTTCAAAGCAGACGACACACGAAAGTCTCTTTTTTTGTGGGGAAAAAATGGTTTGATTCGTTTTCGATTATTTCTTAGCTCTCTCACAGAATCGTCAAAAACATAAGAACTACACGTTTCATAATTTTTTAATTGTAATGCAGACGACATTTTTGATATAGCGTTAGGTGCTTGTAAAAAAAAACTGAGTGCAAGATGGACACTTTTGATGATAGTGGGACTTTCGGCATCGGCCGACGGTTTATTGCATTCACATTCACAAAAAATACAAACATGTCGACCAACGTGCACAGGAACGCAGGTTGTTTCAGGAAACAAACATCAAACTCTAACATTATATCAGTTCTTATTATATAGGGCTTTCCTAACTTTAATTCTTCCTGCGTCCGCACATTCACTCCTTGAATTATCACTGGGTTGTAAAGGTTTCTTCTCATATCTGCTTGAATTGTAGAAGATAATGTTGCTGGAGTGTAAAAGATATCAAAATACTCTGTGACTGGTAACGAAGGCGAAGGTGAAAATGGGCGCGGGAATTGTGTAGTAAAGGAAGCTCATACAAAATGACATTGCGGGTTAATATGAAGCTAAATAAAAGCAGAGGTATGAGAGAGGGCCCAATAATAAGTTTTTATATATGGAATCGTTAATACTTCTACTAGTAATCGCGTAACTTCTGAACGACTTAACCGATAAGGTCATATTCCCACAATATATTTGTACGATAGTTCATAGCCTTGCTGCCTTGCTAGAATCCTCAAACTAGAATCCAATAGGCAGCTCTGTTGTCAAGTTGTAAACAAATTCTATATTTATAATCATTACACAACATGATATATATCACCTTCTTAGCAGGTTTTTAGATTAACTTGTAGTTATAAGGTGAAAGAAGGCGCTGCAGTTCACTCTAAAAAATTAACTTGTTTCTAACAAGATGGTGATTGTCGTGATCAAGCTACTTCATACCATACGAGCCCAACAAGACGTCAGTTAGATCAACTAAGAGAATGGTTTCATCACCTAAGTTAGTTACGTTAACTAAAATGTTTATTATGATGATCATTAATTTTTTTATTGTTGAAAAACAGATTCTTCATCGTTTTCAGCCTATATGTTAGTTACGCATAGGCGTCATATTTTAAAAGTGATGATGAAAAAGACAAAATAAAAAACAAACGACGAAAAAACCGTTATGGGTAAAATATAAAAAAATGTGGTAGGTACCTATAGAGTTTCTAGTTAGGTACAAGTTTCAGTTGGAATGATTACGTTGAAAAATAAAATTAGTGTTATTAAAAGATAACTAACTGTGTATGCCACTTTTACTTTTTATTGAACACCCCTCGTAGTGTACAAAAAAATTGGTTTAAAAATATATTTTATTCATTTGTAAAGGTGTCGCACCGCGCTTTGCGCACCCATCTTCAGACTAATTGTTAACACGTGAATGAGTTCCGCGACTACTATCACCTGCCAAAAATTCAGATTTTAAGATGTAGTGGCCAATTTTGATTACAGGCTCCTGGACGCGTCTTTACCTTAAATTCGTCATCCTGTTGCGACAAACATAACACGGTTTTGGAAATCAGGAATATTTTCTCATCACTTTTTCTCTCTCTCTCACCTAATTTTTCAATTCATTACGTACTATCCAGACTTCATTTTTGAAAAAAAAAATATATATATAGGCAAATTTTCACATTAAAATATTTTTCCCGAAAGAATTATTGATAAAGCATGGCTACCAACCCAAACATAAATTCTACGCACGAGAAAAGGGCGACCGCGAGTGTTGCAGGAGAGACTATTCCGCCAGCGGCCACCAACCGACACAATTGTCAGTTGCCCACGTTAATATGATAACATTGTGTTGTCATATCTCAGTATTATAGTACTGACTGATATTAAAAGAAAAAAACACTTGTTTTGCTTTGTTTTCACCATAGGTCATACTTATAAAATTTAGAAGGTGGTGAAAATATCACCCGGTATGTCCCTCAGATGTTTTAACAGTAGGCCCATTAGTGAATGTATTTAACACAGTTTTCAACATATTTGTATTAGTTAAAGTTTATTTTCAAAAGCGTGCGTTGTACTTGTCTAAAAATTGGAAATTGTAAGAAATGGAAGAAGGTGGAAGGATATGGCATTAAATGGTACTAAATAGTAAAATGAATATGAAATAGCAGAAAAGGTAAGTATAAAAATCCTAGAAAGTGGCAGAGAATGGTAGAGAAATTGTAGAAAGAACAGGAAATGGTAGAAATAATATGTAGAAACTGGTGAAAATGGTATGAAATTATTGAAAATGGCACAAAAATGATGGAAATGGTAAGAAATAACAGGAAATTATACAAAAAAAGATATAAAATTGTCTTGGTAATTGTTTTCTAGGTTTCGGAGATTAGGTAATTTTGAAATATGATATATCTAAACTGATATAATTTTTGACGTTTTTCCTTATATTTAATTCCGCAACTATTTGCATGACGGACTTCTGTGCTTTTTTCAATGGCGAATGCCATTTTCAACATTCCTATTAGTACATATAGGTACTTTCCTCTTATACATGTATAGTTGCTGATTTAGTAATGCAATCGCTAAATACCTATTATAACTGGCAGCTCCTTTCAAATACTAACAGCGTTAAACATGACTCGCACTTGACCGATATGTGATTGTTATAATGAATCATCGACATTTAGTGAAACTACGTCGCGTTCACATGTCAAAGCAAAATTAACTACTATTTATTAGGTAAATAAGATTTTTACTGTCCTTATGGTCACCACAGACATAGCTATATTTGCACTTAGAAATTGTGGTCTCATTTGTTAATTATATTTTATTAGCCTAACCCTTTTAGGAATTTTGCTACACAGGTCTTAAACTAACATTCGACGGATATTACCCACTACAATCACCTATGACTCTGTTGGTATTCATTATAAACGAAAGCTTTTTCACTCTTAGCATATGTCCGCGCGCACATGATTGGTTGTAACCAATTTACTGTAATATATTACTCCAATATAAAAAAATGGAGTGATACAATTGGTACACTCTAAAAAAATACTTGTTTCTGACACAAGATAGTGATTATCAAGATTATATGTGTTAGTTAGATCAACTAAGATAATGGTTTCATCAACTAAAACGTTATAGTTACGCTAACTAAGAAGTTTATTGTGACAATTATTTATGATCGTTGAAATACATGACTATAGTTCTTTTGCTCATTTAACGTTATAAACTAAATGCAAATCTCATTTAGTTACCTCGTATTTTTTAGAGTAAGATACCATTTTTATTGCCGTGTCAATGCGAACAAAACATTGAAAATGTTAGATAGGTACTGTTTTTGTTTAAATTCATATATTTAAAAAAGAAATTTAACTTATTTATTAATAACAATACCTACAATTTATATTTAGGTACATTTAATACAATAGTACGATTGAGGCCTAAGCCTCTGCAGTGACGCGTAATTGGTTGATAGAATGGAATGGTACAATTTGGATATTACGTAAGCATTCCTGGGTTGTTCTTGTTAGAATAATTAAATTGAAGTCGGTATAAAAAATACCTTTTCACTCCACCTACTCCGAAAAGGGTCATCATTGCTTTGCAGAGCGGAAGTAAAAAACGTTTTCGCTCGCTAGGAAGGAAGTAATTCAAACGAACCTGAATAAATGTATGAAACACACGGTGAGACCAAAAACTTGGCACCTATGCAACATTTTAATTGCCTACTATAACATAGGGCAAAGACACGGCTTCAGTTTAATAATTTGAAAATCTATTTATTCTATTGTATATTTAAAAAATATTAAAAAAAATATTTAAAAAAATGTGTAAATTAACATCTATTAGTAAACCTTAGCTTATTAATATCGCTATTATGCACTAAAACATAAAATTTACAATCAATTGTGATAATTCTTATTCAATATTATCTAGAATATTTAAATACAACTTTCCATTCATTCCATTCCATCAACCCTTTTTATACCCCACTGCAGGGCTTAGGCCTCCCTTCAAGATGAAAGGGTTTTGGAGCTTAAATCAACCACGCTGATCCAATGCGGGTTGGCGGATTGTGACGCTGCCATCTATTGACAGCAACCCGGACCGACTGCTTAATATGCTCTCCGAGGCACGAAGTCAGTGACAGTTAATGTACTTAAGTCTGAAAAAACTCATTGGTACTGGGTAGTGGACCCGTCAGAAAAAAAATTTATTACACTTATATTTGGGTAAGTACTCCTAATATATTTCAAAACGGGATGAAGATGTGCCCATATGGCTTTTAGGGAATGTTCATTATTTGGAGATATTGAACATAAAGACAAAGGTTTTTCATTTTTTGAGTACATTACACCAGTGTGTAAAGTTATTTGGTCTTTAATAAAATGAGTGGCTTGGATTTATTTGTGATATTTGCATGTGAAGTTTTCTGAAAAATCTATATGAACCATAACTTCCTTGTCTGTTAAATTATCTCTGCAATCTTTATTCGAACCACGACCACTTGGCCTTATAGATCTGAAACAGGTTCGCTGCGGCTCGGGCTATCACGACATCTAAACAAATTTAACTTTGGTTTTTATGAATTAGATCAAAATATACCTATGTAATTATTACAAATGTTTCCTTGAATTTGCCTCATAGATAGCATAATCATCAAGATGGAATGTCTCATACTTTAATAATATAATAATACCTGGGACATCCCACACAGAGCCATCTAGTCCCAAACTAAGCAAAGCTTGTATTATGAGTACCAGATAACTGATATAGATACTTGTATATTCTTTATAATATACGCATATATTGATATTTTACACCTAGACACGGAACAAATAGACATGTTCATGCACACAAATATTTGTCCCGGGAGGGAATCGAACTCACGACCCTTAGCTCCGCAGTTATATAAGGTCTCTAACCCCTTGGCCAATCCGTCAGTCATTCTTTGGAACGATCAAAAGAGTTTATATTTTATTTTAAAACGTTCATACTTGTAATTACCAGGACATAAAGG